>CAWUFW010003944.1:1200000-1675442 GCA_963921515.1 Calotriton arnoldi
TCACTAGGTGCGGCAGTAACTTAACGGGGAACAACAAAAATACTATAGCTAAGTCGTGTAACCACATATGAGCAAACTCCTACCGGGAGCTGACCCAAACAGACGTGCCCAACCATGGCAACCAGCACTTAGTCAGATATTGACTTTGAAAGGGGACGTGTACGAAAGAGAAGGGGCCAAGTAACCCGTCCCCCGAATGGAACACTATGGAGTAGCAACAAAGAGCATCACCATGCATGCGTGTCGTTTCATAGGCACGGGCTGTAGGATGCCTGGGGGTAGGCAGAGAAGTTGAGTGTAAATTGCTGCAGTGGTACGTGCCATGCTTGTGACGGTGGATTGATGTAAACAGAATTGTCAGATAATATCGTCTGAAGTTTGAGGTGTGACATCTGGAAGATGCGGCGAGCCAGATTCAGCCGACCATGCCGGCAGGGAGTCAGCACCTCCCCCGCCCCCCGGATCTGGGTGGTGATGCTGTAGAGACTGATAACGATCTCACGGTCTGAAGGGTAGATGCTACATGTAATGCATCTTGGCGTTCCGACAGGATCTGTTCTGGATCTGGGGCATTAATTGGCGAGGCCGTCGACATGATCCACCGCCCCCGCCCCTCTGACGGCCCCGCCTGCCCCTTCTGTGCACCGGGGGGAGGGGGGTGCTCGTGTGGTCTCGATGAGGTTGCCAGTCCATTGTTCTCCAGCCAGTCCCAAGCATTGGATGGGGAGTCGAAAAAACAAGCAGTGCCATTTTGAATCAACCGGAGGCGGGCTGGGACGTGCAATGAGTATCGCAAGTCAAGGCCCCACAATTGGCGGTTCACTGCCCTAAAGGTGGCGCATCTCTTCTGTACTTGGGCAGTGTAGTCTGGGAAAAAGGAGACAGTGGCGTTCTGGACCTTGGGCCCTGGGTGTCTCCCCACTTCTCTCAGTATGACATCTCTGTCTCGAAAATTTAATAGACGGAACAGGAAGTGATGTGGATTAGCCCCAGGGGGCAACTCCTTCAACCAGTTCTCTGTGTAACTGACCGTGTCTTGCCCCTCTGCCCCTTCAGGTAGGCCAATCACGCGCACATTATTGCGACGTGAGCGACCCTCTGCATCATCTAGCTTCTCTTCGAGGGTGCAGACCCGGCACAGCAGATCCTGCAGGGTCACAGTGTGATTACGAGATTTCATTTGAAGGTCCGCAAGTGTAAGCTCAGCTTAATGCACTCGATCGGTTAATTTCTGATGGTCCGCTCGGAAGATGTGATTTTGTCTATCCTGTTCTCGAGAGACGTGCAGGTCTGATCTAGTGCTGCACCAATCTTCTCCACCGCTGCTAGTACTGTGTCTAGTTTAGTTGAGAGGTCAGGGTGGCTAGGATCTGGAGATTTCACCGCCCCACTGGACGACCCTTCATTCGCACCATGGGGCGGCATACCCTGGTGGGCAGTAGAGCAAAGACAGCCCATGGCTAGCTGCTGTGCACTGGGCATAGGGAACGGGCTGCGTGTAGATCCTGATTTCTGTGACCAAGAGGGGGAGGCAGTTAGTTGCTGCCAACCGTGTGCGCGTCACATGAGCACAGATAAATATTGCGGGGGACGTTGCGTTAGCCCAATTGATGACGCCTTGTGAAGGGGCCCTGTTGGTCTGAGGAACAACAGATGAAACTGAACAGGTCTGAAGCGGCAATACCCCCTCGGATCACAAATTGTGGCAGAGTTTGACGAAGGGGGCGAGGGAGGGATGTCCAGATATCACTGTGCCCAATCAAACCTTGAGCCGTGTGCAGTGTGGCCCCTCTTGCATGTCCAGTGAATCCTATAGTTCGGCCGTGTTGTGGAGCATGTAAAAGTCTCTCCTATTCTCTGGGGCCACCAGGGGAGGGGGTGTATCTATAGTCGGACCCTGCTGCAGCCCAAGGGATGGCCGCCGCGCTCAACAATGCAAGCCTGTGACACAGGCGCAACTGGTGTAATCAGCCTGAGGGCCTGCAAGTAGGGGCCCGGAGCAGACCCTCCGAACAGGGCACTCCCAAGGGGAAACTGAGACTGCGTAGCCCCAGGGGCTGCAAGTATGAGGAGAGGGACTGATGTGACCCCCGCGCTGACCCGGCCCAGTAAGTTGTGTACTCTGCAGATAAAATGCAGGCGTTCTTTGATGTACCACCGTCCGCTGCCAACACTGTGTCTATCCAGGGGGCCTAGGCTGACCGGCCCCGGGCCCCCCTCCACCAAATGCCTGGTTCAGTGATGGCTGCTGGTGACAGGAGGGGGGATAGCCTGAGCCCGACACGGCCCACGTGCTGTTCCCCTCCAGTTAGTCTTATGCCTCTCAATATAGGTGAAGGCCCTCCGATTCTGCAATGCCGCAGTCAGCCGCGCACCACCACACCTGCCAAGGGGACTTGGGCCCGATCGACCCCGAGCCCCCCCCCCACAGTCTATCGCTGCATAAGCGTTTGTCAGGCTCAACTATTCTGGTGTTGTCGTCTCTGGGCTCAGCAGGCTCTCCGGGATGGCCTCTCCACTTAGCAGCAGGGGACCGCGAGGCGGTCGTTCCGGTCACGAGCCGGCAGCTCGACTGTCATCCTCCCGCACATACTCCAGCTCTGTTCCCCCAACGCGAGGCAGCCCGCCACAGAGTGCTACCGCATGGGGCCAATATGAGCCTGGGTGAGGGGCACCCGCTGTCTCTCAGGCTCCCCCGTTCATCAGTCGGGGCACAGACCCCCGTCTCCGCTCCAGAGGACACCTCACTCAGGTACGGGGGAGCATGCAACCAGGTTTCACCGCCCATAGAGCAGGCCGGAATATGGGGAAGGCGCAGGCTGGGTCCCAGGCCTCCGCGCGGGGAAGGCCGCACTCTTGAGATCTCGGCTGCCAGGAGGCCCACATTCCCGGGGAGCACTCCGCTGAACCCAGCAGATACTTTACTACGCCTTCTGTGCCTACGGTATTGTCGCAGCGGGTTTGACGTGATGATGATCCGGATAATCGGGGGATCGGGCACGGAGCCAGATCAAAACGCGTCCGCCATCTTGGGTGCTTGGGCACGCCCCCCAAAGATGCTGTTCACTAATAATGTTATGAAGGTGATGTTGTGTGCACTTACCAGTACAGTTTGGGAATAGAGTGGAAAAGGGGAGTGAACAGCGGGTGCACCCCAAAGCACCTTGATACTTGTCTCCCATAAAGCAGCGTAATTCAGCAGGGCAGTAGAGAGCTGCAATAGTTCTCCCTCCTGCTGCAGGGAGCAATTCATTCTGACACACTGCAGCAGCAGCAAGCTATAAAAGGGACCACTCGCCATGTGCACAACACATTTTCACTCGGCTTGGCAATCCCCAAAAAGCCATCTCAGGATGCCCGTACAGGCCAAGTGGGACATGGAAGTGGAGAGCACCACAGGCACTTCTATCCGCTTTGCACATTTGTGTTACCGTGCTTCTACTGTGTGCAGTGGCTGTCGTGTACAGTCACTGGCATCATTGCCTTATGGTCCCTGGCTCACCTCCAACCATAAAAGGCGCCATGGACAGGGCCGGACTGGGAACCGAAACCGGCCCTGGCAAACTGCTCAGCCGGCCCCCCTGGGGGCGAGGTGGGGTGCGGCAGAGCTGTTTGCTAAGGCCGGTTTTGTTACAGGGGGCTGATATTGCCAGCCCCCAGTAACGAAAATGGCCCCCCAGGGGCCCAAAACCAGCCCCCACCCTGGCGGCCCACCGGGGAAACGCCCGGTGCCCGCTACGGCCAGTCCGGCCCTGGCCATGGAGGGTCATTTAGGTGTATTGATTCCTTTGCATTCAATGCCCACCCGTTGCCAAGGACGACTAGGTCATAATGTGGCAAAATTTAATCATTCATGATACCAGACAGTACATAAACTGAATAGCTATCCCGCGGGCTCTAAAATGTGAATGATACTGATGGGAACTGGCCCACTGCCGTAGTCAATATTTCTGGAGGGCTGATCCGCACTGTAAATGACATTTTACAAAAGGAATGGGTGATGGGGTGGGGGGCTGACCAAAACCTCCTTTTTTATTTTTAAGTGTATTTTTTAATCTTTATTACAGAGGCCTGACAGACAAAAAAGCTGGCTTTAGCCCAGAGCTCTATGGACACGAGAAAAGGACCTGCACACCAAGATAGTTTAAGGTATAACAGGCTTGTCACTAAGTCACAGTGAAAAAGAAGTGGCAGCTTTAGAATAACACACTCACAGGCCTATTCCAGTAGATATTGATCGCAAATTAAGCATTGTCACCGGTTGCTTAGTTCCCAATTGTGTCAACTGTCTCATCACCACCCTTACCTACCCTGTACCATGGCTCGTATCCTTAGTTAGGTGGTGGCAAATAACTAGCGTTATGGACTGCTTCAATGGTCCGTCATTGTAGGAAAGTGCCCCTTTTTGATATGGTTACAGCCCACTTTTTGCCTTGTATCTGGTGCAACTTTGACCAAAAGTGTGCTGGATTCCTGCTAACCAGGTCCCAAGCACCAGTGTTCTTTCGCTAAATTGTACCATTGTTCCACAATTGGCACCACTTTAGGCTCCATGTAAGGACCTAGTAAATGGTACCCCTGGTACCTAGGGCATTGGAACTAAAGAGGATTCCTAAGGGCTGCTGCCCGAACTGTGCCACCCTAAGGGACCCCTCACCAAGCTCATGCAAACTGCCATCGCAGCCTGCGTGTCTAGGTGCAGAGAAAAGCAGATAGTCGACATGGCACACATCCCTGTGCGACAAGCCAGTCCAGCACTGCATGTGGTATAGGTAAGTCACCCCTACAGCAGGCCTAACAACCCTAAGGCAGGGTTCACTATACCCAATTTTGAGCATATCTGCCTGAGTGGATATGCCCCTGTGGCGTCTAAGCAAAACCTTAGACACTACAAGTGCACAGGGAAGCCATGATGAGTACATGGGCTGGACACTCGTGATTACGAGTTCCCCAGCTACATGAGGGTTTCACTGTACCCCAAGGTGTTTGGTAACAAAAACCTCATCTTAATAAACCCACACTGATGCCAGTGATTGATTTATAAATAAATGCACGCAGAAAGCACCTTAGAGGTGCTCCCTGAAAACCTACCGACTACTAGTGTGTTGACTGACTGGTCTCGACCAGCCAGCCACCCAGACAGGTTTCTGACCTCCTGAGGTGAGAGCCTTTGCTCTAGAAATCAGGAGCAAAGCCTGCTCAGAACGGATGTGTTCACACCTCCTCTACGCAGGATGTGCACTCCAGGGTGGGAAGCTTCAAAGACCCTGCCACCTTTGTTATGCGACCCCACCCTCTCCAGATAGTGGAGGTGCCGACCCCCTGTCCTTCTCCCACTTTTGGAGGCAAGACAGGCGGGAAAATTAAATAAGATTACGAGGTGTGCCCACATTCAGACAGTACCACCCCTAGCACGGGCCAGCTGATGTGGACCCCACTTTTCAGATTCTTTCATCTTGTTTAGGACGTAATTAGCATTCTAGGGTCAGGGACGAAATTAGCATTCTAGGGTCAGAGTTACGCTCACTTCCCACAGGAAGTGGTCATATAGAGGGTGTAGACACCCTAAAGGTAGGTAGCCCCTTGCCTACTACCGGTCACTCGCCTTAAACACCCCTAAATTGAGTATTTAGGCAGCACCCCTGAAGCCAAGAACTCAGATTTGACAGATCAAGAGAAGGAGGACGAAGCAGAGTCACTGTCTGACGAGAACTGCAGCAAATCTTTGGACTTTGGTGTGAAAACCTGCCTGTCCTCAGCCCTCTCTCGGCAATCGTGACAGAGTGACTCATCCTGCGAGCTGGACTGGATAACTACCAAAGCCTTGGCCCAAAGCCAGACCAAAGTCTGCCAGCACTTCGAAAATCACCTACAATCTCCCTTGGAGTAGAGGAGCTACTCCCCTGCACTCCACAGGCACTGACAAGCAGAGTCCGGTCCCCTGCCTTGCAGCTCCCTGGCACGACCGACGCCACAGACAACAAGGAGAAGGTACTTGTGTTCTGAAAGGTCAGACCTGTCTCCCCACCGAGTGTGAAGACACCAGGACCAACCGGAGCCATGTAACACCAACCCCCGGGGTACCGGACGCCCTGCACCAAACTGTTGTATCGTAGTAAGGTGTTCCAGTACACTTGGTTAGGTTACACATAAGTTTATTGATCTTAGATGTTAGATAAGTTTTCCAGTAAAGATGTCATAAAAGCCCCACCAGGAGCAGTCTCTCTGCTGCTCAGCCCAGGGTGTAACTGACACTCTACCTCACAGCAATCCTAACATTCCAGTGACATCACCATCCACACCAACATTCTACTCTCACTGGCTGAACGGCAGAGAAACAGGGAAGATGCAAGGTAAAAACCTTAGATATAACACACCTTCCCCCTTTATATAACAGACGAAAACATTTAAAGTATGAAGAAAATAGAGAGAAAATGTCGCAAGATGCTAGAAGAAAAACAGCATTACAAAAGAAATGCAGAAGACTAAAGTATGAGTAAAAACTTGCATAATAAGATATCACAAATACAAACAATGCAAGCAGCATTTAGAGAAAAGAAACATGCATAAGAAGATGTCGCAAATGCAAAAATGCTAATAGCATTAGTGAAATACACAGGCACTTAAATTGCGACAAAACAAATGCTGAAACATACAAAGAGAAAAATTGAATACCAAAAAGAGAAGAGACACACATCTCCTTCCTAGAAGAGCAAAATTAAAACCAGAAAATATCAAGAAGAAGGGAGAAAAGTAAAACATGAAAAACAAACAAGAAAAGGATGCTCCGAATTACCACCACAACCACACCGGCTGGCCAGGCTGGCGAAGAAAATGGGAAACACGGAACACAGCAAAGAGGAGAAAGGACAAAGACTACAACCAACCAAAAGTGCTTTGCAGGCGTGGGTTCGAATCCCATCCTCGTCGCCAATTTATGTTGTGTCGTAGGTAAGGAGTTCCAGTAGACTTGGTTAGGTTACAGATGATAAGTTTATTGATCTTAGATATTAGATAAGTTTTCCAGTAAAGATTTAATAAAAGCCCCACCAGGAGCAGTTTCTCTGCTGCTCAGCCCAGGGTGTAACTGACACTCTACCTCACAGCAATCCTAACATTCCAGTGACATCACCATCCACACCAACATTCTACTCTCACTGGCTGAACAGCAGAGGCAGAGAAACAGGGAAGATGTAAGGTAAAAACCTTAGATATAACACAAACACCAACAGTGAGAGTCCAGATAAGATTCTCACTGCACCAGAACCAAGCAGCCCTCAAGGAACGTCAGCATCACTGAGACCCGCTTCGAGAGTAAGCCAGCTGCCTTGATTTTACCCCTGCCAGCTGTTTGTCCCTGATCGCGAGGTGCAACTTTGCGCACCAGCCTGGCCAACCTAAGCACTCTGCACCTGAGCCTCCCACCTGGGTCCCAACAAACCGGCTCTGACCCCTAGCTACAAGACCCCTTGTGACCTAAGCCCCCATTTGCGAGCCCACGTACATTTCCGCAAGTCCCCCTGTGCAGCCTGTCTTTGGGTGGCCCACCCTTCACCGTACTGCACCAGCTACCAACCTCACCAGCACCCCGCTCCTGGAAAAACCCGGGCGGTTTCCGAAGAACTGCTAGTAGGACTTTGGCCCTTGGCCCCCTACAACTCTGAATCCCAAAGGTGAATCCCTGACACTGACTGTACCTACCTGTATTCATCTCTGCTTTTTCCTTCCATAGGATTGCATTGTGCGTAAAAGTGCACAGGTTTGGACATTTTACTTAACTGTAAATATTACTAGCGAAAACAGTACTTGCCTTTGAACTAAGTTCTTTGTCTTAAAACATATATAAAAATAAGTGTTATTTTTCTAATTTGGTCTCCGATTTATTCTTTGAGTGTGTCTCATATTTATTGCCTCTGTGAGTTTAACAAATGCTTAGCACTACCCTCTAATAAGCCTAACTGCTTGCCAACACTACCACAAAAGAGCAGTGGTGTTATCTATTTTAGCCTCTGTAAATCAATTGGGGATTCACTGGACTCTCTGCACGGTGTAGTACACTATATAGAGAGCCAGCTTCCTACAGTCATGATACCTTATAACTTTAAGATAATGGAGCAGGATCTTGGAAACGTACCTTAGCTTCATAATCGTTAACTTATACTGTGAACATTTTCTAAAGATTTATATTTTGTTCATGACTTTATACTGCATGAATGACGCAGCGTGGCTTTGATGAAAAATTACCTCTTCTTTTGGTTAGGCTTGTTTATGTAGCAGGTCGTGAAGGCCACATGTTGAAGATCCTGTCCTACATCAGTGTGAAACGCTTGACTCCGGCCCCTGCACTCATATTTTATGTAAGTTAACCTCCCTTTGATAAAATAAAATTTTTAGAGTAAAAGGAATTCTCTGATTTGAACATTTTCTGATTGTTAATAACTGTTCTTAGTATGTGCTCTGTGTAGTCGAATAACTGTTCTTAGTATGTGCTCTGTGTAGTCGAATAACTGTTCTTAGTATGTGCTCTGTGTAGTCGTCCTCTGTCCCTCTTTATGTTAGTCCCGGTGTTCTTCAGAAGTTCCATTTCTCTATTTTTTAGCTGCTGTCTTTTGCATGTTACTTTGATCTGTTAATTCAAGGTACGAAATGCATTATGATGACCCTTCAAGGTAATAATGTTCGAAATAATAACACCCGTTTTTTGTTGACCACCAGGAGAGAACTTTAGAAATTTAAATAAATGCCTCTAGGTGCAACTGGTCCTGCCCATCCCGTATGAGAAAATGTCTGTTTAGGGTACAATTTAGGAAGATGTGTACAATCTTTTCATATTAAAAACTCCCTTTGTGTATCCACTAACCATAAAAAAAACTAAACCAAACAGCAAATTAAGGTCTCAGAGTGGGCAAAATAACACTGTAGTGTGTACTGTTTCAAAATATTGCTTCTTGGGTGGTCCTTTGTAAAGCTGATGACAAGAAAAATCATTTTAAAGGATTACCCATTGAGAAAGTGTAGTGAGCGGAGAGCCGGTAAGGAAATAATCCTGAAGCTACACCAAGCGTCTGGGAACAAGTTCTTCTTTATTAGTATATAAAGAGAGCCTAAAACAGCAGAGTCACCTGGACAGGTCAGAGAACTGTTGGGAGAGTGAATCCACCAGCAGCCCTCAGAACCTGCTTAGTGTTCTATAGAATACCTGTGACATAAGAGGTACTTAAAGGTGTACCATCAATAAAGTACACCTTCATGAGATAAACTAAAACCCCACAGTACATCAAGCCCTTGATTTCTATTAACATTGAGGAGGGTCAATTAGTAAACAAATTCTAATCTCAGGCCCTCTACGAGTCAGCCTGATGCGCGCACTTCTCGTGATACTCCTCTTTGAACCTCACTCTTTCCAAACGTGTCACAGGTCAGGGTGTAGTCGCCAATGTTTGCTCATCCCACCCCAACACACCTCTGGGAAAGGATGGGGTCAAAGGACGAGTCTTTCCGTGGTCTAGGCAGGAGTAGGCGGAAGTCTAGATCAGCGATGACACAGATAGTCAGCAGGGGTGGCATCTTTAAGATTGGAATTGCCCACAGGTGTGACCCTATCTCACAGAAAGTGGACTAGCACAGATCCTAACCTTGTTGCTTTATCATCTTCCACGACCAGATGGGATGCTATTGTCTGTCTGTTGCTGCCGGATCTGGAGTAAAAATATTTAATTGAAATTGGATCTGCCACGCATAAATAGCATAGATCTTAATAAAATATATATGCATTGAAGTGATATTTGCTTTGTTAGGGTAGAGATTTAGGAATGAACTTCTGAGTATCTTTCCCATATTGTTTTAGATTTTCTGCAAACAGCAGAATAGCAGGGTCTCTTTTTACTCGTGTTTATTAGAAGACCTGCATTATGGTCTCAATTTCTGAAAACAGATTGTGTTTGCCACATTTAGCAGATTCCTGACTCACCCAAAAAATGAATAATACACAGTGTAGATACAACACCAGCTAGCCCTGGTTTGCAAACAGGACATTCAGATAATTCCCCTGTGTGTCACCTGATAAAACTGGGTGGTAATGATAAGGTCTTAAATAATTTAATTAACTCTTCCCTGCAGGTTCTCAATTTGTTTTTAAACATCAAGTTCTTGCAGTACTAATGAACATGCTTCCTTTGTGGTTTCATTCTACTTTGCCTATTTTGCAATATAAATGAGTGTTGTAACATAAAAGGCATGTGCAGTTGCAGGTGCAGGATTTGGACCCTGCACTGGAGTGTTATGTCCTCACTTTCTGCACTGGAAACAACCCTCTGGGCAGGTAGAACAAGCATTTGCAATGCAATAGGTCTCGCATTTGTGAGAGTATGAGCTATTGGCATTATAAATGACAATGCCTTTTATTTTTTTATTTTATTAATATTTTTATACCATGTTATACAAACATATCAAGCGACATCGATGCTGTATCATAGGGAATATAACAGTTACGCTTTGGAAGAAAAAAAAGAAAGCATAAAAGAACCACTTCAGTGACCGTAACAACATACCTCGAACACGTCAGTAAATTGCACCCACAGTAGACCTTATACATGGCTATATTCATAAATAGCATCAATTAACAGTGTCTGGGTCATGGGGCACTTATATAACCTCTGGAAATCCAGTTACAATCTCTACTCGGAGTCAGCTAGGATCGAGTATACCGATGCAATGGGGTTGAACCGATGTAATCGTATGGAACAAAAAATACAGTTCTGAGAGATTCATGTCTATATCAATAAACAGTGGCTTGGTGTCTGGACCAAATCCTGCATCTACAATCAGATTTCTCTGACACATGATGTTCAAGTTTGTGCCAATAATATATTCAGGGGCATTTGATACCTTTCCTGCTAAGTAATTTTGATAAAGTCCCCAAAATTTTTGGGGCAACTCTGGGGAGGGAGTAGTTCGTTGTATACCTCTGTTTGTGTGTTGCAATAGAGCATATCTCTTGACCATTCCGCAAGGGTAGGAGGCGGACCTCGCGCCCAGCGTGCTGCAACTCTACGCTTTGCAATCGACAACCCCATCTCTACCAGGCGTCGAATGTCTTTTTTTATCCGTTTCGAGTAGCCCAAGAGGGCTTGTAGAGGGTCCGGTGATATTGATGTTTCTACAATTCCGCTCAATTCTTGGAAAATCAGGCCCCAGAAATTAGCTATACCCGAACATAGCCATGCTGCATGTAAAAAATCCGCCGGGGAGGCTTTACATCTATCACACTCCACCGTTTCCAGCAGTCCATATCTATGCAAACGGGCGGGCATATAGTACACTCTGTGCAAGAATTTAAAGTGGACAAGCCCATGTCTCCCGTTCAATGAGATACGCCGCGTTGCCTCGCAGCAGTAGCTCCAAGTGTCATCATCAATAGTTATATCTAGGTCCGACTGCCATTCTAGCCGCGATTTAGTGTAAAAGGTCTTGCGGTAGCCCTGAACCGTGCCATAGATGCTAGACACCAGTCTGCTAGGTGATTCAGACTTTAACAGTAATGAGAAGGGAGTGACCTTAGGTGGCTCCGCTATGTCCTCCCCAAGGAGTTCCCGCAGGGCGTGCCAGGTTCTGTGGAAGTGAAATCGCACTAACGGTGTAACATCTTGATTTTCGGCTCCAGTCTCAGCCCAATTACGTACACTTCCGTCAAGGAAGAGGTCCCCAATTTTAGTGATATTAATAGACTTTAATGCCTCAGTCACTTCCCTGTCCCCAGCAATGGGCAGCCAGTTGCACCACTCTATCGGGGTTAGCGGAGAATATAATATAGTGCACGCTTGCATCTTCACCAGGTCGTGCCACGCATGAACCGTGGCATTGGCCGAGTCAAGAATACCAGTTTGGCGATCGGGAGCATGAAATAATCGAGAGGGGAGTGTGGCAGGGGAGGCAGCTATCTTCTCTATCTATGTAGGTGAGGGGGATCCAGCTGCTGATGTATCCAATGGTAGGGGTGTGAGCTTTGTGCAACACTATAATAAAGTTCCAGATCTGGGGCCCCTAGCCCGCCCAGAGCATAGGAAAGGGTGAGAATTCCCCATTGGACACGCGGTTGTCTCCCCGCCCATGCCAGTTTCGTCAGCATTGATCTTATAGATTTAAAGAAATGTGACGGAAGGACCATTGGTATATTTAAAAACAAGAACAAGAACCTGGGAAGTATCACCATTTTCATCAGTGATATACGGCCAAGCAGGGACAGAGGAAGGCGGGCCCATCACTCCACATCCTCCTCAAGTTTGGTGACTGCCCTGCCACAGTTCTCTTTGATAATTGTTTCCGGATCTGTATGAATCCGGATACCCAAATATCGCACCGGTTCATTTGACCAAGTCAGAGGGAAGTCGAATTCAAAGGGAGCAGTGAGCTCAGTCAATGGAAATATTATGGACTTGGTCCAATTAATCTTCAGTCCGGAAAATTACCCAAATCGGACAACCTCTCTAAGTACGGGAGACAAATTAGTTTCGGGGTTTCTAATATATAAAAGCGTGTCATCTGCATATGATGATATTATTAAATTATAATTTGGGAATCAAATTCCTCTCCACCCGTGGTATTCCCTAAGTGCGCAGGCCAGAGGTTCCGCTACAATTGCATAAAGAAGTGGAGATAAAGGGCAACCTTGCCTAGTGCCTCTGGATACTTTGATGGGGGCAGTGACCATATCTCTAATTCTTACCCTTGCAGATGGGGAGGTATACAATACGGCCACAAGTTTAATAAATAGTTCGCCTACACCCATTCTTCGCAGCACCATGTTCATGAAAGTCCACTCCACAGAGTCGAAGGCTTTCTCCGCATCTAAACAAACTGCGGCAGCCTTGACCTCAGGGATAGGGTGTTGTACTGCTCCAAAGAAGGTACGCAAGTTGTATGTCAAATTGCGCCATGGGACAAAGCCCGCCTGTTCCGTGCTGGCTAGCTTCGGCACCAGCGGGGCGATACCGTTAGCTAGGACCTTGGCATATATTTTGGTATCAACATTCAACAGCGACAATGGCCGGAATGAGGAGCACTCATTTGCTTACCAGGTTTCAATATCGTAACTATCAGGGCTTCTCTCATTGAAGGGGGCATCTCACCAGATTCACTTATTTCTTCGAATAGTGTCACTAAGTGAGGTACTAGAAGATCTCTAAATTCCTTGTAAAAGGCAACTGTGAGACCATCCTGACCGGGGGCTCCTCCCGAGCGCATGTATTCATGGTGTTCATTGGTTAGCCAAGGTAACTTAATTTGTTCGAGGTAGTCTAAAATATTGCTCTCATTTGCTGACTTCCGAGAGCGATACAGTTCGGAGTAATACTGGCCAAATTGTTTTGCAATACCTTCAGGGTCAGTCAGCAGCTCCCCCGACTCAGCACGAATTGCAGCGACCGCGGAGGCCTCTCTCCTATTACGCAGCAGTGCTGTCAGTGTTGCCCCTGGGCGCTCCCCCTCCCCATACACTCTGGCCACTGCATATTTACCCATATGTTTGATCTCGCTGTCAGCTGCTTCATGATATTCTTCTAGTGTCTTTTTAAACTCTTCAGTAGTGCTAACCTCCTCCCCGCGTAGCAAGGCCCTTTCTAGGTCAGATAGACGCTTCTCTAAATGATCTAGGCGGCCTCTGATAGAGCGCAGCACCGCCGAATGATTGGAAATTGCAATGCCCCCGATATAAACTATGAAGGTTTCCCAGATTGTGGAGAAACAAGTTACTGAGCCAATATTATTTGTAAAAAAATCTTCTATAGCCTCGAGAATGGCGGCTTTAAAGACGCTATCCAACAATGAATAAGGGGGGAAACACCACGTGAACGGGGCTGGTCTCTTCTGCGGGCAAATCAGCTCAAATACTATCGGCGCATGATCTGATAGGGTCCGTGGGTGTATCGTGCATTCCCTGACCATTGGGTATAATGCTCTCGTTAGGAGCCAATAATCTATTCACATGTGTTGTTCGTGAGGGGCTGAGTAGTGAGTGTAACCTCCCTGTCCTGGGGAGCGAGTGCGCCAAATGTCTACCAAGTTCAGGCGCACCATGGAGTCCGCTATGAGTTTCCCGGAGGCCGAAGTGCGTCGAGTCGGACCCCCTGAACGGTCCAGTGCCGGATCAAGAACACAGTTAAAATCTCCCCCCACTATGAGCGGTAGTTTGGTATTCATGTGTGGGCATGTTAAAAGGGACTCATAAAATTGCGGGTTGTCAAAGTTTGGGCCATAGATATTAACCACCAGTAGATCTAGGCCTTTCCCCCCTGCACCTAGAGATAGTGTATCGTCCCTCAGTATCTGCATCAACCGGTTCTAATGCAATTCCTGATTTCGGGTTGACCCACGTGAGCACTCCCCTAGCATGGGTCGAGAAGCCAGCAGCATGAAAGGAACCCTGTAATTTCCTCTGTGTGAGAATCTTACTGTCTGCAGGTAGGTGGGTTTCCTGCAGAAGCACGACATCTATGGCATGCCGTTTGAGGTATGCAATTACATTCCTTACTTTGCGATGATTATTAAGTCCTCTAACATACCAAGTGAGATATCTCACCTAGTTACATTCTCCCTGTGCCATCCTTAAGGGATCCAATAGTCTAAATCGAATCCGCCTATCCCAGTCCTATCTAGGTTAGACAACAGCCTGTCATCGCTATTGCAGGTGATAAGGACAATACAATCGGACAAGTTACTTACCTTCGGTAACGATATATCTGTAAGAAACATTAGTAGTGATAGATTCCTTACCTTAGAATAGCCCCAGGCGTCAGACTGGATCCGGAAAGTTTTCGTCAGCAGTACCCCTGCGCGTCGGTAGGTGGCGTCGTGCGGCTCCGCGTCCGTCGTTGGCGTCGTGGTCGCCGAGATGACGTCGCGGGCGCTACTTAGACGCCGCCCATGCGCGCTGACGTCAGTTCTGTACACGACTTTCCGCGCCAGGAACGCAGAGCCATGCAAGATACTGACCACTGGTGCATTGAAACTAGGGCCCTGAAAGGGATGACCTTAACCCTAGAAATCAGTTCGCAGAACGGGGAGGATGGGTGGGGCGGTAAGGAATCTATCACTACTGTTTCTTACAGATATATCGTTACCGAAGGTAAGTAACTTGTCCATCTGAAAGAAACACATAGTGATAGATTCCTTACCTTAGAATAGATACCCCAGCAATACCAACCCCGGTGATGGGTCTGCGAACTAAGATCACACCAGAAAATCACGGAGAACAGAACGGCCAAAGAAGCCGTCTCTCCGGACTTGGCTGTTTAGGCAATAATGTTTGGTAAACGTGTGCAGCGAGGCCCACGTGGCTGCCTGACAGATGTCTTGCAGGGGGACACCACGTCCCAATGCAGTAGTGGCTGCCGTAGCTCTGGTGGAATGAGCACGCAGCCCCACCGGAGGTTCTTTTTTAGCCAAAGAGTAACAGGCTTTGATACATAAAACAACCCAGCGGGAGATGGTTCTCTTATGGACCGCCCGACCTTTCTTGGTGCCAACGTAGCCAACAAAAAGCAGGTCGTCCACCCGGAACTGCTGTGTGCGTTTGAGATAAAAAGAGAGCGCACGTTTTGGGTCCAGACGGTGGAGCCGCTCTTCCTCTCTGGAAGGATGCGGAGGCGGAAAGAAGGTGGGCAAGGTAATAGTCTGCCCAATGTGAATGGCCGTAACCACTTTTGGCAAAAAGGAAGGACGTGGCCTGAGCACAACCTTGTTCGGATGGACCGAAAGGAAAGGAGGCTTACAAGAAAGAGACTGGAGCTCACTCACCCGCCTGGCGGAAGTGATGGCCACCAGGAAGGCAGTCTTTAACATTAAAAGACGAAGAGGACAGTTGTGAAGGGGCTCAAAGGGAGCGCACATCAAGTATGTCAGAACCAGATTCAAGTCCCACTGAGGCATCACGAAAGGAATAGGAGGAAAAAGGTGTGTAATGCCTTTGAGAAATCTATTTACAACAGGGGACTTGAAAAGAGAGGGCTGATCAGGGAGCCTGAGAAAGGCCGAAATAGCAGAAAGGTAGCTCTTGATAGTGCCCAGAGCAGAGCCCTGCTGGGGCAAAGAAATAGGAACAGTAGTACTTCAGAAAGAGGGGCAGAAAGGGGATCCACAGCCTTTGCTGTGCACCATGCCACAAATTTGTTCCACCATCAGGCGTATACCACTTTCGTAGAGGGACGCCTGGCTGCCAGAATAACGTCACAAACTTCAGGAGGCAAGTCGAAGGGAATCAACTGCCGCTGCTCAATCTCCACGCAAAGAGGTGGAGGCTGGACATGTTCGGGTGGAGGACCATTCCCTGCTGCTGCGACAGAAGATCCTCCCGAAGAGGCAGTCGGATCGGGGGATCGATGCTCATACTGAGTAGCTCGGGATACCATACTCTTCGAGCCCAGTCCGTAGCCACAAGAATGACTTGGGCCCGGTCGTGCCTGATCTTCTCCAGCACTCTGGGCAGAAGTGGTATAGGCGGAAAGTAGTACATCAGACCGCAACTCCACTCGCGACGAAAAGCGTCGCCGAGCGAGTGCCGCCTTGGAAATTCCAACGCGCAGAACTGATGACATTGCGCGTTCTCTTCGGTGGCGAATAGATCTAACCAAGGCTCTCCCCACTGCTGAAAGAGACCTTGCGACACCTCCGAGTGAAGACGCCATTCGTGATCGACCATGCACCTGCGGCTGAGTTCGTCCGCCCTGGCGTTCAGAGAACCTACCAGGTGTTGAACCACCACGGAAATGTCCTGATGTTCCAGCCATGTCCAGAGACGCAGAGCCTCCTGACAAAGGGTCCACGACCCCACCCCGCCTTGTTTGTTGCAGTACCACATGGCGGTGGTGTTGTCTGTGAACACCAGCACTACACTCCCCTTGACAGAGGGAAGGAATGCCTTTAGTGCAAGCCTGATCGCCCGCAGCTCCAAAAGGTTGATATGGAGCCGGGACTCCGCCGGAGACCAGAGGCCTCTGATCTCCGCCTCTCCCATGTGGCCGCCCCATCCCAGGAGGGACGCATCCGTGACCACTGTGAACTCCGGTTGGGAAAGGGAGAGGGATCTGCCGTCGACCCAATGCCGGTCCGTGAGCCACCACTGCAACTGTCGTGCAGTGCCCTCCGAGATCTGGACGTGATCGGACAGGTTTCCCTGATGCTGCGCCCATTGGAACTTCAGGTCCCACTGCAGAGCCCGCATATGCCACCTGGCATGATTGACCAGCAGGATGCAGGAGGCCATGAGGCCCAGCAGCCTCAGAGTCACTCTGACCGAAACCCGGGACAAGGGCTGAAAGATGGGAATCAGAGCCCGAATATCCCGGACTCGCTGTTCGGGAGGATAGACCCGAAACTGCGCCGTGTCCAGAACCGCTCCGATAAAGAGGAGCTTCTGGGAGGGAATCAGGTGCGACTTCGGCACATTGATGGAGAACCCCAGCAAGTGCAGGTGGTCGGCCGTAGTCTGGAGGTGGGAGACGACTGCCTGGGACGAGCCCGCCTTCAGCAGCCAGTCGTCGAGGTAGGGGAAGACTGGAACCCCTGCCCGGCGCAGATGAGCTGCGACCACCGCCATCACCTTGGTGAACACCCGAGGGGCGCTGGTAAGGCCGAAAGGGAGCACGGTGAACTGAAAGTGCTCGTGCCCTACCGTGAACCGTAGGTAACGCCTGTGGGCTGGCATGACGGGGATGTGGAAATAGGCGTCCTGCAAGTCCAGCGCCACCATCCAGTCTTGTGGGTCGAGAGCAGACAAGACCTGAGCTAGAGTGAGCATCTTGAACTTCTCTTTGCGGAGGAAGCGATTGACGTTCCGGAGGTCTAAGATAGGACGCAGGCCTTTGTCCTTCTTGGGCACCACAAAGTAGTGGGAATAACAACCACGACCTACTTCATGCGTCGGAACGCGCTCGATGGCCCCCTTGGCCAAGAGGGCCGCAACTTCCTGCTGAAGAAGCACCAAGTGATCCCCCGACATGCGGTGGTACTGAGGTGGCATGGCTGGGGGTAGTCTCGAAGGGGAGGGAGTAGCCCCTCCGGACTATCTCTAAAACCCACCTGTCCGAAGTGATGGTGCGCCAGTGGGGAGGTGATGGCGGAGCCTGCCGCCCACTGGCGTTTGATGGGCCAGAAAGTTCGGACTAGGAAGGTTTGGAGGCAGTGGTGGCCGGGGTGGTGGTGGACTGACCCGCCCGCTGGCCCCTTTATCCGCCACGGCAGAACCCGCGGCCGCGCTGGGATGATTGCTGCGCCGGCCTGTGGCTCTGTTGCGAACGCTGCGGGGCGCCCCTTCCTGTGCCACGAAAGGAGCAAAAAGTGGAAGGCGGAGGAGGGCGGACTGCAGAGAGTCCCAAGGACTTGGCCGTAGCTCGTGAGTCCTTAAACCTCTCCAGTGCGCTATCCGCTTTGTCGCCGAAGAGGCGACGGCCATCAAAGGGCATATCCATAAGGGTGTTTTGGACATCCCCCGAAAATCCAGTGGTCCTCAACCAGGCTTGACGGCGAACCGCCACCGTCGTTGCAATCGATCTGCCCAGTGAGTCGGCGGTGTCTAGGCCACAACGAATCATGAACTTTGCTGTGTCTCTCCCCTCTGCAACAGCCTGGGAGAGAGCAGGCCGGGCCTCCTCCGGACACTGGGGCATCACGTTCGCCACCGTATCCCACAGAGAGTGGGAATAACGGCCCAAGAGGCATGCAGTGTTCACGGACCGCAGAGCTGGTGGAAGAAAAAATCTTCTTTGCAAACTGATCCAGCTTCTTGGATTCCCTATCCGGTGGTGCGGAAGGGAAGGCGGTAGGGGAAGCAGAGGCTTGGACAACCAAGCTCTCGGGGGTGGGGTGTTGGGAGAGGAAAATGGGGTAACCCGGAGCCGGGCGATGGCGTCGGGCCACGTTCCTATTTACAGGAGCCCCTGTGGTGGGCCTGGACGAAGTGCCCAAAAGAACGTCAGAGAGGGCTTCATTGAAAGGAAGCAGCGGCTCCGCAGAAGTAGCTGCTGGCTGAAGCACCTCTGTCAGGAGGTTAGTCCTGACGGCCACAATAGGGAGCTGGAGGTGTAGGGCCTCAGCCGCCCTACGCAACACCACTGCATAACTGGCGCCCTCCTCCGTAGCCACGGTAGGAGGAGACAGCATGGCAAGGTCTGGTGAGGTATCCAGACCACTGGCGTCACCCAATTCCTCAGCCCAGTCCTGTTCAGACTCGCAGGCGGCAGTGAGAGGGTCCTCAGACCCCTCCCAGTCATCCCCTTGCTCCTCAGGCTGTTCAACAGGCCGAAAATAAGGAGCAGGGACATGGGGATAGAATTCCCCAAGCAGGGTCGAAAACGTCATCGATCGACGCCGGCTCGGCGCCGTGTCCACCTCGGGGCTGAAACTGAGGTCGACGTCGTCCCGAAGAGCGGGCGGCGTCAGGATCGGTGCCGGTGGGGTCGACGTCGGTGGAGGCGTAACGAGGTCAACCGGCGTCGACCGGGATCCAGGCCTGGATCCAAGGGTGTCCTGTGACGCCGTGGCCGGAGCCGACAGCGACGCCGGGGCCAGAGCCGCTGGCGAGAAAACGCGAGGACACCCATGCGGGACCGCGGGGCCCGAAGGCGCACCGGCGGGACCCGACGGCCCAAAGAGGCGAGCCATGGCCGACAGGAACACCTGTATCTGGGCTGGAGACGTCGATGACCCCGGGAAGTGCGGGTAGTCGGGCGGCGACTCCATGGACTGCGCCGGAGCCGGGGGGGTGGCACCACCCATACCCTCAGCCGCGTCGCGCGACCGGCGAGGGGAAGTCGGAGAACGATGGCATTTCTTCGACTTCTTGTGCTTTGCCTTACCTGACCCCGAGTGCGAAGGCTTGGATCCCCAAGATCGATGGTGATGACTCCGCGCACGGTCCCTCGACCTCCCTCTGGACCGGGACTTGGAACGGCTCGGAGCCGACTGCCGGGCTTCCAGCAACTTTCGGGACCGCTCCCGCAAAGTCTTCGGTGCCATGGCCCAGCAGTCGGAGCACGACTTGGGGTCGTGGTCGCGCCCCAGGCAGAAAAGACACACACGGTGCGGGTCGTCACCGACATCATGCGGTGACAATCCCCGCAGGACTTGAAACCGGGCATCCTAACTGCACCGTAGGAGTCGAAGACTCGATGAAAAAATGGAGACAAAAGTCTCAAAAAGTCAGTCAAAAATTGACTGGGGGTTCCTGCTCTTCCCGGATCTGCGCTTGCTGGCGCGGAAAAAGAAAGAACTGACGTCAGCGCGTGGGCGACGTCTAAGTAGCGCCCGTGACGTCATCTCGGCGACCACGACGCCACCTACCGACACGCAGGGGTACTGCTGACGAAAACTTTCCGGATCCAGTCTGGTGCCTGGGGATATTCTAAGGTAAGGAATCTATCACTATGTGTTTCTTTCAGATACTGTGGTTCAAAAAATAAACAGCTGCAAACTCCCTCCCCCACCCACGCCACGTCGTCCCCAACTTGAAGTGGACGAAATGGCCCTCCCTCCTGGCCCTCAAACAAAAATGGCATAACACCATCTGGTGGAACACACACGAGGGCGTATGTTGCCTCTCCATCCACCCTCACTCCACCGCAGCAGAGTGAGAGTTAAAGCCATCTAGGAACATATGAGGCATCTCGCCGCCTCTAGTATCATAGCATATCTTTGTTATAAGGCTGGGGAACAATACCCTCCTTCCTTCCCGCAAACAGGCCCTGCGATAATTCAAGGACCGCTACTTGGAGCAGTTTCAATCATGCCAGTTAGTAACGCCTGACAGGGGCATAAGGCATCTTGGATTGCACCCCCATATCAGAATGGCTGAATAATCGTCGTACTCTTTAGGGAGTGTCTGTCTAGTCAATCCACACTTAACTGCGTGTCAAGAACCTTCAATCCCCTCAAGCTTTCATGGTAACCGCACATCTCTACATAGTATAACCCTTGGCTGAAAAGCTGTTAATAAACGAAAGAGACCCTTGCCATTGGTTCCATCTCACATGGTAGCACGCCATCAGCTCAAATCTCTAGTCTTGTTCATCCAGGTTGCCCCCGGCTGCTTCCGGCAGTTGTTCCGTATCACCCTTGCTCTTTTGGGTTTTGGAGTAGTCCTTCAGAGCTTTCTGTAGAGATTTAGGGTCCATGAATATCTTTGATACGCCGTTCATCGTTACTCTGAGCCTCGCGGGATAGAGCATGGCGTACTCAAGGTTTTGAGCTCGTAGTGTGCGTTTCAATGGGGTAAATTGCCTCCTTGCCTCCTGGACCTTGAGAGTAAAGTCAGGGAAGAGCGAGATGGAGGAGCCCTCATATTGTAAGTCCCCTAATTCCCTAGCCTTCCTGAGCGCTGCATCCCTTCCCTGTAATTCAGGAATTTGGGGATAATTGGGCGCGGAGGCGCTCCCGGAGGAGGCCTAGGACCCAGAGAGCGGTGGGCTCGCTCAATCCCAAATATGGAGGAAAAAATGTCCCGGCCCAGGAGGGTCACCAGGAGTTTTTCAGTGAAGGTCTCCATATTCCCTGTGGCAGTGGATTCGGGTAGTCCAGTAATTCGAATATTGCTCCTTCTAGACCTGGCCTCCAAGTCCTCTGCTTTGTCCTGTAGTTGTGTTAAGGCCTTATTAAATTGTTTTTGTGCTGCGTCAGTCTCCATATGTGCCTCCGCCACTTCTGTTGCGCGTCTCTCCACCATGTCCAGCCTCTCCGCCTGCTTATCTAATCGCTCAGACAAACAGTCCATGCGAAAAGCCAATGAGTCTATTTTGCCGTCAATTGTGCTCAGGCTTAGCTGCATGGCGGCTAGGATCTGACGCAAATCAGCAGGTGCGTCTTCAGGCATGTCGAATTGTTCAGAGAAGGGCTGGGAGTCACCCCCTTCACGGGCCCTCGTTTTCTGTTGTTCGAATTGCAGCTTGGATTGGAACTTGTCCAATTTCCCCATCGTTGAGGGGCCCGCGTCGCCCCCTGCCTCACCCGCAGGCACCTTATGAGGGGCTCACACAGCTAACAAGCGGGTCTGATTTGGGCGAGAGCAATCCAGGCACACACTCCACCTCTAATCAAAGTGTGCGATGTTTAAGCAGGATGGGGCGAAAGAGCAGTGCTTCCAGCTCCTACTCACTTGGTGCTGTCAGCGGGTTCAGTAGTCATCTAGTACCGTCTAGCGCGGGAGGCCATTGCAAGGGAAAGGGAGCGCGCAATCAAAGAGCTCCTATTAGCAGTGTCTAGTTGTCCCAAGAGGGGTGCCACTGATTACTTTGGCTGAAGCACGATAGGGAACGACTGCAGCATCTGCAGGAGGAGTGCAATCACAGCTTAGCTGGTGCCCCAGGGAAGATCGCTGCCATTACGACACGGCCCTTCTCCCGCCCTCAGCTTCAAGGGCTTGCTCTCTCGGGTATACGACCTCTCCTCCCGCCTACCAGATGCTGTAGATTCGGCTCCGGGTCCGACCTAGGCAGGGGTAATCGTCTCGCCTCGCTCGTCAGACGGCCCAGCCCATCACCAGGGTGGCGCAGGTCCGCGACCAGGCCGCGCTACGTCGCCCGCCGCAACGCCCCCAGCACCGCCACAGGCCGCCAACCATGTCCCGGGCCGGGGCGGAGAGGAGACCGGCGTGGATCTCACAGCAGGTGCAGGGGCCCCGGACAGTACCAGCGCTCCCCCCGAGACTCCGCTCGTCTCACCTCTGGCAGAGCAGAGAGATCGAAGGCGCCTCCGCCGAGGAGTTGAATCCGGGCGTCTTCTCCAGATTGGCTGCAGGCCTCAAGCACAGACAGGGCAGACTCCTCCTCCGGCACATTTTATGGTGCCTCTTCTCAATTTTCCGGGGCAGTAGAGGTACATGGCAGCTCAGTAGCGCTTCCTCAGCTAGAGCAGCCCAGACAGCGGGCGAAAAGGCAGCAAGGTGCTCGGATAATTGACTGATAGTAGTGATGGCTTAAAGGAGCTCCGTTCCTGCACCACCATCTTCCGAGCCGGCAAGCTCCGCCCCCCCCCCCAACAATGCCTCTTATTTATGTGTTTTGAAAACCAGCAAGCGGTGCGTAAAAAACGCATTCTGGACTTATAGTCGTTGCTTATAAGAAGCAAGGCCGGCAGTAAGTGCGCCTCTTTTACTGCCAGCCTTGCTTCTTGTAAGCAAGGACTATAAGTACAAAGTTCTTGTTTACGCACCGCTTGCAGGTTTTCAAATCACATATTAAAGGCATTGTCATTTGCAATGCCAATAGGTCAAACTCTCTCAAATGCGAGACCTGTTGCACTGCAAATGCTTTTTAGTTTTTCTCAGTGAGATAACCTAAATGTGACAGGTGTACTTTGACCTTGGTCCAGTGGTTTTGTGCCTTAGGACTCAAGTTGCAACCCACAGATGAGGCCCTACAAGGTGGAACAGGTCTGAGCTGGCTTTTGTTCCCTTTCGGGAGGAATGCATCACAATTCTTAGTAGGAGGCCCCATCCTGGGAAGACTTTCCAGAAAGATGGACCAAACCTTTGAGGATACAAGATATGGAGGCAAATCTTAAGCTGGCATGAGATGCAGGCAGATTGCGTGGTTACTTTGGGAGCGGGTGGGGCACATGAGGTTGATATAGCTCTGTCAGTGTTAATGTTTCTTCTAGCGTGGCTGGGGAGAAGAATCTAAAAGTCAGACTATTTGTAGTCATTCCTCCTATCTAGGGGCGGCTCCTCCACGTGGGTGGAGGAGCGTCGCCCCACTGCTTTCTCGCAGTGCGAGAAGCAGAAATATAAAATGGTATTATGAATACCATTTTATGTTCCTGCTTCTCGCACTGCGAGAAAGCAGAAGGGTTTGGTTGGGGGCGGGCTGGTGGGCGGTCCTGCTCCAGGCAGGGGAGGAGTGGCTTGCCCACTGTTGTGGGCGCTGACTGTTTGGTCGGCCCCAGGGCCGACCAAACCAGTCATAGGCACTCTCCCGTTTTCTCCATGTAGGCTGCATGCACCCCCCCCCCTCCACGCGTGACCCCCCCGCCCCCCTACCCGTGAGTCATGCCGGCCGCGACTGCTCCCATCATCTTCGGTGTGTCACCTGATTGAGGGGCTGAGCAAAGATAAGGCAGGTGGCCCCTGTAGGCTGTGTTTTGGGCTTAGAGAGATCCTCGAATCAGAGGGAGCCTCAGATTTAGGGCATACGGGCTCCTAGAGTCTGATAGACCCTTAGAATTAGGGGTGTGCCTCGTGGCCAGAGGGATACTGAATAAGGGAGGAGGTCCAAAAAGGTAGCAGGATTTCCTTAGTGAGTGAAGTTCTCAGGGTCATGTGAAACCTGAGAGTCTGGATTTCGCTGAAGGGTTCTTATAGGAACCAGTAAGCCTTCGGGTGGGTGGGTGGGGCAACACACTGGCTAGGCCGTTCGTCTTCTACAGTGACTGTCAGATTCAAATTTCCAGAGAGTGGTGATTTTGGACACTGTTACCCTCCCCAAAAAGTGTTTGGAGAGACGTTGCACACTCGCACTTTGCCATCAAAAGCACTCACCCGAAACACCTTCCTGATAACACACCAAATCTGCATGCATTGCAAGCATCTCCCTTTACAGCTTCCAGTGCCATGTCCTGTCAGGGAGTCACCAGATTTGTTGAATTATGCGGCCATCTTGGAATGGGTGAACTTTCTGCAGTGCTAATTCGCGCAATGTAAAATGTGAAGGCAGTCGAAAGAAAGTAATATTATTAAACAGCCTCAAAGAATACCTCAAATGGCCAACACAGGCTCATTTAAGAGGCTGATGGAAAGATGGCGTGGTTTATACCGATTGTTCGCCTTACTCCATGCCTCCACGGACACAGTGTCCAGTGTGTCCTTTATAAAGGGCACTATAACTCATTCTGGGAATTGTAGTTTTTTTGCTTTCCTGTCCTTAGTACCATAGCATTTAAAAGGTTCTGTAGCGCAGCTGCTAAAGTGAAAGCGCCCCGCGCAGTTAATTAAATAAATAAATAGTGCGGCCGCTAAAGGGAAAGCGGCCCTCGCTGTAAATTAAATAATTAAATAAGCGCAGCCGCTAAACTGAAAGCAGCCCGCGCTGTAAATTAAATAATTAAATAAGCGTGGCCGCTAAACTGTAAGCAGCCCGCGCTGTAAATTAAATAATTAAATAAGCGCGGCCGCTATAGTTAAAGCGGATCGCGCTATAATTTAAGTAAATACATTACTAAAAGCATGCACCGTGCTGCGATGTTGTAGGTGGAATAGGGGAAGATCATTAAAGAAAATAGTGCTCACCGACTTATAAAGCAGACCGTGTAACAACATAAGTAAAAAGTCCAGTCGTTATGGGAGGTTACAAATGCAGACAAGGCGGTACGAAGGAGGGACTACTAAGCCTATTCACAAATGAAAAGCAACAATTTCGCAAGGACAGTAACATGAGCCAATTGAAAAGATGGGCGGGAAATGGGCGGAGCTTCTATGCCGTACCTTAATACAGCATGCCTCGCAGAGCAGCACATGAGCTGTCCAGGCTCAACCTAAAAACAGTGCCAGTTATAGTAGGACCATACAGCTCACTAATGACTCACATCAGTTTATTGACAACTTCCTGTAACGAGGGATGGGAAGCGGGAGGAGGCAGAACTGAGAAGGGCAGTCTAGTGAAAGTTAAGCAGGGGCAGCACAGCTTGGGGGCACACTCCATCATTGGTAAGGAAAAATAATAGGGCATGGCTAATAAACAATAAATATTAGAAGGGGTTGAGCCACTGACAGCTCGATCCAGACACCTTTCCCTAGCTCAATTCAAGGTCCTTTTATAACCTCCAGCCCAAAATGAGCCGAGCTTTCATGGGAGGTGATGTGGCCTAGTGGCTACAGTTGCCGACCACGTAACTTGAGGAACCAGTTTCGCAACCCAGCCTCAGGTCAGCATCCAGTAACTCCCAAGCAAATCTTCTTATACTAAAAAACAAACATGTAAGGGAGTCTCCTGCTTCTGTCCTTGGGCAAGGTTCGAGCTATGTAAAACTGCCAGAAATAGAATGTGGATTATGCCTTTCACCCACGCTCTAATCTCACCCTTCACGAATTAACAAAAAACCATTAGCATTTGAGCCCAGATTTCCAAAGGCTTTGTTTGGGGTTTGTGTTACTTTTTAAGGCAAACCCAATGCAAAGTGTTAGGTTGGGATTAACTATCCAGCACAGATCAGGATTTGTGTTGGATGGTTTCCCAAAGTAATGCAAAGTTGTACAATGATCTGCTTTGCGCTATACTGTGTCAAGGGGGTGCTCCATGGGCGGTGCATGGGTGTTGCCACCTATGTGTTTTGACACAAACCCCCATCTACAAACAATCGTAGGCAGAGATTTGCACCAAAATCCTACACTTCATCGAAGCAGGCACAACGAGGAGAAACGTTTCATTTCTCTTCGTTTTTTCTACTTTTCATGCATGCTGCATTGTACCCCACAATACAGAGTAGGAAAAGTGTTAAAGGATAGTTTTTGTACTGGAAGGGACCCCTTCCAGTACAAAAACTATCCCTTACAGATAAAGGTGTTATGTTATGTTACAGCAAGTTGTTAAACGCACATATACCCTGAGGTGTCTTGGTGCTGACAAACCACTGGGCAAGCTACTGAAAGCTCAAGCCAGATGCCTGACTCTGGCTCAGCTCTGGGTCTTCTTTGACCCTCGAGCCGAGCTTTAATGTGGTTTGTGTGTGACACCCACTCTAAACTATGGTGCCAAGAATTAAAAACAGTTGTACGTTTTAAGTTTTTAAAAACTCTAACTTTTACGAACTACTTCTCAGTGCAGGGATATAATCTGTGCTAAGAGAAAATGCTTTCTTGTGTTAAAGAAATACACTTTTTTGAATTTTGAAGACACCTTATCATGTTCTAACATGATCTTTGTTGCATGATTTATATGCTGAATATTTTCAAGGCTCAGCCCATGAACAGGCTGTTAGAGCCAGAGCCCTTGGCTCAGTCCTCCCCGTTAGCTTGTTGGCTTGTCCACCTCTAATAAATAGATAAACCACCCTGTGTCCTCGTCTTTTGATACCATTCCTTTCGTCAGACAGGATAACCGGCGACAAAGAGGGATTCCAAAATCTCCACCACCAAGCACTTGAATAATCCAATGACCACAAACCAAACGGAAAAAGTCAAAAATAAAACATGTTTCATATTCTGCCGTTGTGCCCTGCGTTCAAGTTTATCCGGCGCACCATATGCTCATTTCACCTTGTCCTGGCACTGAGGATCTGACTGGCCTGTAGGGCAATCTGGCAGGGCCAGAAGGGTTAGTATGAAATGTCCGTGTGTGGGCCGTTTTTTGGTGCTTGTGGGCTTGTTTTGTGGCCCAATGGGCCGGTTTTGACTGTCCCTGGTATTATTACAAACACTGCCTGTAGCAACCACAAATGCATGCAGTCTTCCATGCCTTGCAAAACACCTAACAGCGCAAAACTGTCCCGATTTGCAAATGTGAGATTTTTTTTTTTTAGCTGACTGATTCGCCAATGGGTAGCACTTTTATTTTGGTGCCCGGGCCTATTTTCTGTCCCAGTCCAACCCTAGCACGATATGCTCATTTATGAGCATTGGAAAAAGCAGCCGGTGCTCGGTCATAGCTCCCCCGAAGAGTAGGATCTGTCAGCATGTCTTCTGGCAGCATATTCTAGTTATTCATGTCTCCTAACTTCTACGTGACTGCTTGAACAAGGCTTCTACGGACAGCTTGAGTCCCAGCACACCCTCGAATACATGTCTCCTGCAGTAGCGGCCAGTGTGTCCATAGAGTGGCGGGTTGGGGTGGGGTGGTGGGGAGGAAGGGTGGAGGACAGACGACGAGACAAAAAAAACCACTTACCTGCGGCATCGCGCTCCTCTCCACTGCTGCCACAGGCTCCCAGAGTCCACTGCGGCCAATTCTGACACTGCTTTCATGCTGTTGAAAGCATAGTCAGAATTGGCCTGAGCATCAATGAGAGCTTCAGTGCGCATGACAGTTTGGATGTCCTGAGGCGGCTGGTCAGACCATCATGCGCACTGAATAGCAGTGCAACCACCCCTCCACCAGCATGGCATCCCTCTGGCCCAGCCCCAAAGCCTCAGCTCCGAACGCAAAAATAAAACGTGTTAATCAAACTGTCCTCGAGAGACTCTCTCAGCAAGTCTTGTAGCGGGAACGGAGCCTAAACGTGTCTCTTGCGTGACCACATAACTAAGATGCATGCCGACACAGGCACTGAAGCTACCGACACTAGTATGGCCTTTTTAATACGTTACATATGGATGCAGCCATTTAAAGGTGTGCAAAACACTGGGACTGAGCAGGTCAGCCTGGAGGGCGCCTAAGTTGCATGGAGAAAGTAGATACAAGACACAAACATAAGAATAGAGTGCCAAGAGAAAGTTAGACTCCGACACAAACTTACCTTGCATTACTAAGTAAACGAGCATTGGCAAAGCCAATAGGTCTGTCCTATACAAGAGTTATTGGCTTTGGCAATGTGTTTTTTTCATGTTGTACACCAGTATGGCTACTGTTCAGCATGGCTAAAATTTAGTGGCGTGGAGTGCCCTAGAGTGGAGTAGGGGGAGTGAAGTGTCAGACTGCATTTGTTGGATAGAGTGTTGTGGGGGGAGTAGAGGGGAGTGGAGTTCAGTGGTTCAGTGGCAGAGAGTGTCAGAGTGCAGTGTTGTAGAGTGCAGTGTCGTAGAGAGGAGTAGAATAGATTGGAGTGAGGTGGAATAGGGTGGAGTGGATTGAGGCAGTGGGGTGGCTTGGACTGGAGTAGATTTGTGTGGATTGGACTGGAGTAGAGTGGGTGGACTGGATGGGGTGGATTGGATTGGGGAGGATTATATTGGTTTGGGGTGTGGTGGATTGCATTGGGGTGGGGTGGATTGGATTAGAGTAGGGTGGTTTAGAGTGGGGTGAATTATATTGACGTGGAGGGAGGTTGATTGGACTGGGCTGGAGGGGGTGGATTGGAGTGGGGTGGATTGGACTGGAGAGGGGTGGGGTGGGGTGGAGTGGGGTGGATTGGAGTGGAGTGGGGTGGATTGGAGAGTCGTGGCTGGGTGGGTTAGATTGAGGGGGGTGGACTGAACTGGGCTGGGGTGCAGTGGACTGGGGTAGAGTAGGGTGGACTGGGGTAGAGTGGGTTGGATTGGACTGCAGTGGAGCAGGGTGGACTGGATGGGGTGAATTAGATTGGAGTGTGGTGGAATGAAATGGGGTGGGATGGATTGGACTGAGGTGGGGTGGGATGGAGTGGGGTGGACTGGAGTGGGGTGAATTGGATTGATGTGAGGTGTGGTGGATGGGAGTGGAGTAAATTGGATTGCAGTGAGGGGGATTGGATGGGGTGATCTGAATTGGGGTGGGGTGGATTTGATTGAGGTCAACTGGATTGGAGTGGGGTGATGTAGTTTGGATTTGGCAGGATTGGGATGGATTGGATTGGTGTGAGGTGGATTGGATTGGAGTGGGTTGAATTAGATTGGTATGGTGTGGTGTGGATTTGATTGGTGTAGGGTGGATTGGGTTGGAGTGAGGTGGATTGGGTTGGAGTGGGGTAGATTGGATTGGGGTGAGGAGGATTAGATTGGGGTGAGGTGTGTGGTTTGGATTGGAATGGGGTGGATTGTTTTGCATTGGAGTGGGGCAGATTGTCTTGGATTGGGGAAAGATTGGAGGGGAGCAGATTGTTTTGGAATGGAATGGAGCAGATTGTTTTGGATTGGAGTGGAGCAGATTGGTCTGGATTGGAGTGGGGGAGATTATTTTGGATCAGAGTGGGGCAGATTGGAGTGGGGCAGATTGGTGTGGAGCAGATTGGTGTGGAGCAGATTGGAGTGGGGCAGACAGTTTTGGATTTGAGTGGTGTGGATTGTGGTAGATAGGAGTGGGGTGAATTAGGATGGTGTGGGTGAACTGGATTGGAGTGGGGCAGATTAATTTGGATTGGAGTGGGGCAGTTTGTTTTGGATTGAAGTGGAGCAGGTTGCTTTGGATTGGAGTGGGCAGATTGTTTAGGATTGGAGAGGGGCAGATTAGAGTTGGGCAGACTGGAGAAGGGCAGATTGTTCTGGATTAAAGAGGGGCAGATTGGAGTGGGGCCGATTGTTTTGGATTAAGTGGGGCAGATTGTTTTGGACTGTAGCGAGGCAGACTGTTTGGATTGGAGTGGGGCAGATTGTTTGAGACTGAAGTGGGGCAGATTGGAATGGGGCAGACTGCTTTGTATTGGAGTGTGGCAGATTGGAGTGCTGAATATTGGAGTGGGGCAGATTGTTTTGGATTGGAGTGGGGTGGGAGGATTGGAGTGTGGTAGATTGGATTGGGGTGAGTGGTATGGGGTGGATTGGATTGTCTGGGGTGGACTTGATTGAGTGGGGCGGATTGGTCTGGGGTGGACTGGCGTGGATTGAAGTGGGGCGGATAAGAGTGGGGTGGATTGGGGTGTATACTGCACGATTATCTGTGAAAGCATCATTTCAGAAATTACACATAAGAAAGAAACAATGCCGCTTTGCAATAACATAATCCGCATCTTTTGAGAACAGTGCCCACGATCAGAAACAAAAGAAAACATGAGTGCAAAGTGAGAAAAGAAGACCTCGGCAAAATACAAGAAAGTTAACTAAAGAAAATAAATCTTAGCTATCTTGTTTGTCCTGCTGGGCACGTTTTTGCCAGTCACAGGCCTTCTGTTTGCATGGCACTAAAAGTTAAAATGAACAAAATGGTACCTAAATCACGTCAGGAGCAGCGGACGGGCAATGATTAAGTTGAATCAATCAGTGCTTGGTCCTTGCTTCACAGAGAGAACGAAAATTATGTTAGGCCTGCCTTGACGAATTATGAGGCTTTAAAGAAGAATGCCATGCAAGCCAACTAATGGTATGTAATGGGTGGGCTCCAAGCCCTTTTCTGTATTCTGTATGCGCTAGTGTATGCTCTCGCAGGCTCGACCCTAAAAAGGATACCCTGCCATAAACGTTGCCGCCAGAGTAAAATAGACAAAGTAGAAGACAACAATCAGTAGAAAGAAAATCAGTGTACCGAGCTGCAGCCAGCCTTTGACATGACAAACAGACGTAATAAATGTTTGAGAGGAGCAGTGTTGCTAACATCTTTTTAAGAATTTACGGGGATAATATACAAAATCTTGAGTAAAAAAAATGCTGAGACTACTTAAAAACTTGGCAGAAGTGGTGAAAATACTCAGACGTTTGCAGCCAACAAATAAGAAGTTTATCTGGAAGACAAAAATGGGGGGCTAAATCAATATTCTGACAACATTGATGCTGACTATGATACATCGTAAACAAAACTCAACAATTGCCTGATGAATCAATGAATTAATTTGTCGCATACCTCAAGAGACTGATAAAACACAGCAAATTCAATTCATTGAACGATGAGGAGGCTATATGCATACACATCATTGATAGCCTCTAATTAAACTCATTTAATAGTTGACTCTTGTAGAAAACATTTGACCTTGATGCAATCTTTCAAATGGCCTGAGGAAATGACAGTGGAGAGACAGGCTGCCACCACGGAGGCAGGGCACACAGACGAACAGGTTATGGCAGTGACCAGCTAAAGTAACAACATTACAAAGAAAGATACCAAAGAAAGCCGAGAGACAGACCACAGTATGGCAGAAGTCACAGATGGAAAAATATGTTTCAGTTGCAGAAATGACTACCCGCTTGAGGGTCAGTGTCCATCAAGGAATCAGATTTGCTTATAATTTCCAGACAGTGTGGATGGCGAAAGCAGGCAATTCAAAACAGACTGGAAGGCCAACACCACAGATAAACAAACAAACCAGATGACCCATACGGGCAGTCAATGTTGTTGATGTCACACCAAGAACCTCGCAGACAGCACCTTCTACTGATTCATCATCCACGCCCATCATCAATGGTGATTGAGGACTATTTGTAATAATTTCTGATAGCAGTGTTTGACTGAGACACCTACTACTGGGAGACCACATTCGACCTTGATAATAGAGCATCCATAAATGTAATGTGCTGGAGCAAATTCAACACTGTAGTTGTCAGGCCACAAATGGAGAGAGTAACTGGCTAGATTCATGTGTGGGCTTAGCCAGGTCCCTAAAATACAAAAGGAAATTCACAACCATCATGCAAAATTAATTGAAAGAGACCAGTGCCTTCATTCACATGCTTAAAGGTGAAGTGCTGGTCCAGTGCTTACTCAATCTACAGGCAGCAACAGAATTAGCTGCTCAGGTGAGTATCAACTACAATGTGGCCAAAAGAAATGGACGCAACTCACAAATAAAGTAGAAATGTATTGCCATCATGTGATGGTCGCAGAATTTACTCCATACTAAACAGTGAAGCCTCACTGCAGAGACGTACAATGACATGCTTCTATGGCTGGACCTGAAACTGGCAGATGTACTCGTTAACACTTGGGCTGCAGCCAGACTCTTCAAGTAGGTGTTTCAGAACAATTCTCGAATACAAGACATGAAACAGCACTGATGCATTTACTGAAATGGAAGATGCTGCACTGTGTTTACTAAGCATTGGGACACCTGAAGAGATGAGCCTAGTATCTGTCAACTACATGCTTGAATCCACACAGGACACTGCCTCGTCCATCAAAAAGAAATTTCCAAAGCAGTTCAGCGGCTTGGCACAAACTGAAAAAACATCTAGAAAAGAAACATATAAATGAAGATGTCCATCTAGTGGCCCAACTGCATCAAAGAACTGTTTTCTATCCGCAAGAAGCTGTTAAGGAAGAACTCAAACAAGTAAACATTATCACCTGTTTCTATACAGCAAACAGTTCATGATGGTTACCGACCACCAAGCACTGCTTGAAATATTCAGAACCCCCAAATCCAAAATGCCATTCACATTCATGAAAAGTGGTACCTGCCTGCAAGAATACAACTACACCATAGTTCCCATGCCATAGAAGGCTCAAAACCTTGCAGACTCCATCTAGCTATTCCAGCTCACAATGGGAGACAAAGGCAAGAGCAGATCCATAGCTGAGGAAAACTTACATGCCATAAAGTAACAAAACCACCAACTCTATCCCTGAGTTATATGGGACTATCAACATATAAATGTTGATGGTCCCAGGGCACTTATCACCCTACCATCATCATCATAATGTCAATGTGTTTCGGCTGATATGACTTAATGCCTGATTGGATCAATGGCCTTCTTCAGGTCTAACGATACCTTTAATTTCAATGTACACCCTCAGCAGTCAACAGTCACAGTCATCATTTTATTAAGCAGAAAATACTGCCTACATTCTTAACTCTTGGCACCCTGACTTCACATGATACAGGAAACTCATTTGACAGCAACAGAAGGCGACAAATTAATACTGGATTGGGTGGGGAAGGTAACCCCTTGTCCCACACTGAATCAAGCAACCTAATTAGAACATAGGAAAGGAGCAGTTGCCATTTCAATCTGCAAGTCCCTACCAATACTTATTTTAAGTAAATGGCAAGGTGATTTAGGCAAATATGTGTTTGTAAAACTAAAGATTCAGGTTCGACTTTTACTGTTGGGTCCATTCGCGCACCCACTGGCAAAATGAAAGACTTCTTATTAAAATTTCAAGAATATCATCATCTTTTGGGAAAACAAAAGCCATATGCACATTGAATGATACATAGTACTGGACTCAATGCTTGACCGCTCGCCAGGTCTCCAGCTGATAAATAGAAATTTAACTAATTCTTTGCAGCACAGTTGAGACAACAGGAATCAAAAAGGATAATACCAGCAATCACAAATTACCAAAGCAAATTGATTAATAACCCGCTTGAAACTACAACAGAATTTGCCGCATTCTACACAACACACTATAGCATGAACACTGAAAGATCAGAAACCATAATAGGTGATTTCATATGGACACAAACCTTACCCCCAACTTGACGATGACCATTAGGTGATGAATTAATCGAAGATGAGATACAAAAAGCAATTAATTTGGACACAGGTAAAGATCTCAAGAAGACGGCCTACCCATAGAATTCTATAAAATTAACAAGGACTTAGTAGGCCCTCTACTGTGTACACTGTATAGAGATTGAGTAAAAGGGACCTCTCTTGGACAAATTTGTTAGAGGACGGGCCTCATTAATACTAGAGGAGGGCAGAGAACCCCTGAAATGTCCAAATTACATACCTATATTCCTGATAAATAGTGATATGAAGATATTTACAAAAGTCTTAGCTAACAGGCTGAATGTCTGTGCACCACTTCTCATTTACCCCAAGAAGGTTGGCTTCGCCCTAGGACAGTCATTGTCAACCACCTATGGACACTCGTACATCTTTTCATGGTAGACAAAAAAGATAAAGAACAACTGGTGATCATGCTCGATGCTGAAAAAGCATTCAACTGAGTGAAATGGCCATACCTTTTCCATAATATGGAAAGGATGGGGATTGGTCACGGCTTCAACATGAAAGTTAAATGACTCTATACCAGGTGTCTCCAATCAGTCGATTGCAAGCTACCAATAGCTCCCAGACACCTACAGAGTAGCTCACAGCCTTGAGTTCATTTTTAAATAAGCATTGAATCACATTTTTCTTTTAAAGTTAAGGGAAGGCTGTTTACATTACCATCAGGTTTACATTATCATCTGGCTGCAGATAGCAGAGCCTGATAATGAGCAATGTTCAGTCAGATTTATGAGCCAGGCTGGGGCACAGAGGTGAAGAACGGAAGTACTGAAGTATTTAACTCTTAAATAAAAGTCTTTGTTGCCTCAAATCAAATCAAATAAACTTTATTCGATTTTTAAGTTAAAAAAATCATAAAAGTCACACATTTTAAAAATATACAATCTAATGTTTAAGAAAACTAATACCTTACATGATTACATCTTTTTATATCACTAAAATCTTAAAAATCATATCATCAGTTAATTAATACAACAATTGTTCTGTACATTAGTCTGCCTCATGGTGTGTTTCCAATATTATACTTTTCCTTTTTTTCAATATGGACTTCAAGAGTCCAGTCATAACTCCCACACAGTAAACATTATCCAATCTTTGTAGATAAAGGTAGGCAGGGCGGCATTGCCTCCAGCCCCCACCCTTCAGCATTGGCAAAATCCATCTAGATCTTTCTACTCTGTAAAATTTGCAGAATAAAATCACATGTATTGTCGTCTGGGGGGACATTTCATCACAGGGGCACCTACAGAGCTCACTGTTCCAATCATTTTGTGTAGGGAAGCTGACTAATCGATGAAAGCTATCAAATCTTAATCTTGTGAGGACATACCTATCGTATCTTCCTGTACACCATTCCAAGTAAGGTTGAATAGTGGGGCATACGAGGGTTAACTGATGTTTAATAACTGTGCTTTTATGCATTTCTGAGGCCGCCCTTAATGACTCTAGATGATCCTGACAAAAAGCTCTAAAATCCTTCCTAGAGATTGTAGTCAGTGTACCGGGATTACTATAAAAGTCAGGTTTACCACGTCTGTTAGAAAACTTCTAATGTACCTTAACCAAGTAATCTTGTTTGCGTGGGTTAAACTCATGGCATCTCTTATAATCTCTCTGTTTAGCTCTGTGTTATGTGACGTCCAGACTCTATGCCATAACAACAAGGGCTGCATCTTAATCAAATCAGAAATATATAGAATCCCCAGTTCGTTGTGGCAGTTATAAACGGGTGTGCTCTGTGGTATTGCTAGTATAAACCGTAAAAACTTATTTCCCTCTTTTTGTAATATGGCTACATCCTGGTAACCCCAGACACCAGCCCCGTACATCGCTACACTCAAGCATTTCGCTTTATAAATTTTAAGGAGAATCCCCGGGGGTCTTTTGCCCATTTTATTCGAAAAATTCATCAATGCCCCAATTGACCTTTTAAAAAGAAGAGTTCTACTTTTAACCGCTGGAATCCATGACTCAGCGTGATCAAGTAAGACACCCAAATAGGAAAATGTATTGGTCGCATCGATCCTAGCCTTTCCCAGAGGCAGGCTTTTACAGCTATTTCTCCCCTTCCCGCAGGTCATCACGTATGTCTTCTTAATATTAAGTTTTAGGCCCCGGCTAGCCATAAAATCAATATATGTTTTAAGAGCGCTCTGGAGACCCAGCTGAGTTCTGGCCATAAGCACTGCGTCATCCGCGTAGAGAAGTGATACTATGGGCTTGTTGTTATAGTGAGGGGGGTCTTTTGTCCTGGCCGTTAACTCCTCTTCTAGTGCGTTGGTATATAAAGAGAAGAGGAACGGAGCCAGGACACACCCCTGCCTCCACCCTTTTCCACCGCAAATGACGCAGTGCATTCGCCCCCGATTCCATGTCTCACTTTTGCTGAAGCCCCAGTATACAATTGCCTCAAAAACTGGATTAAAGTTGGGTCTACTTTTAAATCCCGCAATATATCCCAAAGTCTGTTGTGATTTACGCAGTCAAAAGCGGACGGAAGGTCCACAAATGCTACGTACATTTTCCCTTCTTTAGCTTGGGTATATTTCCCTGATAACATTGTAAAATTCAACACCTGCTCAATAGTCCCTAGCCCCTGTCTAAAACCATACTGCACTTTACATAAAATGTTGTTATCCTCGGCCCAAGTTTGTAGTCTATTTAGGACTATTCTACCTACTACCTTAACCAGGGAGTCCAAGAGAGAAATCGGACGATAACACGCGGGGTTATCGCGTTCTCCCTTTTTAAAAATTGGAATAATCACAGATTCAGACCACGTCTTGATGAAGCCCTTCTCACAGCATGCCATCAAAACCTGTGTCAGCAATGGGGACCAGAGTGCTGGAAGGTTTTTAAATAAATCCATGGGGACGCCGTCTGGCCCAAGCGCCTTCCCACCTTTGCTTTCATTAATAGCTGCCGCGACTTCATCTATTGTTACATTTAGCCCTATAGTCACAAATCTATCCATCCCATCTTGTATCTGTAGATCAGAGTCAATCATAGATTCATCGGCCCCCCTAATGCTGTACACGCTCGAGAAAAATTTGATCCAGGACTCCTCGTCTATAGCAACTTCAATCCTAGGTCCCTCATTGTTTACAAAAAAAGGGGCATTTACTGCCCGCCAAAACATAGTACAGTCCCTTTTTTTTGAGGCCTCATAGAGTAAGTCCCATGCCTGTTCTTTTATTTCTTTTTTTCCTATTTTTCTAACCAAATTATAATTCTTTCTGCATGTACTAATTTCCTCCTTATTTCTCACAGTTTTATGGAGGGCGCCCTTCAGCAGGTTATATGCTTTCGTACACTTAGTATCTAACCATCCGTTAATCCTTATTGGGGATACCTTTTTTTTTGCTACTAAAGAGTTTTGAATCTCCAAAGTAATAGAGGAATAAGCCCTCAGAATGTCGCTATAATCTGCGCTCTCTTGAAGACATACCGCTATGTGGTCATTAGCATTAATTATAATTTGTTTCATCACTTCTTCGGCCTTTATTTTCCCCCAACGTAACGAATAGCCATTCTGGCGTGCTAGAGTAATGTTTTGTGACAATGCCAGATAGCTACTATTTGGTTGTTCAACTAATTTGGGGATAGTTATGCAGATGCTCAAAGGCAAATGATCACTGAGGGCATTGAGGTGGGTTTTAAAATTATCAAACCAAGTTGCGTATCTATTGGGGATGATTATAAAATCTATCAATGAGGCTAAACCTCTGCCAATAAACGTTGGGGTAAAATCAATACGTGGAGTACACAAATAATTTGCAAAACCCAAATCATGTCCTGCCACAAAATCATTAAACATTTCTCCCTTTACATTATGAACAAAATGTGGGGTGTGTGCATTTACTTCATCATGTAGCCCACACTGCCCATACCAGTATTAAAATCCCCGCCACAGGAAGATCACATCAACGTCATTTGGTACCCTAATTTTGTACATTTCATCGCTAAGCGACTTTATGATTTTACCCAGTTCACCCTGTTCGATGTTATTATAAAAATTCACTATACATAGTACCACTGGAGAATTCAAATAAATACCCAGCAATTGATAGTAACTCGTTGAACTAAGGTTTTCTATTTTCCTAACCCTAATCAAATTTGAGATATATACACTCAAACCTCCTTTATGTCTTCCATGCATGGATCTGACAGCAGGTATATGGAAAGTCTTATAACCATCTAGATTAATCTGCTTCAGTAACCAGGTCTCCTGAAGACATAAGATGTCAAAACTATGTATAAAATCTATCCAGATGGAATTATGTACTTTTGATTGTAGGCCAGCAATATTCCAAAATAGCACCCGTATTCCATCAGAAACATAAGCAGTTGGTCTATCAGGGGTAATGGTTCCATTAGTGTGTTCGTTTTCCCACTACCATTAATGACATTTGTAGAACATCCCACACTAGTTTCATCCTCCACTACGTTATTCACTTCCTCACTATATTCCTTTATCGTACTGGGGACAAGGTTACACCCACCAGTATCGCACTCTCGTGAAATCGCATTAGATTCTGTGGGTGCGACTTGATCAACACAGTTATACTCATCACCATTAACCGGGAGTCAATCATTCTCATCCAAAGATTGGAGTGGCAAAAATCTATTGGAAACATCTATGCTATGTGCCTGCTTACTTGTGTTCTGCACATGGGGATACCTATCCCGAATCCATTTTGTGGGGCCAGGTTGATAAAAGAAGCTCAAAGGATATACCTTTATGCCTACTTCCGAGTTACATCTGTTATTACCCATCCTTCGGAAACTTTCCCGGACCAAAATAGGACTTTCTAAGGAAAGGACTATGCAGTCCCCTTGCGTGTATTTTCCAATTGTACCCACCCAGGCGACCCGTCTAACCATTTTAAAAGCCGAAAACATATCCTGGGCTAGACCTGTTCTTATTCCCAAGCAGTGAATTGTCCTATTCCTCAGTATGTCCCATGTTTCCTTTTCCCCTTCAAGTAACGAGGGAACATTTATCAGCACCACCGTATAAGGTAGCGCTGCAGGGGTAGATTTAAGATTTGACGATTCCTAATTGCTCAGGTAATTTAATCTCATCTTTCCCTATATTTGGGCCTATTTCCCTCTGTTGTCTATTACCCTGTCGTATGTCCGTTCTATCAATGCTCCTTTCTGACAGTTCACTGATGTTACCTTTTGTGTTCAGACGGCATGAGTTAAAAGTGTCTCCCCTTCTCTCTGGATCTTTTTATCACCCTTATTATCCACTATAGGGGGCCTATCTCGATTCTTTACCAAGGATGCCAGGTCCATCTCTATCTTGGCAACTCTTAATTCTATAGCCGCAAACGATTGTTTAATAAAATTGCTTAAATCGGCTAACTCATTCCCTATATTAATTGTATCTGCATCATAATTCCCTTTCCCCCTCCTTTTTTAAATTTTCCTTGCCAAACCTTTATTTTTAGACTGTATCAAATTACCGTTCCCCTGTTTATTCTTCACTACAAGTATCTGCGGGGTGGGCTCAGGTAGAGCATTCTGTGTCAGGACCTGTGGGCTACTCGGCCCTTTCTTTGGTTTCGGCATGCAGCATCTTTTTGGTGGGGGGGACCGCTCTGTATCCAGATCACTGATGATAATCTCTTCACCAATAACCTGGATGCAACCATTTGTGGGCTCCCTATTAGGGATTCCTAAAAGCCCTTTCTCCCCATCCTCTTCAATCTCCGTCTGTTGTAAGATAGTGGTCTTACTCGTAGTAACCACTTCCTGGGGGTTCCCTTTTAGGGACTCCTCGACCGTAGATATTTGTTTATCTAATGCTCCGACCGCCCCCTTAAGATATTTCAAAATGGTCTTATTCACATCTGCTGATTTACCACCAGTTTGCCCTAGGCTCGCGTTTTGAATTTTCTCTTCCCCATTATGCTGCCTCTTTAAAACACTGATATACCCTTTCCGCTACACAGCACGCGGTAACTGCCTATTATTAGAAAAGAGTAATCTACTCTACAGAAGCAAAGATTACACCCCCTACCGTTATTAAATACTAAGGGGGATGAAGACTTTGCTGAGTCAAACAATTAAACGTTCATTAGGAATTTCAAGGGCTCAAAATGCACACATACAGTTCGAGCCAGGAAACCTGGCCCAGCCCAGCCTCCTCCGGTCTCTGACGGACTAAGACGGGCCCGTCTTGGCCGGGTCTTCGCCCGTGCTGAGCCCGCGCGCGTCCCGCGTCACGTGACCGGCTCTGTGCCTTTGTAGCGTCCTCCAGGAAGCGGGGCAAAAGTGCAGGAGTGCTTGATTAGGGCCAGGGACAGCGATAAAGTGCCAAGTGCAATTCGTTGCAGAGCGGTCTCCCGCGTCGCGGGACCGGCTCTGTGCCTTTGTAGCGTCCTCCAGGAAGCGGGGCAAAACTGCAGGAGTGGTTGATTAGGGCCAGGGACAGCGATAAAGTGCCAAGTGCAATTCGTTGCAGAGCGGTCTCCCGCGTCGCGGGACCGGCTCTGTGCCTTTGTAGCGTCCTCCAGGAAGCGGGGCAAAAGTGCAGGAGTGCTTGATTAGGGCCAGGGACAGCGATAAAGTGCCAAGTGCAATTCGTTGCAGAGTGGTCTCCCGCGTTGCGGGACCGACTCTGTGCCTTTGTAGCGTCCTCCAGGAAGCGGGGCAAAAGTGCAGGAGTGCTTGATTAGGGCCAGGGACAGCGATAAAGTGCCAAGTGCAATTCGTTGACTCAATATTGGAGCTTGGAAACAATGGGAGAAAATTAAAATGAAAAGTTACCTTAATGATTAACTCTTCATTTAAATTTCCTCCCATTTTAAGCAGCAGGTCTTTTGCTCCCAGTGGCTTGGAGACACTATGCCCTATTTATAACTGAAAAATACTCCGTTTTTTTTTTTGGGGGGCGCTAGAGGGCGCCAGGCAAGATGGCTGCACTTTAGTGCTGCTCCGCCCAGCTGATCCCTAATCCGCCTGGTATCGCTGCATCGACGTCTACAAACGGCTGCCCTGCATCGCTCCTACACCCTGCAAGCCGCTGGAGAAATTGCGGCTCCCTGGTTGCATCGTGGCGGCTGTGAATCGGAGCCCGGAAAACGTTCGGCGAGTGACATCATGGCGGCCGCCGCAGCCTAACGAGCGTTCGCCCCGCGACCGCTGCTCCAAGTGTGGGGGACTGCTGGCGAGTGGGTGAGACCTGCCGGCGAGAGTCCAGCCGGACGGTCGGTGCAGGGGCCGATCGCCTGTGTCGCCCTGGGAGCGGTGGCAGAGGCGGCTCCCTCTCGCGCCATTTCCTCAACTGCCCGGAGTCTGCTGCGGAGCGCGGCGGTCTGCCGATGCTCGCCCCGCATGAGCACTGCTGCTGCGTGATCCGGCGGAGCCTGCGGTGGCGGCTGTGCTTCCCGTCCTAGCCTTTGCCTGGCGTGTTGTGAGGAGAGGTCCCTTCCTGGGGCTGCCGGGCTCTCGGGGGCCTGGGGCGCCGCGGCCTGTCTCGCTGCATATATCGATGCAGACTCAGCCCGGAGATATGCTGAAGACGCGTCGGAATCCAGCTGTGTTCGTGCCCGAAGGTTGAGAAGTTGACAACGCCAACTGCAGGCGGCGGTGAGTGGGGTGCGGCCGGGCTCCTGGCCTTTAGCTGCGGTGGTGGGTGAAGGCCGGAGCGTGAGGCCGTGCTCTGCGAGCTGCGGCCTGTGAGTGCGGTGGGAGTTATTTGCGGCTGCGTAATCCAGAGCGGCCCTGTACAGCCACTACACTATTACTCTTAGACTCAGGCCTGGGAGGCTTCCCCCATACAGAGGGCTCTGACGGATTCCCTAGTGGCCTCCCTACCCTCCATATCAGGCTCCTCCGGGCCCCCTGCTTTGCTGGCGGTGTGTTTGTGTGGCTCACCGGGACTGCTGGGCGTGCATTGGATCTGGCTTGTGCTTTGGCAGCTACATGAATTTGGCACTGGGGCGGCAGAGGCAGCTCTATTGAGGATATTGGCTTTATCACCTCGTAACGCGCGTGCCTGGTGCCTGTTGATCTTACCTGGGACTGGTTTGCTGCTGATCCCCGCTTTATCTGCTTTGCCCGGTGGGCGGTCGTATCTAAGCGGGTTCCGCTTGGCGTGGCTGGCGGCTGTGCCTTAGTCCTGTGTCTGCTGGGCTTGCGCCTCTGGGGCCCGGCTGCGGAGGGGTGGGTCCCTCATCCACCTTGTTATCGGCAGCCATGGGGAGAACTGACAAAACGCAGCCTCGCCTCACGTTTGAGGCGCGAAAGTCCACCAAGCCGCAGCACGGGGCGGCCTCGGACTCCGAGGTGGACGCCCAGGGAGAAAGCTCTTCCAAGCTGGAATCAACTCTACTTGCCATGCAGAAGAGTCTCCAATCCATCGAAGGGTCTATGGCGGCGGTGAATCATAGACTAGACCATATGTCCTCCCAACTGGAGAAGCAGAATGCGCGGATGGGGGAAATAGAACAGCGCGTCTCCACAAACGAAGATGGCCTGAGCGAGGTGGCGGGCAAGGCGCTCCACATGGAAAAGGTGCTAGCGCTCATTCAAGCGAAGAATGAAGATTTGGAGGCCCGGTCCCGCCGCAACAACATCCGTCTCACGGGCCTTCCGGAGTCCACCAACACTGGCAGAATGGAGACCTTCATTGAGTCCCTGATCAAGGACATATTCGGCTCTGACAATCTCTCTCCTATGTTCTTAGTAGAGCGGGCCCATCGTTCGCTGGCTGCGAGACCGGTTCCAGGTGCCCCCCTGCGTCCTATAATAGCACGCCTATTGAACTATCGGGACCGGGATGTCATCTTGAGGCTCGCTAGAGAAAAGGGCACAATTAACCATCAAGGGAACGTCCTTTCTTTCTTCCCTGACTTTACAGTGGCCGTCCAAGCTGCAAGGCGAGAGTTCGGTACAGTAAAAAAATTCCTGCAGTCGGAGGGCATTCCATATGCCATGCTGTACCCCGCCCGTCTACGGGTGGGCCAGGATGGAGATTGTAAAATCTTCACATCTTCTAAGGCGGCAATGGACCACGTCAAGAAGTTGAAGCGGAGAAGATCTGAGACTGCTGTGGTTCATGACGACGAGGAACAGTGATTGCCGTCCCGGGTCTGCCCTATAGTTGTGTTACCGTTGGCATGCATGACATGTTTAGACTCTTCACGCTGGGCTCCTCTGTTCGTATTGTTAACTGGTCATACCTTGCTCGTAATTACCTATAATTTCTCTCTGCACTGTCTGTACGATATATGCTAACTCTTCTCCGTTGCAGGCTCCGATTCCGGCAGGGATGATGAACTTCACCCCGGATTCTGGTCCGTTAGAGGGTCAGGGTCCCAAATCACGAACAGTGTAGTGTTTCTCTCCCTTCTAATCTGGCACTAAGAATTTTGGGGCGGGTTGATGGTTATTGCCGTCTTCCTGCGCCTCTCCTGTTACCCGCGCTCCAGTGTGGGCCGCTTCTATGACAACGCTTTGTAATGCTAACTCGCTCTTCCTCCAGGGAGTTTCACGTTACCAGCATTCAGGGCGGTCCTTGATCACCCACACTAGCTGCCCTGTAGGGGCTGCACCTAATTTCGAAATGACTGTGTTTTGATGCAATGTCTATTGATGTCTGTTTGTAAATCCTCGCACATCTCTTCTACCTGATCAGCCACCTCCTGCTCTGTGGGGGGTTAGTAGCTCTCTGGTGTTCCCCTCATGGGTGCCCCCCAACTACAGTTTTGCATATTTTGTTCCCCATGTTGGGGTTTGTTATGGCCGGGACGGGATGGCTTAGGCAAGTTTGGGTCGCTGAAGTGGGGGGGATGTGGGGGGTGGGTTAGGTGGGTTAATGGGCTTTTCTTTATTGTAATTTCCTTGCACCTCTTCGACCTGGCTCCAACATTGCCTCTCACGCTACTGATTACATCTGAATTTGTATGTACATGGGCAGTAACAAAGTTCCTTACCTGGAATGTGCGCGGCTTGAATAGTCCCAAGAAGATACGGTCTGTGCTAGCGCAGTTAGATAGACTGGACGTCCAGGTGGCGTTCTTGCAAGAGACGCATTTTACGCAGCAGTCGGAAAAGAATATTGGCACCCGTTGGGCTGGGCTGAGGGTTGCCTCCTCTTACGCTCGGGGTGTGATGATTTTGGTGAAGAAAGGGGTCCCTTTCACTGTGCTACGCACAGAGACGGATACACAAGGCAGGGTGGCGTTGGTCCATGCTCACCTTGGGGGGGTGGGAGTCCTTCTGGTGAATGTCTACAGCCCAAACATTGATGACCCCTCCTTTTTCATGGATGTTTGGCGCCGCATCTCTAAATTTCCTCCGGCTGAATTGCTCTGGGGCGGCGACTTTAACGCTTGCCTGGACGGGCAACTCGACAGACAGGGACTCGGAGCGACGCGACATAGTCAGGCGACTGAGGCGCTGTTGGGGGTTCTAGAGGCAGCGGCTTTACAGGACATTTGGCACATGCGGCACCCGGGAATCCGCGAAAGTACATTTATTTCCACGGTGCATGGCACATGGTCCCGCTTGGACTATTGGCTCCTTTCAGAGATAGCCTGCACTTGGGTTGTGGATGTTCGCCACCTGGCCAAAACGTTGTCGGATCACTCCCCCGTGCTCTTAGAGAGGCATGCTCCCACCTGCAAGCGCCCCCCGTTTCAATGGCGATTGCAGCCCTCCTCACTTGCGGACCAAGTGTTCAGGTGCACTGTAGGCACAGCCATTAGCAACTTTTTTAAAGAAAACGCTGGATCGGTAGACAGTCCTGGGATCCTATGGGCGGCGTTTAAAGTAACCATCAGGGGCGTCTGCATCGGTGCGCAGGCGGGGGTTTTAAAAGACCTCCGACGTCGGATGCATAAACTGGCGGACAATATCTCTGCTTTAGAGCGCGATCATGCCCAAAACCCAGCCTCATCTACGCTAGCTACCATACGGGAGTTGGTAACGGAATATAATGATACAGCGGATCAGGAGCTGGCACATAGGTCACGGCGCTTCACTGCGTGTTACTATGGGGAGGGGGGCCGCCCCAGTCGCTCGCTTGCTCAGAAACTGGCTGCACCTCGTACTCAGGACTACATCACAGAAATGCTAGACCCTGGGGGAATAAGCGCACTATAAACCCCCTGAAATCAGTGAGGTGGTGCTGGACTTCTACTCCAATCTCTATGAGGATCGCGGGCATGTGTCAGCTACCGACATAAATGCTTACCTAGATGATGTCGCGCTGGGGTGGCTGTCTCTTAACCAACGCGAGTACCTCACTCAGCCCTTCGACGTGGAAGATGTAAAATTGGCCATTAAGTCACTGCCCACCTGCAAGGCTGCGGGCTTGGATGGACTCCCTAGTGAGTTTTACAAGGCTTACGCTGGGGAGCTTGCGCCCAGACTCTTGGACGTCTTTGCGGAGGCATATGACAGTGGTACTCTCCCCCCCCACGTTAAAAGAGGCACTCCTGGTTATGCTTCTCAAGCCTGCTAACCGATGCGACTCCTACCACCCACTCTCCATCATAAATATTGATGCCAAAATTTTGGCAAAAATGATTGCCAGTCGGCTTCAACCCCTCATCCCTAACCTGGTCCTCCCGGATCAGTCAGGTTTTGTCCCTGCCCGGTCCACAGCGCACAATTTGCGTACGGTTTTCTCCACCCTGCATTACTTTGAGGCTGATTTTCAAGCTGTTGCTGTGTTACTGGACGCAGCAAAAGCATTTGATTCCCTGCAGTGGGAGTTTATGTTAACTGTCCTACTTAGAATGGGGCTACCCCCCTTTTTTCTGAAATGGATACACCTACTATATGAGGCGCCGGCTGCGCCTGTCCGGGTCAATGGCTGGGTATCTAATGCGTTTCCCATTCGGCGTGGCACCCGGCAGGGCTGCCCCTTGTCGCCGAAGCTTTTCGCGCTAGCTTTGGAGCCACTGGCTTGTAAGCTCCGCCAATGTCACACACAGGCAGCATTACAGTTTAGACAGCGTCCATTGGTAGTCTCGATGTACGCCGATGATATGCTTCTTTATGTCCGAGAACCTGCAACATTTCTCCCAGGACTGCTTCGCGAATATATAAAATTTGAACGCTTTTCAGGGCTTGGCATAAATTGGGCAAAGTCGACAGTGTTTCCTCTCACGGCTGGTACGCAGCGCGTCGAGCTAGACTTCCCACTAGCATGGTCAACTGACCCAGTAAAATATTTAGGGGTATGGCTTCACAGGGATCCTGAGGTGGTTGTCTCGGAGAATTATGGCCGCGCCCTGACCCAAATCACTGAACGTGCTGCGCGGTGGGCCAAACTCCCGCTCTCTTTAGCGGATCGCATCGCGGTCGTCAAAATGACAATTTTGCCCAAACTCCTTTACTTGTTCATTAATATCCCCATCCGCCTCAATCTTGCGCTGTTTAACTCACTTCAGTCGGCACTGCTTTCCTTTGTGTGGGGCGGCAAGAAGCCTCGATGTGGCTGGGAGGTGCTGGTGTTGCCGTTCGAGCGGGGGGGGCTTTGAAGCCCCGAATTTGCGCCTATATTATCTCTGTGCACAGGCCCAGTTTGCACATTATTGGTTCTTCCCACAGCAATTTCAGCCGCATGTAGCTGTTGAAGCGGACGCAGTCCTTCCGATGGCCCTTGCTGCGACCGTCTTGTCTGGTGGGGGTGGTGGACCCAGAACTGAAATCAATCCTGCGCTTTGCACAGCATGGGCGTGGAAGATGCTTGCGGCGCGTGCACAATTGCAGTATCTCTACGCCCCAAGGCTACCGCTCGCTGCGCACCCGGATATCTCCGCTGCAAAGGAACCGGCTGCCCTTAAGGTGTGAGGCACGGTGGGAATAACTCAATTAGGGGACTTCTATAAACATGGCCAGTTCAGATCGCTCTCTGACATTCAGGGTGGCAGGGACCGGGGGTTTATGCTTGGGTTCACTTATGTGCATGTGCGGCAGGCGTTGCGAACCATCTACCCCGCTTACCCAGCGGAGCCCAAGCCGCTGTTAGCATTGCAGGCGGTGTTGGCAGGAGCGGATCGCACAGGCCTGATCACGAAATTGTATACTGCGTCCCTTAGGGAAAGAGAACAGCTCGACTCCCCTTCATATAACAAATGGGTGGCGCTACTGGGGACTTTATTGTCGCCGGCCATGTGGAAGTTCTGCTGCGTCCTAACTGGCCGACTAACTGCAAATTGTAACCTCCGCATCATCCATTTTAAATACCTGCACCAGCTATACTATACCCCGATGCAATTGATGAGGTTTGGTCTGCGGGAGAGCTCCTGCTGTGTTCGTTGTGGGCAGGGGGATGCAGGCTTCTTGCATCTCGCATGGACCTGTAAATGTATATACAGTTTTTGGGGTAAGGTTACTAACCTGCTTACGAATGTGGTATCGGAACCTGTGCTGTGTACTCTTGAGGTATGCCTATTAGGCTGGGTACAGAATCTAAAACCCTGTAACCGCAGACTGGTGGCTGTCTTGACCCTATTAGCTAAGAGAGCGGTGGCGCAGTGCTGGGGCTCTAGACTCACCCAAACAATGAAAAAATGGGTCCGGGATTTACTATATTGCAAAGAGCAAATTGAGACCTATGCTGAGGAACTGCCTGAAACTTCACGCTCTAAAGATTTTTGGGCCCCGCTCTCAGTGTATCTGCTTACAAACCCTGATGTGCAATAGATGCTGTAATCTGATGGTCTGGCTATGCTTTTTCTTGGGACTGCCATGTGTTGTACTACTGTCGAATGTGATGAGATGCTTCGTTGAGGTCACAGTATTTTTCTCTCAGTGCCGCGGGGGACAATGTGTTGGAGGGCGGTGGGTGTTCTGAGGGTTGTTACTTTAGTTCTAGGAACAAAACAAATGCTTGTACTGTTGTTGATCCTTGATGTTCGTTTTGGCCTCTTGCAAGAGGACCCGATGTGTACCAAACAAGATGCTCAATAAACAAATAAAAAAAATAAAAAAATACTCAGTTTTAAATGGGGGAAATTTAAAGGGAAGAAAACTTTTTCTATGAAACATTAAGTATTAATGTCTTTCTCCACTTTCAATTAAGCCAATTACGTCTTAATGTTTTATGAAGCATGTTTCTTCACTTAAAATTCCTCCCATTTACACAAATGTATCTTTCTGTTACAAATATGGCACCTTGTCTATAGGCCACTAGGAGCAAGATCCTTGGTGTTTGTAAATGTGACACTTTGAAATGGGAATAAATGTAAATGATGAGTTTTAGGGAATCCATATAAACAACGTTAACTGTTCAGTTTAATTTCTCAACACAGTGCCATATTTATAAGTGAAAAATACAGCCATTATTTTAAGTGGGAGAAATTTAAAGTGCAAAAAAAAGGTCCATATTCTGAAAATTTTTCCGGAACATTTTTCTGCACTTTAAATTTCTCCCATTTGTGTTATACATGTAACGATGCCACATATGGCAAAAGGTATGTCTTGTGCCACAAGTACATACGACACAGTCTCTTGATCACCCATAAGCTGGGCGTGGGGATGTCTGGTAATAAAGTGCGAGTTGCTTAGTCGTCAGTAGCTCACGATGATCTTCATTTATCAGAAGTAGCGCTCACTACTGAAAAGGTTGGAGACCCCTGTCATAAAGTAATAACTTCATTGTGAGGTAAAGAACTTATTTGACAAGAAACTGTTGTGCAGGTCTGCAGTGCGTGCATTTCCCTATTTCTTAATTAAGGGGACTCTGCAATTTCAGTGGCAGTCTCTCCAACTGTTACTCCTATATCAGCCACCTTTCTTTCTGCTGGTCCACAGCACTCTAGAGAAATATTTGTTTTACTTTGAAATCCCTTCTATTTTCACTCTCTCTTATTAGTATGCCAAGACTTTAATCTGCACAAATGGAATGAAAGCAAAAGTTGTTAATAAAGGCACTAGTTTACAAGCATGTCAGTGGCATGAGAAAATTCCACGTTAATGGTGCCACAGCTGAATTCCACACATCATGCATGATACTTGAATTATTCAATTTAAGCACTAATCACAAAGCCTCCAATTTTGCATTACATGTTTACATGTCTTATTGTTACATGTTCAATTAGTCTTTTATGGAGGAACTTTAACAACCACTGGCAAAGTCAACAGTGATGGCTTTTTTTTTAACAAAAGCACATTAATTTGTGATTTTGTGTGTGTAGTAGCATGAATGGATGATGAGTGAGTGCACTTAAGTAAGGGTGTGAGTGCACGGATATATGAATGAATGAGCAAAATAATACCTGGATGAGAGAGTGCATTGATAGATGCATGAGTGCATGGATGGGTGAATTAATACATAACCAGCTAGATTAGCAGGGGAATGTCTGTGTGAATGCATAAAAGTGAAGAATGGGTGAATGCATGGATGGATGATAAGGCATAATACGTATAATTGCATGGATTTCTGAGGCCAGAATGCTGTTGCTGGCCATACTTACTTTGGTAGCAAGAGGCTAAACACTCATGTATTCATTCATCCATCCATGTAGTGAGACATCTATTCATACAAGCACACATCCATCCATTCATCCACCCACTGATGCATTTTCTTTTGCCAAGGTGTTGCTGTTTTAAAGTGTCACAGTAGGGAACTCGACTTGAGAGCAGCCGGGGTCTTTATGTGAGCTGGGATGGAGCTCCCACAAACTTAACAATTCTAGAGCATAAAAAGTAGAAGGCGGTTTCTGTGAAGAATCCTGGGCTTATCTTTGAAAACTGTGGCTCAAGCAACAGACTTCCCTCAGACAAAATGCGAGGAAAGTATTTTAGCAGCATCAAAACAACATCAGAGTAAAAAAATCAATCACATTTACAAAAAAAGAAGAAAACTATAACTATTAAAATACCATCAAAAGGACAAACCCTTTTCAGGTGATAAGGGGTAATTCTTTCTTAAAGAAAATGTTCAAAAAAGCACATGGAAAACACTTGGAACAAAATCCAATGTATGTCAACGATACATAGTAGACCAGGGGTTTGAGAGCCTTGAGAGCCACCTTCAGAATCATGTGTTCTAGGGAAAGCCAGATTCAGTCCTTTCTCAGGCAATCATTTACAATATACCAGAAGCTGCCTTCTTGATTTTTGCCAATTTCACCAGTGTTCTGAGGCTGGTCTGTTTACTTTATAGTATGATCAGGCAGTAGTTGTTAAACTGTAAGCCTGCCCTGGTCACGATACCAAGCTATTCACATCCATACCTTTAAACGCTTCGTCTGCTTTGCAGCCAAAGACATCACAGAAAGTACTATTCCAAGATGATGGTTAGGAGTCCCAGTCCTGCTAACAGATATCTCTAAACCCACCCACTGGCTGGACAATTGTAATTATGGGCTCAACCTCAAGGAAACAAATCATCCAAACCCAGTCACCCATCTGCTGATCTCTACTGGGTGTAAGTAGCCAGATCCCCATCAAAGGTCCATTCTCAATGGATCCAGCCATTGGAATGCGAGTGCAGAGAATAGGCGATCCTGCTTGTCTTTGTATGTCCGATGCCCACTATGCCCCCTTTCTCTTTCTCCCCCACCGTAATACTAATCTTTTAGCAGAGGTTTCCTTCCAAATAGAGCTCTGGGTTCAGAAGAGGGCATGCTACAGTCAATAGAAGTTGTGGCTGTGCTGTTTAAACTAGTCATAAGACTCCTAGTTTGTAAGTCAAGAAATTAAAAGCCTTTCGAGCAATCATGTTTGTGACACTGGTACAACAAACCTAAGGTGCTGTGAAGGGCAAGTTGCAACGACAGAGTCTGTACTTCATTCCAAGCCTAAATATACAAAAAGCTATTTAAAAACGCATTGTCTGTTTTGTCACTGTAGGCGCAGTTACTACTAAAACATGCAAGGTTATCACAACTCACAGGTTTTACAGCTGAACATCATGGCCTGGGCCTTGGGCTTCAAAGTACACTTTACAGGTGACTTATCTAAGGTTAGAGAATGCCCCTCAAATGTCAAATGGTTTTAGTCTGACATGGTATATTTGGTTAGATACAGAACTGCTTGGAAACCCTGCAGGGATGCTTTAAAACTTCTATAAGATGATGGTGTGAAGCCAAACAACATCTCACATTTGATATTTATTCCACTGATGCACGGTTGGCAGTCACTGACTGTGGCCTTACCTAAAAGTCAACCAAGCCAATTGGTGTTTGCTAATTAGACACCATGTTATAAGTAACAGAACCTGCATTGAAAGTCTACTTTATAGTGTCCCAGCATTCTAAATCAACATATCTCAGATAGTTAAAAAGGATGAGGGAACGAAAAGGACAAGTTACTTACCTTCAGTAACGCCTTATCTGGTAGAGACAGGATCTAGCCGCAGATCCCTTATCTTTGAATCCTCCCAGGTGCCAGACTGGATCCGGACATTTTTTCAGCAGTACCTCTGCGCATCGGTAGAGGGCATCAAGTGACTCCGTAGTGACTGTCTCCTGAATGTGACGTCAACGGAGTCCATATAAGCCCTCCCCCGAAGCGCTAACATCAGTTTCTTTTGTGACTATTTTCGCACCAATAACGTAGAGCCACTCAAGGAAACAGTCTCTGGAAACAGTGTGCCAAAGGAAAAGAACCATAGTAGTATGCAAAGAGGGGATCTTTGAGACAACAGGGCCCTCAGTTCGCAGAGGGGGAGGATGGGTGAGTCGATAAGGAATCTGCGGCTAGATCATGTCTCTACCAGATAAGGCGTTACCGAAGGTAAGTAACTTGTCCTCCTGATAGAGACATCTAGCCACAGATTCCTTATCTTAGAATCAGAGATTCAAGCAATACCATCCATGGAGGAGGGGCTGCAAACTGACCTCACCAAAAGATCCCCAAATAGGAGATGCCAGTCCAAAAGATAGAAGAGGACCAAACTATCTGAAAATGATAGGTGAAGCAAGATGCTCACTGAAAGGACTGATCTCTAAGGACGACTATGTAAGCCCATAGGCAGTAGAAAGCTATAAAAACGTGAGAACACGGTAGAGAACCAGTAAAAGAGGCAGTCCCAAAAGGGGATGCAACCTAAGATCGGGGAATGCAAAGGGACCAAGGGCAATAGCCCATAGAGGCCAGGCTCAAAACCAAATGGAAGGAGCATATACAGCGTGTTCAGTTGCAGCAACACTTACAACGAATAAAGAGCCCCACCCTATACTTGAGGAAACTATCCTCAGAAACAGATTTCGGAAAAATAGGCCTCCAATGAAGAATGATGGAGAAAGAGAACAAGGAATGCTGAAGAGTATCGCTACGCAAACAACAAGAACAGTAAAAGAAATCACTCTTACTTTGAGAACCTTAAAGATATACAAGGCATCCTCCAAAATAATGTAACGGAGACGCTAACTGGAGAGAAGGAAGGTAACAGACAAGTACAACCTATAAGGCTGAACCAAGAAAGGTGCAGGTAAAATGCAGCGACGTACACTGTATAGAAGGCCAGACACAACACAAACACATATTATATATATATATCTCTGAAGTAAAAGACATCTACAAGAGATCCATTCAAGAGATAGGGATATACGTGCAGAGACATATACATCCAAAGATAAATAAACATAAGTATAAATATGCATATAAAAAGAATCTCCTGTAGACAGACAAGTCATACAGGGTAAGCAAAAGTATATCCACTCCACCGAAGTTAAGCCACGTCCGCCGCCAGTAAGCGGGAGGACGAGAAGTTGAGGAACAAAGGATACTCCAAGAACAGAGGTAACCAAGGGAGGACAGAAATAATACGTTCTACCATCGTAAAGAAGAAGGTATAACAGTATCTGAGGTGGAGACAGAAAAACAAAGATGGGGAATAGCAAACCAATGCCACATAAGAGTGGAAAGCAATGCCTACTACAGGAAACAAGGGCAACCGTCCAAGAACCAATACTACCGACTGATGAAGGATGCCAGCAGGCGGTAACAGATTAAGGAGAGGAAAAACAGCAAGTGGAAAGTCCGCTATGAAGGAGAGGAAAAAGAAGAAGAAGAAGAAAAAGACCGCCAGGTGAAACAAAGGGCTGGTGGAAACTTAGGGCAACAGATAGTTGATTTTGACAATCACACATTATCCAACCCATGGAAGAATGAAAACAAGTAAGAAACCTGACCAATGCTTCATGGAAACTTGGGAGAAGATAGGATATGCCCAAAGAAAAAGTAAGGGAATTCCCCCACCAAAAAAGGAGGGTAAACAGAACCTCTCCCATAGAAAAATGACACCAGGAAGGCAGAAATGGAGGGAGCAAAGATACAGGAAGAAAAGGGAAATTTAGCCTTTTGTGAAATAAGGACACCAGACATGGGTCCAAACAATCAAGGGGGACTGGTATCCCAGGGGAACAGAACTGAAAAGAACAGCAGACACAACAGCTAACCCACTGGTGCAATCGCAGATATATATAAAAAAAAAACCTGCAGGATGCAATAGCGGTGGCCATACCCCAATCAGGTAGGTAAGAACACCCAAAGGGCAAACACAGATACAAGAATTCCAGTCTTATGAAGAGAACAGCATCAGGAACACCAGAAAGTAGAAGTAGGGCTTACACAAGAAAGCGGTATCCAGGCTCAATTTGAACTAATATGCCAAAAAGAGGCCGAAACCATAAGGGCAGTAGGGAAAATGAATACACCACAAGGGGGAGGGAGGTTCATGGAACCTAGGCCCGAACCAATAGAAACACAAAGATAAGTAGGAGAAGATCTGTGTGTCCCACAGAGTAACACAGGAGAAGGTCCACACCGAAGAGAGTCGAAGATCGGAACAAAAGTTACCCAGGCCAAAAATGCAGCCTGCCTGTGGTACCATGATCACCCATATGGACATAAGGAGCAGAGAAAAGGTGAAGTTGAAGTCCCTATAAGGGATACTAAGCGTGTAGGTAGCTCACATGCCCCTAAGGCATTCAACATAAGGTCCCCTAAGAACAGGGAACATGGCTATAGTGCATGCGCACAACATAAACAGAATACCCGCCATAGAGCATGTATACAGGTAGGAAAAATCAAGCAGCAAGAAGAAGTGTAAGAATAGGCTCCCACGAGATTGCAAAGAAAGATATGTTCCAGATGGCTGGAAACTAAACCTGTCACTGACAGTATAAACCAAAAGAAAAGGACCTGCAGCAAGCAGAAACACCACACTGGGTGTAACCTTGGAAGGGAGATAAGTACTCTGCCTTATGAAGGCTGATAAAGGCCTAACAAGGGGAGACAAATTCCCCTTGACGAACCTAGTACAACCATAGAGTTAAGACTCCATACCGCCATGACTATCTCGGAACCGGCGTAAAGCTGAGTCAGAATGCGCTCCAAAAAGGGAGGCATTTTTCAAGGAACAAGGGAACCCCAGTAGTCTGACCAGGGGTGGTCTACGATATTTTTAGAGAACAATGGTACATAAGAGGCCAGGGAGGTCCTCAGGTAGCCTGGGCTACTGTTATTCTAATGAGTGTTTAGTCAGTGAGAACAAGGACAAGTCCAAAAAGGACTAATTACGCAATGTATGCAGGGACATAGGGTTGAAATGACATCACATTTATTGACAGCATAAATGGAATCTCAAAGTTATACTTTTAAAGTGATAGTTCTGGTGCTCACACAAGAATCAAGTGAAAGTGCGTGAAGTGAGGGGTGCTAGTGACAATTAAAATTACATCGCATTGACAACATGGAAAACTTCGATTTAGATTAATATAAAGCAGAAGTTTTGGTTGTAAAAGGTCGACGGCGTTTCGATCTCATAGTTGTGAGATCATCATCAGGACGAAAACAAGTGCGAGCAAGTAGAATTTGCCAGAGGGCGGGGGGGGTTGGCCTGTAGCTGTTAAGGGTCTGCCACCGTCAGGAAGCTGATCAATTGCCGGGAAGCCTGGCGGCGTCAGAACCGAAGAGGCGGGTGCCCGAGGGCACTTCAACTTATGAGAAGCAAGGATCGTAGCTAGGGATCCTTGGGGTGGCAGGAACTGCAGGGCGACTTAGTGTCCCGAAGGTCCAGCTAGCGGAGGTGTTCACTCCGGCTACCCGAAAACGTGTGGAATGGTCCCGCCGTCCTTCTAGTACAGATTAACTTCTACTCTCACAATTGATGCAATAACTAACTCCACTCTCCTGGGTGTCCCCGCAACACCCACTGAGGATTTCCCGTCACTGGTCTTCCGTCAGTGCCCCCTCTGTGGCCCCCGGATAACAAGTAACCATCACGGCACCTCCGATAGCTGGACCTTCGGGACACTAAGTCGCCCTGCAGTTCCTGCCACCCCAAGGATCCCTAGCTACGATCCTTGCTTCTCATAAGTTGAAGTGCCCTCAGGCACCCGCCTCTTCGATTCTGACGCCGACAGGCTTCCCGGCGATTGATCAGCTTCCTGCCGGTCGCAGATCCTTAACAGCTACAGGCCAAAACCCCCCCTGCCCCTCCCCCCTCTGGCAAAAAGGGAGGCGCCATCAAATGGCATATCAATCAAAGTAGTTTGTCCAGCCTCCAAAAACCTGGAATTACGCAACTATGCACACCGATGTAGAGCTATGGAAGAGGCCATAGCCCGACCAACATAGTCAGTGGTATCCATACCACAGCAGATGCCAAGTGTGGCAGCTTGTTGCCCATCTTGTACCAATGGAACAAGAGCATTCTGGGCTTCCTCCGGAAGGGAGGGCAAGAGGCATTCAACTGAGTCCCACAAGGCGTGGGAGAAGCGGGCGAGGACACAAGAAGTGTTCAGAGAATGCAGGGCAGAGCTAGATGAAGAGAAAATACGGCTACCACAAGCGTCAAATTCCTGGCCTCTCTTTCCGGAGGGACAAACTCACTATTTTGGGTGGCTGAAGCAGCATGTACCACAAAGCTTGGAGCGGATGGAGGTCTAAGGAGACAGGAGGGATCCTCCGGGGCTGGGCGATGCCTGTGAGAAATAGAGCGGTCCACAAGGAGCCCTGTTTCAGGTTTAGCCCAAGAACCCAACAGGATATCGGAAAGACAGTCACTATAAGGAAGGACAGGCTCTACGTTTGACTGGTCAGGATGTAGACGCCAAGTAAAGGGTCTGTTGACAATTCCACAGAAGAAAGTTGTAAATCCAGTACAACCGAAACTCAAATGAGCATTTCCACCAGATCAGAACTCTCCTCCATAGCCAAACAGGAGACAGGAGGCTGGAGAAGATTCTAAGCCACTGGCGTCACCCAAGTTGAGTAACCAGCTAGACTGCATAGGGGGTGGAACCACGTATGAAATGGAAGGGGGACACACCACACCGTCTGTAGTACTTCCAGAACCATGGTCGACAGAAGCAAAAACCAGAGGACGGGAGTCTGAAAAGGTTGGCTCCTTCGGTGCCGCATCCGTTGCCGTAACCAAAGCCGGTTGAGACAGAGAAAGCAACATCTGACGGAGCATCGATTGGCGTCGACGGCACCACCATCAAAGCTGGCAGACAACAGCCTGACTCAGACATTGGAGTTGGCAGACCAGAAGCAGGAGCTGAAGGTGGTAGCCTCGACAGGCTGTGCACCAGCATCGCTAAGATGTCAGAAACAGGAGGCCGACCCGGAGCAGAGGGAGAACTCACCGGCTGGGGCATAGGCACGACTTCATGCACTTCCGTGGGGCCCTAGCGCACTCCAGAGGAAGGTGACGACCCAAAAATAGAATGAAGAGATTGAGAATATTGTCTCATCTGGGTCAAAGATGCCTCAGCCCCAGGATAGGTGGTGCCCCAGGAGACGCGGGGCAGACTCATGCCCCGAAACTTCAACAGAAGATTGGGGACCAGCGGTGGGCGACGAAGGCGGGAGTTGCTGTGACTTCGATCATTCACGCAGAGACTTACCTCCGAACGTCAAAGGAGAATGATGCCCACGAGAACGGCTCCTAGAGCAGACAGGCAGTCAGTCCATAGAGCACGTAGAGGACCGATGACGACAAGAAGACTTCAATGACTATGACATCTACGCCGCAAGGAGCTTCATGCGACGTTCTCTTCGCGCCTTCAGTTGCAGCTGGCGATAGGAGTCGCACTCGGAGTCATGGTGCTCACTCAGACACCACATGTGGCTGAGTAAGGGTCTTTGGCAGACATTTGTCATCTACAAGACTCACAAGGCTTGAACCCCGAGGACATTGAAAAAGGATAGAAAAAGGCACATGCTCCGTCGACGAAAAACGTCAAGTAGGCCGAAAACAGCCGGAGGAACTGTAGTGCTGATCCACATTGCTAGTGCGGTAAAGAAGGAACTGGCATCAGCACGTCAGGGGAGGGCTTATGTGGACTACGTTGACGTCAAATTCAGGAGACGACGTCGGTACAGAATCGCTCAACGCCCTCTACTAACACACAGAGGTACTGCTGAAAATGTTTTGGGATCCAGTCTGGTGCCTGGGGAGGATTCTAAGATAAGGAATCTGCGGCTAAATGTCTCTATTAGATAAAAGCAACTTTTGTACAGTCCGTGCATACCAGTATGCCACTGCAACAATCCATTCACCACCATTTGACTCACTGTCCTGTGACAGTATGATATTGTTACAATGTCACTCCATGTAATAAGTCTGTGTTGGTGTGTCAGCGCATGCCATTGCGTAACTTTGTTAATATGTCAGTATATCTTTGTATGCCACTATATGTATCTTTGGTCAATGTGTTTTCTGACAACGAGCCCCTGTACCAACGAAGTTCCAGGCCAAATTAATGTTGGCCTTTTGCCTTCTACATATTTCACCCAAGCCATCAACAGGGGAGCTCAGTGAACCTCGAGTTTACAAATACAGCTGTGAACTAATAGCTAATGGTACAACACTGCTCGTGTCACCGTATGCACAATTTGTTGCATCCAACTCTCAGCAGCTCTTTGCCATGCAGGGACTACGAGGATATAGGAAGTTACTCTACCTGGGCAGAGCCCTTCCCTCCTACTCGGGACTTTGGCTATAGAAGAAGGTGGGAAACCAGAAAGGAAGAAACTAAGATATTATTTATCTTTGGTAGCGCCTTTTCTGGTAGAGACATCTAACCGTGTGAATTTTCCCAGGTGCCAGAATGGATTTGGAATATTTTCGTAGTTTTGGTAGTTCATGTTATGCAGCTCTGCGTCTGGTTTGTCCTGCCATGGATGGAACATCGGGGCTACTATATGTGTTCCACATCTGTGTGCTGACGTCAGTTTCGTTCTAAGCTTTGTAAGCACTGTTGGACATGAAGCCAACAAGAAATCAGAATATGCCAATGTGCAGAAATCTAATTTGGGATCTTATTTATGGGCTGCATGAGTCCATTCCACAGAAAAGGGAGGAGGAGGACCAATCAGCAAGGAATCTGTGGTTAAATACTCCCTCTACCAGACAACGTATTACTAAAGATAAGTAACTTTTTCTTCTGATAAGAGACTTCTAATCCCAGATTCCTCACCTTGTGAATAGATAGCAGTGCAGTACCTCCCCAGGTGGTGGACCTGTGGAATGAAGCAGACCAGGAAAGCCTGCAGGACAGATTGGGCAAAGTGCCCATTCTGCCTAGTCTAGCTGTCCAGGCAACAGTGTTTTGTGAATGTTGGTAGAAATACCCATGTAGCATCCTGGCAGATGTCCAAGACTGGCACACTGTGTGCCAGCGCAGTTGCAGGAGCCTTTGCTCTGGTTAGCTGAGCACACAAGCCTTCTGGGGATTGTGTCTTGGCTAGCCCATAGCAAATCTGTATGCATAATACAGTCCATCAGGAGATGGTATGCTTTTGTATAGCTTTTCTCTTTTTGACTCCAGAGAAGCCCACAAAAAGTTGACCGTTGATTCAATGGTCTCGGGTCCGGTCGATGTAAAAACTTAGGGCCATCTTAGGAGCAATATGGTGGAGCCTCTCCTCTTCCTTGAACAGATGAGTTGGGGGTGTAGAAAGACAGCAAAGTAAAGGATTGCCCTATTAGGTATGGAATGACTACCTTTTGCGAGCAAGCGGATTTTATCTAGAACGAAAGTCCAGAAAGAAAGATGTGTAAGGTTGCTGGGCAGACAAGGCCTAAAGTTCACTCACTCACCGTCCAGAGGTGATAGTAATGAGCAGCACAGTTTTTATGGTCAAAAGGATTATAGGACAGCTGTGCATTGGTTCAAAAAGAGTGTGCATCAAGTATGTGAGAACTAAATTGGATTCCCACTGCGGAATTACAAAAATAGTTGGTGGGAACATGTGCCTCAGCCCCTTCAAGAAACTCATCACAACCTGTGATTAGCAAAAGGGTGGCTGAACGAGTAGGAAGGCCAAAAGGGCTGAGATAACGCTTAAGTGTTGCCACAGCAAGGTTTTGCTGCGCAACAGAGAGACAAAACAATAAAATGTTAGACCACTTTGTAAAGGCTGAACATCATGAGAAGAACAGCGGACAGCAAACTCTTCCCAGCATTCTGCATTTACAGTTCTGGTGGAAGGACACCTGGCTGTCAGGATGATACTAACTACTTCAGGAGGAAGATTGAGCGCCATCAACGGTTGCTGTTCAATCTCCTTGCATGGAGGTATAGGTTGTACAGATGGGGTGTTGGGTTTCGGTAGATCGTTGCCCCTGGGGCCCTGAATACTGGCAGCTTGATCCCCTCTACCTCAAATGGACTGAGAGGCCTGTCACTGTGAGTCAAGTTCTGGCTTTGCTTCTGTTGATATGCCTTCACAAAGCCTCAAAAGGGGCGTAATTATTGGGAGAACTGACGCACCAGCAGAGCAAGCCCAGAAGAGTGTGCCATTGCCTTGCTGTCCTTAAAACGCTCTAGGACCGAATCCACTTTGTCTCCAAAAAGACTGATTCATCAGTCACTGCTGGATATCACTGGAAAATAGGGTGGAATGAATCCAAGTGTGGCCCCTAAGCACCACACTTTTGCAGACTGACCTACCCAGGCAGTGGGTTTTGTCTAGGCCTGTTCGAATGGAGTAATTAGCAGCATCTTGTCCCAGAACCCGTGAGTGCATCTCCCTAGGAGGCAGTTGGTATTGAAAGAACTGAGGCCAAGGCTGGTGGAGGAGAACATCCTTTGGGTGAATGCCTCTATGCATTTCTACTCTTTGTCTGGTGGGGTGGTTGGAAATGCATGAGGGTTCAAATGGCTGGTGGAGGCATGTACCACCAGACTTTCTGGTGATGGATGTTGGAGAGAAGGAACGCAAGGTCCCATGGACAGAGGTCTGCGCCACCTTGAGATCAGTCTGTTAACTGGAGGGCAAGATCCTGCCTAACTGTGTGTCTGTGAGGGTATCACTGAATGGAAATAGAGACTCAGGGTTAGTTTTTCCAGGATGAAGCATTTTTGTTAAAACTAAGATGTTCAACTCAGTGGTGGGTAGTGTAAGGTCCAAGACTTCGGCTGCCCATCACTGTGGCAAAGGAGGCAGACTCTTCTGTGGCTACATTTGGAAGAGGTGAGTGGAGGCCAGTGTCAGGGGAGGTATCCAGGCTACTTGCGTCCCGCAAGTCCAGAAATAAATTCTCATCATTGTAAACTTGACTAGAGTCATCATCGTCATCTGCAAATTCATGCTGCTGTTGAGGGAACAATTCAGGGGCAGAATGGAGATAGAGATGAAGTTGGTGCGATGTCTGTGATGTTTGCTCCAATTTCGCCTGAGTCTGAAAGGATAATCGTCTCTCCTTCTGGAATCGGCAGTGTCAGTGATCAGGTCTGCAGTGCCTTAAAAAGCAACAGCATTGAGCCAGGACCTGGGGTCGAAGTCAGGGGAAGTGGCACAGTTGGTGCTAGACCAACCAGCAGTAAACCGACTAGAGGCCACTTCGGATCCTGAAGTGGCGCCAGAGGGGTCTTTTTCAACTTACCGAATGACCCTAATTTTGAGGATGACTGGTCAGGAGATTGGCCCCCGAGAACAGGAGCGCACCCTCAACTAAGCCTTCTTTGACTTCCTTCGATGTTCCACGACATACAATATGGCTTTGCGGTTGTAGATGGCAATGGGACTCATTTTATCACATTTGTCACTGAAAGTCGAATTATGCTTGGAGCCCAGACACCAGATCGAGATCTTATGTGATTCCATCATTGATATCTGTAGGAAGGTGGAATCTGACTGCATGGTTGCCCCCACTTTTTTCCTGGTGTTTTGCTGGTTTTCAACTTAGTTTGGCTGGGATCCTGCTATTCAGGACCCCAGCCTATCTGCTTTCCCCTTTAAATTGATTGCATGTACTTTAGGTACACTCCAGATTGGATTCTGGGGTACCCTTATGAGTCCCTAGTATACGGTATACTATGTACCAAGGGCATAGGTACCCCAGAGGCCTCCCAGGGGCTGCAGCATGTATTATGCCACCCCTGAGAGGCCATTCAAACTGACACCACAGGTCTGCTACTGCAGCCTGTGTAAGGTGGTGCATGCACCCCTTACTTAGATATAGGTTCACTATATCTATCCTGATCACTGCACATATAAGCCTATCAGTCACCCCTATGGCAGGCCTTATCAATCCTGAAGGCAGGGTGCTGGGTTTTATGTGAGAGGGTGCCCATGCATGAGCAGAGCCCCTCTGCAGCCTTCGGAACCACTATTCCGGGGTTGTCTGTAATGCAGCCAACCATATACTCTTAAGTGCATTATAACCTCGCGGTAAATGCTAACTTTAAAATGGCTGCAAGGAATTATGTTGTGTTTGGTGTCAAACACCTTGGAATCATACCTCCACACCAGTAACTGGTGTGGGAGGTATGATTCCTCCCTCCTAGAGGGAGAAATATGACAGCACCAGTACACCCGGTACCAGCTTCACATAGCCCTGGCATCACAAAATGGATGCTGCCAGCCACAGACACGAGTCTGCCCTCCTGCTGCTGGACGAAACTCCGGCAGGGGAAGGCTTGACAATAGGTTTCCTGTCACAGGGAGGTGTGACCACCTCCCAGACAGGCTTTAGTGTATTGGGGCTGGGTGGGTGCACTCCAAGAGTGCTTTGATGTCTGCACTGGGGGCACATTTGGTGTCCCTGTGCATAGTCCAGCTCAAACCGGTTGCAGGGGCACTCAGCCCCTGCTCTGGCGCAAAATTGGACAAAGGACATGGGTGTTGCCACCCCTCTGTCCTGACCCTCCCATAGGTGGGTCCCCAGAGTTTGTCCCACCCCTTCCTTGGGTATAAAGTAGGAACCCCTGGCTACAGGACTTTAGATTACACCTGGACTAAACTCTGCTACAGAAACCAAGTACTTCGACGATCTACACTACGCTGGATGACTGAAGAATCTCCCTTGGAGTAAAGGAGTTACTCCCCTGCAAGGCAGGCACCTTTAACGCATCTGACTGGTTTGCGTCTCCGAAGCTCCTGAGGACTCCGAAGAATATTGCAACACAGGAGGTGGGATCCCGAGGTCTCTGAGGTCGATCTGTGGCCACAGCAAGTCTGAGGCCCGTATCCCTCGTGGTGACCGTGCAACCCGAACCCCTGGACACCGCGTCTATTTGCAGAAGCATCAGCTTTCCGGCGACCCCTGAGGCTGAGCTTTAGGTTACTTGTAGCCCTGACCCCGAGCAGTAATTACACCGAAGATTGCTGGCCTACACTCAACGAGTGTTCCGTGGGCTGCCATTTTGTGATTCCTCTCGAGGTCCCTTCGCGATCCCTGGTCCGTTGACCTGTGGGTCCCTAAGAAGGCAACTCTAACTTTCAACGGGCTTCCCTGGTTGCTCCAGATGTGCCCTGACTCTCCATCGCTTGGGGAGTTCCCCAGGACCTTGCTGGTCCTCAAAGAAGCATCATTACTCTGACCGCGTGGGTTGCAGTTGCCAAGGCTTGTTGGTCTCCAATCCGGAAACTGACCCCTCAGCACTCGACATCCTTCGCAGGACAGCTCGCCTGCGGATCCTGGTCATCGTCGACGTCTCCTGGTCCCCGTGGCTGCAGAGTCAAGCTTCACCTCTTCGCACCTGAAGCACCCGACATCGGTGGGCATTCGATTGCTCCGCTCCTGGTCACGTGAAGTGACCCAGACTTTGTCCCCTCTGCTTTCAGGTTCTTCACATCTTCGATCCAGGCTTGGATCACACCGGACACTTATTCTTCTCCACGGCAGCAGCTCTTCTTCGCAACACGCCATAGAAAACTACGAGGGTTTCCGACACCACTTGACCCCTATGCACCCGGCTTCCCTGGGCTAGGTAACACGGATACCTCGGTACTCACAAGGGTGCTGGCCTTTGAACCTTCTAGGTTAAGCTGGGTTTACTTGAAGTCCTCTCCGAAGTGTCCTTAAACTCTAATATTCCAACCGCGACTTTCCCATAGAGTTGTACGGAGCTCGCGTCTGTGTTCCCACACTGCACCCGTCCTCCATGTGTCCCCTGTGCCACTACCTTGGGTGGTTCCTTGGGGTCCCAGCGATTCTACGTGCTCTTGGCACTGTGTCTAGTCAAGTCGTGGTTGTTATACCACTGTCTTAGTATATGGTTTGGTCTCCCCCTGGAGCCCACTGTGTATTGTGCTATTTACTGTCGATCTAGTACTGTGTAATTGTGTGCCTTGTTCTCTAATCTCATAAAGAGGTTAGTAGAGAGTGTTTAGTAATAAATACATATATTTTATATATACCTTGTGTGGTTCTCCTTTCATTTGGTCATTCAAGAGGTTATATACAGGTAAAACAAGCTGCTTTACATTCCTTCAAGACTTAGCCTGAAGGCTGCTCTCCACAGCTACCACTAGGATAGCTTTCTATAAAGGTTGTCTTTAACCTAATCATCAATAAGGGTCGTTTGGACTGGTGCAAGGTGCCCACGTTAATTAGTGGACAGCATATACCAGGCCAACTTCTCACAATATCTGCATGTGGCAGTCTTTGCATGGTTTAAAGCCTGTTGTTTTAGGAGATGACATGCCTTGCATCCGGGAAAGTTTGAGGGAAAAATACTGTCAAGTTTGACAAACTTGAGGGAGAAAGTTCTGAATCCGCGTCGGAAGGCGTGGTGAGAAAAGAACTGATGTTAGCACATGGAGGTGGCGCAAATACAGTGGACCCAACATCACATCTAGGGTGGGTTAGACCTGACGCGGAGCTGCATGATGCCCTTACCGGAACATGAGGGAGTCGATATGAAAATCTTCCAGATCCAGTCCAGCGCCTTGGAAAATTCAAAAGGTGAGGAATCAGCGGTTAGAATTCTCAATCAGGAACAACAGATAGAAGGAAATGGGGAGGGGATGAGAAATAGAAACAGGCAAAGGGTAAGGAGGAGTAAAGAAAAAAAGAGGTCAGGAAAAAAAGGAAGGGAGAAATAGGAAATAAAGGGGAAAGAAAAGGAGGAAAGAGAGGAGCTGACAAGAGACAGAAATGGGAAAGAAAAGAAAGGAGAGAGATTATACAGGAAAAGATTTCAGAGGGGAGGAAGCAAGAAACAGAAGGAGAAGACAGAAAGAGCAAATCAACGCAGTAAAGAAAGAGAAGACAAATTTTAGAAAATTAACATTTATATGTATCCTAATATGGTGATCCCCAGGACACTTAATTGTGTTTTCCACTGTGGCAACATTTTGGCAAAAGAATGGAAAAAATAACATGACCCAAGAAATAGCTACATTTGGGTTGGCAAAGCAGTGCGGGACAGGACGAAAATAGATCAGGTAGCATGGACATTACGAGCAGCAAAGGTTTTGTTGATAATAGCCAATTTCATGCTGCAAAACAGAAGAATGAAAGCTACACTATTTCAGTCCCTACTCACTAAGTGCAAGTAAATGGGGGTCAGTATCTTGCAAAAACTTGCCAGAAGCACAAGTTACTAACTTGTGTAACGATATATCTGTAAGAGACAGTAGTTAGTGACAGATTCTTTACCTTAGAATATCCCCAGGCGTCAGGCTGGATCCGGAAAGTTTTTGCGTAGCAGTACCCTTGCGCGTCGGTAGGCGGCGTCGTGCGGCTCCACGTCCGTCGTCGGCGTCGGGACCGCCGGGATGACGTCGCGGGCAGTACTTAGACGCCGCCCCTGCGCGCTGACGTCAGTTCTGTACACGACTTTCCGCGCCAGGAACTCAGAGCCATGCAAGAAGCTGACATAGGTGTCTGAAAAATACTAGGGCCCTGAAAGGGATGTCCTTAACCCTAGAAATCAGTTCGCAGAACGGGGAGGATGGGTGGGGCGGTAAGGAATCTGTCACTAACTACTGTCTCTTACAGATATATCGTTACACAAGTTAGTAACTTGTGCATCTGAAAGAGACACGTTAGTGACAGATTCCTTACCTTAGAATAGATACCACAGCAATACCAACCCCGGTGGTGGGTCTGCGAACAAAGATCAGACGAGGAAGTCCCGGAGAACAGAACGGCCAAAGAAGCTGTCTCTCCGGACTTGGCTGTCAAGGCAGTAATGTTTGGTAAACGTGTGCAGCGAGGCCCACGTAGCTGCCTGACATATATCCTGTAACGGAACCCCGCGGCCTAAAGCCGTGGTAGCCGCCGTTGCCCTGGTGGAATGGGCACGCAGCCCAACAGGAGGCTCCTTCTTAGCCAAAGAATAGCAGGCTTTGATACACATGGTGACCCAGCGGGAGATGGTCCTTTTGTGTACCGCCCGAACTTTTTTGGCGCCCTCGTAGCCAACAAAGAGCTGGTCATCCACCCGGAACTGTTGTGTGCGGTTGATGTAAAAAGAAAGCGCACGTTTTGGGTCCAGACGGTGGAGCCTCTCCTCCTCTCTGGAAGGATGCGGAGGCGGAAAGAAGGTGGACAAAGTGATGGTCTGCGCAATGTGGAAGGCAGTAACCACCTTTGGCAAGAAGGACGGACGTGTCCGAAGAACAACCTTGTCTGGATGAACAGACAGAAAGGGGGGTTTGCATGAAAGAGCCTGGAGCTCACTCACCCGCCGAGCGCAAGTGATGGCCACCAGAAAGACTGTCTTCAGAGTAAGAAGACGAAGAGGACAGTTATGCAGAAGCTCAAAGGGAGTGCACATTAAGAAAGTAAGAACTAAGTTCAAGTCCCACTGAGGCATTACAAACGGAACAGGAGGGAAGAGGTGTGTAATGCCTTTAAGAAACCTGTTAACAACAGGGGACTTAAAAAGAGAGGGCTGATCAGGAAGCCTGAGAAAGGCCGAGATTGCACAAAGATAGCCCTTGATGGTACCCAGGGCAGAACCCCGTTGGGCCAGAGAAAGAAGGAACAGAAGAACCTCGGAAAGAGGGGCAGAAAGGGGATTCACAGCCTTTGCTGTGCACCATGCCACAAACTTGTTCCACCTGCAGGCGTATACCACCTTATTGGAGGGACGCCTGGCTGCCAGAATCACATCACAAACTTCGGGAGGCAAGTCGAAAGGAATCAACTGCCGCCGCTCAATCTCCACGCAAGCAGGTGTAGACTGGACAGGTTCGGGTGGAGGACCGTCCCCTGCTGCTGCGACAGAAGATCCTCCCGAAGAGGCAGACGGATCGGGGATCGACGCTCATACTGAGTAGCTCGGGATACCAAACTCTTCGAGCCCAGTCCGGAGCCACAAGAATGACTTGGGCCCGGTCGCGCCGAATCTTCTTCAACACTCTGGGTAGAAGTGGTATAGGCGGAAAGGCGTACAACAGACCGCAACTCCACTCGCGACAAAAAGCGTCGCCGAGCGCCGCCTTGGAAATTCCAACGCGCAGAACTGCTGACATTGCGCGTTCTCTTCGGTGGCGAACAGATCTAACCAAGGCTCTCCCCACTGCTGAAAGAGACCTTGCGCCACCTCCGAGTGAAGACGCCATTCGTGATCCATCATGCACCTGCGGCTGAGTTCGTCCGCCCTGGCGTTCAGGGAACCTGCCAGGTGTTGAACCATCAGGAATATGCCCTGATGTTCCAGCCATGTCCAGAGGCGCAGAGCCTCCTGACATAGGGTCCACGACCCCACCCCGCCCTGTTTGTTGCAGTACCACATGGCGGTGGTGTTGTCTGTGAACACCTGCACTACCTTCCCTTTGACAGAGGGAAGGAATGCCTTGAGTGCAAGTCGGATCGCCCGGAGCTCCAGAATGTTGATATGGAGCCGGGACTCCGCCGGAGACCAGAGGCCTCTGATCTCCGCCTCTCCCATGTGACCACCCCATCCCAGAAGGGACGCGTCCGTCACAACTGTGTGCTCTGGCTGGGGAAGGGAGAGGGATCTGCCCATGACCCATTGCCGGTTGGAGAGCCACCACTGCAACTGTTTTGCAGTCCCCTCCGAGATCTGGACGTGATCGGAGAGGTTGCCCTGGTGCTGCGCCCACTGGAACTTCAGGTCCCACTGCAGAGCCCGCATATGCCATCTGGCATGATCGACCAGCAGGATGCAGGAGGCCATGAGGCCCAGCAGCCTCAGGGTCATCCGTACTGAAACCCAGGATAGAGGCCGAAAGATCGGAATCATAGCCTGAATATCCCGGACTCGCCGTTCGGGAGGATAGACCCGAAACTGCGTCGTGTCCAGAACTGCTCCGATGAAAAGGAGCTGTGGAGAAGGAATCAGGTGCGACTTCGGCACGTTGATGGAGAACCCCAGCGAGTGCAGGAGTTCGGCCGTAGTCTGGAGGTGGGAGACGACTGCCTGGGACGAGCCCGCCTTCAGCAGCCAGTCGTCGAGGTAGGGGAAGACTGGAACCCCTGCCCGGCGCAGATGAGCTGCGACCACCGCCATCAAATATCAAATCAAGGGCATTTATACAGCGCACACATCACCCGAAAGTCTCATGGCGCTCGCAAACAGCTCCGAAAGGAAGTGAAATGGCTTAGATGTCAAAAAGCCATGTCTTCAGCCTCTTGCGAAAAGAGTCACTTTCGTGAACACCCGAGGGGCGCTGGTAAGGCCGAAAGGGAGCACGGTGAACTGAAAATGCTCGAGGCCTACCGTGAACCGCAGGTAACGCCGGTGGGCCGGCAGGACGGGGATGTGGAAATATGCGTCCTGCAAGTCCAACGCTACCATCCAGTCTCCAGGGTCGAGGGCAGTCAAGACCTGAGCTAGGGTGAGCATCTTGAACTTCTCCTTCCGGAGGAAGCGATTGACGTTCCGGAGGTCCAAGATAGGACGCATGTCCTCCTTGTCCCTTTTGGGCACCAGAAAGTAGTGGGAGTAGCAACCACGTCCTACTTCTGGGGTCGGAACGCGCTCGATGGCCCTCTTGGCGAAGAGGGCCGCAACTTCCTTTTGAAGAAGCACCAAGTGATCCCCTGACATGCGGTGGAATTGAGGTGGCATGGCTGGGGGGATGGTCACGAAGGGGAGGGAGTAGCCCCTTCGGACAATGTCCAAGACCCACCTGTCCGAGGTGATGGCACGCCAGTGGTGAAGGTGATGGCGGACCCTGCCCCCTACTGGCGTGCTGTGCACCTGAAAGGAAGGACTAGGAGGGCTTGGAGGCCGCGGACGGGGCGGGGCGGGGTGGGTGGCCTGACCCGCACGCTGGTTACCTGACCCGCCACGGCGGGAGCCACGTCCTCGGCCACGCGAAGACGCTTGCTGCGCGGGCCGGTGGCTGGGCAGCGGACGTGACTGGGCGCCCCTTCCGTGGCCACGAAAGGGGCGAAAAGCAGACTGTTGCTGAGGGCGCACAGCAGAAAGGCCCAGGGACTTGGCTGTAGCCCGCGAGTCCTTAAAGCGCTCCAGCGCATGGTCTGCCTTTGTCCCAAAAAGACCGACTCCATCAAAGGGCATGTCCATAAGAGAGTTTTGGACATCACCCGAGAAACCAGTGGTCCTCAGCCAGGCGTGACGGCGCAGCGCCACTGTCGTTGCAAGCGATCTGCCTAGCGAGTTGGCGGTATCAAGGCCACATCTGATGGTGTACTTTGCCGCATCTCTTTCCTCCGCAATGGTGCGGGAAAGCAGTGTCTGGACCTCCTCAGGACACTGGGGCACAACTCGCGCCACCGAGTCCCACAAGGAGTGGGAATATCGGCCCAAGAGGCAAGTGGTGTTGACTGACCGCAAGCCAGCACTGGCGGAAGAAAAGACCTTCTTCCCAAATTGATCCAGGCGTTTGGATTCCCTATCCGGGGGAGCGGTAGGGAAGGCGCTTTGGGAAGCAGAGGCTTGGACCACCAAGCTCTCAGGGGTGGGGTGTAGAGAGAGGAACGGGGGGTCGCCCGGAGCAGGGCGATGGCGTCGGGCCACGTTCCTATCCACAGGAGCCCCTGTGGTGGGCTTGGACCAGGTGCCCAAAAGAACGTCTGAAAGCGCCTCGTTGTACGGCAGCAGTGGCTCCGAGGAGGTAGCCGCCGGCTGAAGCACTTCCGTCAGGATGTTAGTCCTGACAGCCACTGTAGGCAACTGGAGGTTTAAGGCCCCAGCTGCTCTACGCAACACCGTTGCAAAGTTTGCTCCCTCCTCCGTTGCCACGGAAGGAGGAGACAGCATGCCAGAGTCAGGGGAGGTGTCCAGACCACTGGCATCCCCAAGTTCCTCAGTCCAGTCCTGATCAAACTCACACTGCTGTGTGAGAGGGTCATCAGACCCCTCCCAGTTATCTTCGTCCTCCAATTCAGGTTCAAAATAAGGAGGAGGGACATGTGGGCGCCATGTCCGGATCCGGAGAGAACCGGGGAACGACGCCGCCCGGAGCCTCGGGCGGCGTCGGGAACGGCACCGGAGAGATCGGCGCCGGTGGAGGTGTCGTCAGGTCAACCGGCGTCAATCGGGGTTGTGGCAGCACCGGAGCCGGGGCCGGGACCGAGGCCGGTGTGACAGGCGGCGCCGGGAACGGAGTCGCCGGCGGCGCCGGAGAAACCCCATCAAGGCCCGCGGGGCCCGAAGGCGCACCGGGGGGACCTTGAGGCCCGAAGAGGCGGGCCATGGCCGACAGGAACTCCTGTATCTCGGCCGGAGTCGCCCCCGAACCCGGAAAGGACGGGTAATGCGGGGGCGGCTCCACAGGCACTCCCGGAGCTGCGGGGGCGGGGACGGTGCCGACAGGACCCTCAGCCGAGTCACGAGACCGGCGAGGGGGAAGTCGTCAAGCGATGACGCTTCTTTGACTTCTTATGCTTCGACTTACCGGAGGAGTGCGAAGACTTGGACCCCTACGACCGTTGAGGACTCCGCGACCGGCCCCTCGACCTCTCACGTGACCGGGGCTTGGTGTGGCGCGGAGCCGACTGCCGGACCTCGAGGAGCTTTCGAGACCGCACTCGCAAAGCCTTCGGGTGCAAGGCCCGGCAGTCGGAGCACGACTTCGTGTCGTGGTCGCGGCCGAGGCAGTAGAGACAATCCTGATGCGGGTCTGTGATCGACATCATTCGACCATAGGCGTCGCATGGCTTGAAGCCGGGCATCCCTACCGACACCTTCGGAGTCGAGAGACTTCGAGAAAACAGTGAAAAAATCACCAAAAAACTTAGTCAAAAAATGACTAGGGCACTGCTCTTCCCGGATCTGCGCTTACTGGCGCGGAAAAAGAAAGAACTGAAGTCAGCGCGCAGGGGCGGCGTCTAAGTACTGCCCGCGACGTCATCCCGGCGGTCCCGATGCCGACGCCGGACGCGGAGCCGCACGACGCCGCCTACCGATGCGCAAGGGTACTGCTACGCAAAAACTTTCCGGATCCAGCCTGACGCCTGGGGATATTCTAAGGTAAGGAATCTGTCACTAACGTGTCTCTTTCAGATATGCAGGTTTTGGACTATTATGAAGAGTTTTACCACAAAGCAGGGCAAATAAAATTTGTTTCAGCAGAAGGGATAGTGAGGAAGTCAACAGATTAAATGATGGTGATGGAATACAAGCCAGGTGATGCAATAAATGCATTAAGGCAAAGGAATGATTTCCAGGTGAGTGGAGTAGTTCTCTAATAGTTTAGCAGGGTTGTTTTCTCAGTAGCAGCAGCAAGGTTGATTTCTTTAGAGATGAAAGGGAATTTTATTTTTATTTATGGCCGTACACTTTTCTCCATCTTTAGCTGCGCATTTTTCCCAAAATGCAATGTCACCTAGTGCTAGAGACGTGTTGCTGTGTAGCAGACCAATGGGGAGGGAGTTCAGTGTCGGAGAAAAGTGAAATTTGCCTCTTTCCTGCAGTGCAGCAAGTGTGTCCTAGGTGGCACCTGGTATAAGAGAGCTATAAAGACGTTGATGACTGAAATTTATTACATTTACTACAGCGCATTTTGTTCCAAAAAATCATGCTTCAGTGCAGAATGTCAAAACTTGCTACTTTGTTACAATCTCTGTAAAATGATCACTTTACTATATCCAGTCTCAATCCCTGCCCCGAATAGAACAGTTCAACCCTCTGTGAAGAGAAAGGTAAAGATGTGAAATGATTGTTTTCCCAAAAGAAAAAGTCAGCAAGGTCTTCAGTTAGTAAAATTCATTCTTTTATTGTGAGAGGGAATTCATTCATAGAATTACGATCAAAGTATATAACCCAAAATATTTGCAGACTATGTATATTCAAATCTGGGTATTATGTCAATCAAAAAGTTCATGATTTTAAGTCGATGTATCAGCAAGTGTAGCTCTAGTCTCCAGATCTTTTTCGGACCAGACGACGATATGGAGACTAGAGCTACACTTGCTGATACATAGTCTGCAAATATTTTGGGTTATATACTTTGATCGTAATTCTATGAATGAATTCCCTCTCACATTCTAAGCCTGAAGAAGTCCGATTGAGGACGAAACGCGTTGGCAGTTCTGAAATTTTAAGAAAATGAATAAAAGAATGAATTTTACTAACTGAAGACCTTGCTGACTTTTTCTTTTGGGAAAACAATCACTGAATGTAAACTTATGAATATGGTTTAATAATGATTTATATATGTGACTATTAGTGTGCGGGGCCTTTCTGTTTTTAGTGCATTAGAGTGACTAGAAGTTCTTTCTTGTCTCTCTGTTTTGGGACCTAGGGGATTGTGTCCTAAGCCCGTCGCACCTCTTCTATTTGTGGTAATTATCAGGGACGTTAAGACTAGTGCGGGTGTCGATGCTTTGATCCCCAAATTTTTTGTGCCAAAGATGTGAAATGACATAACATATGTCTGACTCGTCAGACGCTTAATCACTGGCCTTTGGGCTCATCCAGAATTTGAATGACATGTTTCAAAGCAATGGCTAAAACGGGGGTATCCAAAGCCCTGCTCTATGTACTATTTTATTTAACTTCATTACATGAGTTCCGACTGTACTTAAAGCACAAGTTACTAACTTGTGTAACGATATATCTGTAAGAGACAGTAGTTAGTGACAGATTCCTTACCTTAGAATATCCCCAGGCGTCAGGCTGGATCCGGAAAGTTTTTTGCGTAGCAGTACCCTTGCGCGTCGGTAGGCGGCGTCGTGCGGCTCCGCGTCCGTCGTCGGCGTCGTGATCGCCGGGATGACGTCGCGGGCAGTACTTAGGCGCCGCCCCTGCGCGCTGACGTCAGTTCTGTACACGACTTTCCGCGCCAGGAACGCAGAGCCATGCAAGAAGCTGACATAGGTGTCTGAAAAATACTAGGGCCCTGAAAGGGATGTCCTTAACCCTAGAAATCAGTTCGCAGAACGGGGAGGATGGGTGGGGCGGTAGGAATCTGTCACTAACTACTGTCTCTTACAGATATATCGTTACACAAGTTAGTAACTTGTGCATCTGAAAGAGACACGTTAGTGACAGATTCCTTACCTTAGAATAGATACCCCAGCAATACCAACCCCGGTGGTGGGTCTGCGAACAAAGATCAGACAAGGAAGTCCTGGAGGACAGAACGGCCAAAGAAGCCGTCCCTCCGGACCTGACTGTCAAGGCAGTAATGCTTTGTAAACGTGTGCAGCGAGGCCCACGTAGCTGCCTGACAGATAACCGGCAGCGGAACACCGCGGCCCAAGGCCGTGGTAGCAGCCGTTGCCCTGGTGGAATGGGCACGCAGCCCAACAGGAGGCTCCTTTTTAGCCAAAGAATAGCAGGTCTTGATGCACAAGGTAACCCAGCGGGAGATGGTCCTCTTGTGCACCGCCCGACCTTTTTGGCGCCCACGTAGCCAATAAAGAGCTGGTCATCCACCCGGAAGTGTTTTGTGCGGTCAATATAGAAGGAGAGCGCACGTTTTGGGTCCAGACGGTGGAGCCTCTCTTCCTCTCTGGAAGGATGCGGAGGCGGAAAGAAGGTGGGCAAAGTGATGGTCTGCCCAATGTGGAAAGCAGTAACCACCTTTGGCAAGAAGGACGGACGCGTCCGAAGAACAACCTTGTCTGGATGAACAGACAGAAAGGGAGGTTTGCAAGATAGAGCCTGGAGCTCACTCACCCGCCGAGCGGAGGTGATGGCCACCAGAAAGGCTGTCTTCAGAGTCAGAAGACGAAGAGGACAGTTATGTAGAGGCTCAAAGGGAGCGCACATTAAAAAGGTAAGAACCAAGTTTAAGTCCCACTGAGGCATCACAAACGGAACAGGAGGGAAGAGGTGAGTAATGCCTTTTAAGAACCTGTTAACAACAGGGGACTTGAAAAGGGAGGGCTGATCAGGGAGCCTGAGGAAGGCCGAGATAGCACAAAGATAACCCTTGATGGTACCCAGGGCAGAACCCTGTTGGGCCAGAGAGAGAAGGAACAGAAGGACCTCAGAAAGAGGGGCAGAAAGGGGATCCACAGCCTTTGCTGTGCACCATGCCACAAATTTGTTCCACCTGCAGGCGTATACCACCTTAGTGGAGGGACGCCTGGCTGCCAGAATCACATCACAAACTTCGGGAGGCAAGTCGAAAGGAATCAACTGCCGCCGCTCAATCTCCACGCAAGCAGGTGTAGACTGGACAGGTTCGGGTGGAGGACCGTCCCCTGCTGCTGCGACAGAAGATCCTCCCGAAGAGGCAGACGGATCGGGGGATCTACGCTCATATTGAGTAGCTCGGGATACCAAACTCTTCGAGCCCAGTCCGGAGCCACAAGAATGACTTGGGCCCGGTCGTGCCGAATCTTCTTCAACACTCTGGGTAGAAGTGGTATAGGCGGAAAGGCGTACAATAGACCGCAACTCCACTCGTGACGAAAAGCGTCGCCGAGCGAGTGCCGCCTTGGAAATTCCAACGCGCAGAACTGATGACATTGCGCGTTCTCTTCGGTGGCGAATAGATCTAACCAAGGCTCTCCCCACTGTAGAAAGAGTCCTTGCGCCACTTCCGAGTGAAGACGCCATTCGTGATCCATCATGCACCTGCGGCTGAGTTCGTCCGCCCTGGCGTTCAGGGAACCTGCCAGGTGTTGAACCACCAGGAACATGCCCTGGTGTTCCAGCCATGTCCAGAGGCGCAGAGCCTCCTGACAAAGGGTCCACGACCCCACCCCGCCTTGTTTGTTGCAGTACCACATGGCAGTGGTGTTGTCTGTGAACACCTGCACTACCTTCCCTTTGACAGAGGGAAGGAATGCCTTGAGTGCAAGTCGGATCGCCCGGAGCTCCAGAAGGTTGATATGGAGCCGGGACTCCGCCGGAGACCAGAGGCCTCTGATCTCCGCCTCTCCCATGTGACCGCCCCATCCCAGAAGGGACGCGTCCGTCACAACTGTGTGCTCTGGCTGGGGAAGGGAGAGGGATCTGCCCATGACCCATTGCCGGTTCGAGAGCCACCACTGCAACTGTTTTGCAGTCCCCTCCGAGATCTGGACGTGATCGGACAGGTCGCCCTGGTGCTGCGCCCACTGGAACTTCAGGTCCCACTGCAGAGCCCGCATATGCCATCTGGCATGAGTGACCAGCAGGATGCAGGAGGCCATGAGGCCCAGCAGCCTCAGGGTCATCCGTACCGAAACCCAGGATAAGGGCTGAAAGATCGGAATCATAGCCTGAATATCCCGGACTCGCCGTTCGGGAGGATAGGCCCGAAACTGCGTCGTGTCCAGAACTGCTCCGATGAAAAGGAGCTGTGGAGAAGGAATCAGATGCGACTTTGGCACATTGATGGAGAACCCCAGCGAGTGCAGGAGTTCGGCCGTAGTCTGGAGGTGGGAGACAACTGCCTGGGACGAGCCCGCCTTCAGCAGCCAGTCGTCGAGGTAGGGGAAGACTGAAACCCCTGCCCGGCGCAGATGAGCTGCGACCACCGCCATCACTTTCGTGAACACCCGAGGGGCACTGGTAAGGCCAAAGGGGAGCACGGTGAACTGAAAATGCTCGAGGCCTACCGTGAACCGAAGGTAACGCCGGTGGGCCGGCAGGACGGGGATGTGGAAATAGGCGTCCTGCAAGTCCAACGCTACCAACCAGTCTCCGGGGTCGAGGGCAGTCAAGACCTGAGCTAGGGTGAGCATCTTGAACTTCTCCTTCCGGAGGAAGCGATTGACGTTCCGGAGGTCCAAGATAGGACGCATGTCCTCCTTGTCCTTTTTGGGCACCAGAAAGTAGTGGGAGTAGCAACCACGCCCTACTTCTGGGGTCGGAACATGCTCGATGGCCCTCTTGGCCAAGAGGGCCGTGACTTCCTTCTGTAGAAGCACCAAGTGATCCCCTGACATGCGGTGGAATTGAGGTGGCATGGCTGGGGGGTGGTCTCGAAGGGGAGGGAGTAGCCCCTTCGGACAATGTCCAAGACCCACTTGTCCGAGGTGATGGGACGCCAGTGGTGAAGGTGATGGCGGACCCTGCCCCCGACTGGCGTGCTGTGCACCTGAAAGGAGGGACTAGGAGGGCTTGGAGGCCGCGGACGGGTTGGAGGTGGTGGCCTGACCCGCACGCTGGTTGCCCGAACCGCCACGGCGGTATCCACGTCCTCGGCCACGCGAAGGCGCTTGCTGCGCGGGCCGTTGGCCGGGCTGTGGACGTGACTGGGCGCCCCTTCCGTGGCCACGAAAGGGGCGAAAAGCAGACGTTTGCGGAGGGCGCACAACAGCAAGGCCCAGGGACTTAGCAGTAGCCCGTGAATCCTTGAAACGCTCCAGCGCATGGTCCGCCTTTGAACCAAAGAGACCGACTCCATCAAAGGGCATGTCCATGAGAGTATTCTGGACATCCCCTGAAAAACCAGTGGTTCTCAGCCAGGCGTGGCGACGCAGCGCCACCGTCGTTGCAAGCGATCTGCCCAGCGAGTCGGCGGTATCAAGGCCACAGCGGATGGTATACTTAGCCGCATCACGCCCTTCCGCAATAGCGCGGGTAAGCAGTGTCTGGACCTCCTCAGAACACTGCGGCAAAACATCAGCCACCGAATCCCACAGGGAGTGGGTGTATCGGCCCAAGAGGCAAGCGGTATTAACAGACCGCAAGCCAGCACTGGAGGAAGAGAAAGCCTTCTTCCCAAAGTGATCCAGGCGCTTGGATTCCCTATCCGGAGGGGCGGTAGGGAAGGCTGTTTGGGAGGCAGAGGCTTGGACAACCAAGCTCTCAGGGGTGGGGTGTTGGGAGAGAAACAGGGGGTCGCCCGGAGCCGGGCGATGGCGTCGGGCCACGTTCCTATCCACAGGAGCCCCTGTGGTGGGTTTGGACCAGGCACCCAAAAGAACGTCAGTGAGTGCATCGTTGAACGGCAGCACAGGCTCCGAAGAGGAGGCCGCCGGCTGAAGCACTTCAGTCAGGAGGTTAGTCCTGACGGCCACTGTAGGCAACTGGAGATTTAAGGCTCCAGCAGCTCTACGCAACACCGTTGCAAAATTAGCCCCCTCCTCCGTTGCCACGGGAGGAGACAGCATGCCAGAGTCGGGGGAGGTATCCAGCCCACTGGCATCCCCAAGTTCCTCAACCCAGTCCGGGTCAAACTCGCACTGTTGTGTGAGAGGGTCGTCAGACCCCTCCCAGCTCTCCTGGTCCTCCTCAGGTTGAAAAGATGGAGGAGGAGGGACATAAGGGACCCAAGGCCTCATCGGCGCCGGAACCGGCGTCGGGCGACGCCGGTCCGGCTCCATGTCCGGACCCGGGGAGAACCGGGGAACGACGCCGCCCGGAGCCCCGGACGGCGTCGGAAACGGCACCGGGGACATCGGCGTCGGCGGAGGCGTGGTTAGGTCAACCGGCGTCGATGGAGGTTGCGGCACCACCGGAACCGGGGTCGAGGCCGGGGCCGGAGCCGAGGCCGGGACGAAGGCTGGTGGGACAGGCGACGCCGGGACCGGAGTCGACGGCGACGCCGGAGCAACCCCATCTGGGCCCGCGGGGCCCGAAGGCGCACCGGAGGGACCTTGAGGCCCGAAGAGGCGGGCCATGGCCGACAGGAATTTCTGTACTTCGGCCGGAGTCGCCCCCGAACCCGGGAAGGACGGGTAATGCGGGGGCAACTCGACAGGCACGTCCGGGGCCGCGGGGGCGGGGACGGTGCCGACAGGGACCTCAGCCGAGTCGCGCGACCGGCGAGGCGAAGTCTTAGAGCGATGACGCCGCTTAGACTTCTTGTGCTTCGACTTACCGGAGGAGCGCGAAGACTTGGATTCCGACGAACGGCGGGGACTCCGCGTCCGGCCCCTCGACCTCTCCCGGGACCGGGGCTTGCTGCGGCGCGGAGCCGACTGCCGGACTTCAAGGAGCTTTCGAGACCGCTCTCGCAAAGCCTTCGGATGAAGTTTCCGGCAGTCAGGGCACGACTTCGTGTCGTGGCCTCGGCCGAGGCAGAAGAGACACTCGAGGTGGGGGTCCGTGATGGACATCATACGACCACATACCTCGCAGGGCTTAAAGCCGGGCATCCCTACGACACCTTAGGAGTCGTGAAGACTCGTTGAAGAGAACAGTGAAAAATTTCACAAAAAGATAGTCAAAAAGTGACTAGGGCACTGCTCTTCCCGGATCTGCGCTTACTGGCGCGGAAAAAGAAGAACTGACGTCAGCGCGCAGGGGCGGCGCCTAAGTACTGCCCGCGACGTCATCCCGGCGATCACGACGCCGACGACGGACGCGGAGCCGCACGACGCCGCCTACCGACGCGCAAGGGTACTGCTACGCAAAAAACTTTCCGGATCCAGCCTGACGCCTGGGGATATTCTAAGGTAAGGAATCTGTCACTAACGTGTCTCTTTCAGATTATATCTTTAAGCTAGACCTAAAAAGGAGCTCTCTTTTAAAACATCTCTCTATGGCTGACACTTTTAAGTGGATAGTCGGAAACACGTAGGGAAGTGGAAAGCTTCCCTTAATCTGAAACACGTTCCCCAAGGTTCCTTGCAACAGATACTGGAGGGCACAGAACTGACAGCAATGGGCGTTGCTGTAAGTGGCAAATAGTTCAACCTAAGATATGTCCCAAAGGCGAAGATGTACTGGAGCGCCTCTGGATGAAGGTGCCACTGACTCAGGCTACCGGCTCTGACAACCAGAACACTCAGAGACGTTTTAAGGCATGGACAAAGTGGGCGCTGGCCCAGGGCACCAGCCTTTCAGAGGGCCCCCTGTTAGAGCCAACTCTGTTCTGCAGATACTTACCCTGATGGTCTTGAATAATTCTTAAACAGATTGTTTTGAAAACCGTTTTCCTTTAATTTATTTTTCAATGTGGGTGATGTGTGAGTCTTTTACAGACATTTTACAGATAAATGATGTGTTTATGTTGCATGCAGCATCCATTTTTTTAATTTTTTTTAGATCAAAACAGGACCTCAGATATGAGGAATGGGAAGATGTCAGAGAGATTATTTGCAGTAATATTAGTGGGCTGCTGCTGTGTTACAGCAGTGAAAACACACGTCACTATCCCTAAATATTAGATGTAAACACATTTAGAATTTGGATGAGTGTTCCTGTTCACTGTCAGTGACCTGGCCAAAGGGGGCATGAAAGAGCTGAAATTGGATCAGAAATTCAAATCGGTCCTAAACAGGGGCCCCCAAAATACGTTTAGCCCAGGGCCCCCAAAATCCTTAAGATGTCCCTGAGAACACTGGCCACATGAATGGTAACCAACCAGAGCTGACGATTCTGCACCGAGTACCAGAGTCATATTGATTCTCGAGTGAACAGGTGTGACCCTAATCCTTCCTGCTTGTTAACAAGGAACCCGACATCACCAGACACAGTTTCCAGGAAGGAATGAAGGACGTTGCATCCTGGTTGAGCAGCAGCTGCCTGAAGCTCAACTCAGAGAAACCGGAAGTCCTCGTTCTCGGATCCACCCCTCCACGTGGGACAACACCTTGTGGCCCACTGCCCTCGGCAACCCTCCCACACCAATGGACCACGCCCGCAACCTCAGCATCATACTCGACTCCTCTCTCACCATGAACCGACAGATCAACGCTGTATCTTCCACGTGCTTCAATACCCTCCGCATTCTCCGCAAGACCTTCAAATGGATCCCCCCCGAATCCAGAAAGACCGTCACCCACGCACTCATAACAAGCAGACCTGACTACGGGAACTCCCTCTACACCTGAATCAACAAATCTCTACCCCTCAAACTCCAGACCATCCAGAACGCCGCAGCCAGACTCGTCCTCGGCATCCCACGACAAGACCACATCACCCAGCACCTACGAGACCTCCACTGGCTTCCCATCGAAAAGAGAATGATTTTCAAGCTGCTCACTCATGCCTACAAATCCCTCCACAACACCGGACCCCAATACCTCAACAAAAGAATCTCCTTCTACGCACCCAAGAGAAACCTCCGCTCCGCCGAGCTTGCCCTGGCTGAAATCCCTTGCATCGCCAGAAAGGGAGGAAGAGCCTTCTCCTACATTGTGGCCAAGACCTGGAACGAACTCCCCCTCAGCATCAGACGAATCCCCACACTACAAGCATTCAGGAAGGGCCTCAAGACCTGGCTCTTCAGATGAGACAGAGCTGCTCGAAACCCCCCCTCCTCCCGCGCCCTGAGACCCTCACGGGTGAGTAGTGCGCTTCACAAATCCCTGATTGATTGATTGAACATACCACATCATGGTGATGTTGTCCATAAAGATCTAATGGGCTGGCCACAGAGGGGTGGCAGACAGGTCTTGAACGCAAGCCATATCGCTCTCAGCTCCAGCAGACTGATGTAACATCTGCTCATCTGGAGACCAGAGGATTCTGATCTCCAGTTCCTCAGATTGCACTCCCCACCCTAAAGTGTAAATATTCGCTAGCACTGTGGCGATTGCTGGTAGAGGCTGAAAGTATATCACTTGAGGTTCTCCTCTATACTCCACTATGCAAATCTGCTTCAGTGTACTCCAAGAGGACTATAGAATGTGAAAGATCTCCGCCATGTTGGAGCCATTGCCTGCGGAGGCACCACTGTAGGGCCTTTATGTGCCAGCACACGTGAGTAACCAGGAGGATGCAGGAAGCTAGCAGATCTAGCAGACATAAAACCATCAGAACTGGAACTGTGCTCCATTCTGAAACATCAGACTCATAGCTCGAATATCTCTTATACTCTGAAGAGGGGGAAAGTTGGCCTTGAAGTACTGTCCAGTACTGCCCCTATGAACAGGATGCGCGGACAGGACTCCAGGTGAGACTTTGGTCTGTTGATGGAAAAGCAGAGTTTAAACAGCGAAGACGTTGTCAACTGCAGATGGTTAAATACTTTCTCTGGGGACTTGGCCTTGAGGAGCAAGTCATCCAAGTATGGGAACACTGGGATTTCTGAAATTCTGGGATGGGCGGCAACCACTGCTATCAACTTTGTGAAGAGATAGGGAGCAGAAGTCAAGTTGAACGGAAGGACAGCAAATTGGTAATGCACAGATCCCACGTGAAGTGTATTACTTCCTGTTCAATGGCAGAACTGGTATGTGAAAATATTCGTCCTGCAGATCAACAGACACCATCCAGGATTCTAGTGCTAGCAACGCCTGAGCCAGGAACAGCATTGCAAACTTTTCCTTGCACAGAAACGAGTTCAAGACCCTGAGGTCTAGGATTGGATGCAAATGGCATCCTATTTTGACACCAAGAAGTATCGGGAACAGCACCCCAGCCCAATTCCTGCTCCAGCACCAATTCCATTGCACCTTTCGGAATGGAGCTCTCTACCTTCTGCTGAAGGATATGGTCAACTGAAGGTAGGGAAGAAGGGGGAGGGGTGGGCAGAGGGACCTGTTAGATGGCTAGAGCATACCCCCTTTCCACGATTTGCAAGACCTGTTTGTCTGACTTTATGGCCTTCCAGACTTATGGGAAGGAGGACACGAAGCTGCCAACAGGTGCCATGTGCTCTGACCAGAGGGAATTAAGACTGCTTTCCTGCTGTTATTGGGGAAGAGGAGGGAGGAAGGGAGGGAGAGGTACGACTCGGCCTCTATCCTTCGTGGCCTTGTTGTCTGCACTGGAAGGAAAAACCTCTGGTGAACACCTGAAACTTGCGCAACAGCCTGTAGTCTCTCTGCTGGGCCTGGAGACATAGGGACCTAGCAGTGGCCAAGCTGTCCTTGAACGTCTCAAGGGCCATGTCTGCTTTGTCCACAATTAGCCAGGAGTCATCAAGAGTGGAGTTCCATTGGGGTTGCCTGGACATTGGTGAAACATCTTGAATTTCTCAACCTAGAGTGGAGTCGAGCACCATAAACATGACTATGGGAACAGCTACAGAATCCACTGTATTTAGAACTCTAGGATGACCTGCACGCCGTGCTCGTCCATCCTGCATCAGCTTTGTAAAGTGTCCCTGTAAATGAACTCAAATGTTCGGGATCACCATAGGTGCCATTTTCCAAAAGGGCATGGGAGTAGAGGCCCATTAGGCATGTAGGATTCAGAGATTTTAAAGCCACGCTTCCCGCTAAAAAAAAAAAACGTCTTGGTAAATTGCTTGATTCTCTATCTAATGGGGTGGTTGGAAATGCACCAGGGCAGAGTTTTGAAAAGCAGGACACCTGTACTACTAGACTCTCCAGTGATGGATAGGTTGATAGAAAATCTGGGTCACCTGGGCCAGTTTATATCTTTTGGCTACTGTACGGCTAACAGCAGTGGCAGAGGTTGATCTTTCCCAAGCTGACATAATTGGCTCTGTAATGGCATTGTTAAAAGAAAACAGATGTTCTGATGATTGTGGAGCGGGGTGTAGGACTTCAGTCAAGATGTTTAACTTCAACTCCACAGATGATATGGGCAACTCTAACATTCAGATATATTTTTTATTTTGCATATTCTTTTATTCACATATTATACTGCATATATCATTTTTTGTCTGTATAATAATGGTTTGGAACATTGTATTCTGTGTCAACATTTCAAAAACTAGATAGAGCGAAATGCAATGTGACTTATAGCAGTAATACTTACAGAAACGCAGCATTTGAAAACTGTGAAGGATAGGCAGGAGGAGTAGGAAGATAAGGTAGGAAGGGGAGGTAAGACGAGAAGAGGGTTCAAGTCAATGTTTTTAAAGTCTAAAAAATATAGCAGTTTATGAGTTCTCGTCTTTGGGATCGTATCACATCTGTAGACTTAAACTAACCATATTGGGTGAATGACAGATAGAAGAGTATACCCAAGTTCTTAAACAAGATTCCCATATTCTTTCAAAAATATAATTGTGATCGTTCAGTTTGTAAACTATTCTTTTGTAAGTGGCTGTCATTGAGGTTTAAGTTTTTAGACATAGGAGAGGCAGGCAGTCTATCATCAGTGACACAAGCATATCTGGTTAGCTCATCAATGATTTGGATGTTGTCTGCATAGAGGAGCACACTAAACACAAAAGACTCTTTTCGATTTCCCAATGGTGTTGTGTAAAGGTTAAACAACAAAGCCGACAAAATGGAGCCTTGGGCTACTCCATAAAGAAAAGGTCTAGCGGATGGGGTGTAAGGTGGAAGCAAATTCTGAAAATCTCTCTTTGGAAAGCAAGGACAAAGCTAGGTTTTTTTATGTCCAAGTCGAAGAAGGTTGACAAAAGAATCTGGTGGCTCACAATGTCTAAAAGGTCTTAACAAGTTGAAGGTGGCTGAGACTTTGGAATCAGCACAATGCCATAAGTTGTCAAGGCGGCCAAAATAGTCCACTCCGTGCTGTGCCCAGGGCAGAAGCCCATATGGACAGAGTGAAGAAGTTTACAGGTCTCTACAAACTTGGAGGGCTGCTGAAAAACATAATTCTCCAGTAACCTGGGCAAATCTGGTAGCTGTAAATTAGTTCGGTATTTACCTAATTATACGGATCAAGAGAAGGCTTTATTTTTAATAGAGGAGTAGCACAATCCAGTTTCAGAGATTCAAGAACCTTTCCAAGCAATAAATAGATATTAATGATGGTTCTTGGCCAACTAGAATCCAACATCAAATAGCTTCTGTGTAGTTTAGGAGGCAAAGCATAGCCAGAAGGTTTGCTGGAAATAACTATTTTAGCTAAGTCATCTGTGCTCAAAGACTGAAATAAGAAAAAGAAGCATCATTGATCATCCAGTAAAGTAGCTTTGATAAAAGAAATCTTATTCACAAATAAATCTTTGATAAGGTTGCATCTGTTGGCTGCACTTGCAGGGTCACTGCAAAGATTGACCCTGTTAGATTTGGAGCACTAAAGATTTTATTTGAATAGATCTCAAGTTTAGCTTTTCTAATCACACATTTATAGCTAGTTTTTTGCCATATCATTTGGGCAGCAGGATCGCAATATAGTCACCAAAGATATTCAACAGCATGATGAGAGCGTCTATATTCCCCTAGGTCTTGAGAAAAACATCTGTATAAGGGAAAAACTTTTCAACTCGGTTTGTTGATTGGAGAGACTAGGCGATTAGCAGATATATTCGAGGATTAGTAATATTCACCCAAATGAATTTGGGGGTCAGCAGTTGGGTATGATATTTGTCCTTTTTTCAGGATTAAGCTTACTAAAATGTCTGCAGCGATTGAATTCCATCTCCTGAATTTAACTGCCGGACAGGGAGGGTCATCAACTCAAAGACTTTCCATATTCACAGGCGAAAGGTAATAAAAAATGATCAGACCAGATTCACTGGAAAGGTGTAATAGAGTTGACACCGAGGAGAGCTGGAGCAAAATGTCCAAGTCTTGTCCTTTATTGTGAGAGGGAAGCGAGGAATTACTCGACAAATCAAAGGGGGAGAACAGATCAAACATTTTAGCAATCTAAGACTATTCGGGAGGTCTTAATTCAATTTGCCTTAACAACACCAGGGAGTTGACACTGGTTTCTTGGGCTAGCACAGAGGTCAAGGGATCAGAGGCCTCCACGACCGCTTAGGAGATGTGTTTATCAAAGTAAATAGCTGAAGTCAAAATAAAAGTCTTTAAATTTATTTATAAATGATTCTAATGCAACATGACATGTAAAATAAAACATAGTACATTTTAAAGTATTCTTGCCTAGAAACTGGTGTGCCTCTCTTGTAAGTTACACTTTTGGGGGATAATATAATTAATTACCTCTGCAGCGTGGTGAGTAAACCAGATGTCTGTAACAGCAATGATATCGAAGTTATATTCAACAAAGAGATCTCTAACAAACTGAATATTCTTCACGGCAGAGCAAGCATCTATCAGGAAGTCGGAGAACATATGTTTAGCTGAGGCTCCAGTTGCAAATAAAGTATTAAAGGCCACCAGTTTATACACTATTACACCACAAGATTTTGAATTGTCCAATGTCTCTCTATCAAGGGATGAAATGGAGAAATGGATTCAGTGGGGTTGCACTGTTCTAAGAATGGTGAGGGGTTATACTAACTAATGTCGGAAGCTGGCATAAGAAAGTATAACCATGGCATGAGGGAGGGGAAACAATGAGAAAATGATGGCCAACATACTAGACGTAATTTTTGACATATGGGTCACCAATGGTACGTAGACAGCATAAATTGCAAACTTCTGGCACTATCATGCTGTAGTTAATTATTGGCATGAAAGGCACACCCATAGCAAAACACTGGCCTTTGCACAATGGAGGCAATTAATAAATCATGGAGGGCAGAGATAAAACATTTTGGGAAAAATGGGATTAACTAATGGGTAGGATCAGGCTTCCTTGGGACACCATTAAAGTACTTGAATGCTTAATGAGTTCTCTTTCAGAGCATGTGACGTTTTTGGCAAATTTATGTGAAAACTGCTTTAAATGGTCTTTCTTACCACATCTTTTTCAATACATTTCTAAGAAGGTGAGGAGAAATCACCCCACAAATCATCCTATATTCCTAGAGTAAACAGGACGAACACGGGTCAAGTATTGAGTCTCAGAGATCACCAGCCACCACTGCTACCACACTGCAAACCTTCAACAACACCATTTGCTCATTGCAAACTGACAAAGCTTATTCACCACTTGTCTAGTAGTATTAATCTTAAATACTTTGAAAGTGATTCTCAAACTAGCTAAAATGGCTTCTTTCATAACTCGCACTGGACACACAAATTTTATTTATCAACAATTTCTGTTAGTCTCCCACAGACATTAATTTATTTCCCATTGTTTATTTTTCAGGGCACAGTTGCTATGATCTACATCATCCCGGCTGATATTAATACTCTTATTAACTATTTCAGTTTTGCTGTATGGATATTTTATGGCTTTGCTGTTTTAGGACTTATTGTTATGAGATTTACACGAAAAGAACTCAAAAGACCAATTAAGGTAAGCATATTTTAAAGGTTATTTAAGCATTGGATATTACGCTGTTATCAATGTGTGTCAAAAAATGCCATCACTCTTGCTGAAAATATTTTCATAAATGGCATGACATCTTTGATATAATTTCTTAAATCTTAGCAGTTACTCTATATGTGGCTAATAAGCGTGTTCTCCCCTTGAAGGCCACTAACAAAAGTTGAATCTTACTGTCTCAAACCTTTTCAAAATTTCACTATTGCAGACTGGCAAGATTGCGTAGTAGAAAGACAGTCCTCCAGGAACCAATTTTTAAAGTTCAGGATTGAAAAGGGAGGGAAGCTGGTTTATTCTCTCCTTCTGAGATGACATATTATGGGCACATTAAACTCAGGATTGTCCGTGGGCCGATTGAAGAGATAAAAACATGCTGACAAGTAGCTCAACTGGCAAAATCCCTAGTGGGAGAAGATCCACCCTATCTGGTGCATCGTCATGGGTGTCAATTCAAGAGAAGTGATGCCACTCACATTTTCACCTTCTATGGCAACACAGGCTTGACCCCTTGTTCCACCCTAAGCCCATCAACAGCCAATGTATTGGCTACTGAGGTCTAGGGAGTGGACAATGGTTGCAACGAAAGGATGTAAACAGGAATCTGGGAGCCCCATTTATTTTTTGTCCACGACATATCCAACAAGACACATGAAACCAGGGATAGCCCAGGCAGTGCCAAGGGTAGCAAATGGCAAATCACTATTGGTAGGTGTTACAGAATCTTTCTGCCTGCATACTCTATTCTTCATGCCATCAAGATGGGTTAAGTTGGGACGGAAAAGTCCTCTGCATGGCAATAGATGTGCACCCCTGCCTTGACTGCCTCAATGGTACTGATGTCTGGATCCCTAATGCTGATTTGTATTGTCATGGGCAAACATGGATCATGCGCGTGTGCCTTGACAAAGGCCTGCCTCATGGATTGCGGTCTTGCTGGACTGGAAGGAGCGCCCAAAGTGCTACCCTCAAAGAAGTGAAAGGATACTGCCTTTACCAGGAGTCAAGGTGCACGAGCACGGTGGTGGCAGAATACCATGTAGTGATCAGTAGGAGTGAACAGGTCCTTTTTAACCTGTGTTATTGGAGTGAGGCCTACAGACTCACTCATTTAAAGGTCAGCCGCTGTGTGCTTAGCTCATCCTTGGCCTACATCGGTTTGGTGTGTAGTGCTGCACAGCGCATTTGTGGAGTACCTGTGCTGTGTGTATGTGTGCTGTGATTGGTACACTACAGGGATAATGCAGTACTGTGCAGTGCGTGCATTTTATACACGTGCTGGATGTATGTGTGCTTGTGAGTGGTAAAGAAAAAATAATGGCTGTAGTGCTGTGCAGTGTCTGTATGTTGTGTACATGTGCTGGGTGAATGTGTGCCTGTGAATGGTACAATACAGGGATGATGCAGTACCATGCATTGCATGTTACATCTATGTGCAGCATGTGTATGTTCCTGTGAGTGGCTTAGTACATGAAGGATACGGTGCTGTACAGTGCATATATATTGAATGCATGTCCAGGGTATATGTTTGCCTGGGAATGGTCCAAAACATGCAGGCCATGAGTTACATTTTGGAAGACTCAGGACTGCATGGTGAAACATGAAGAAAGGAGGTAGAGGAATCCACACAGGCATATTTGTGTATTGCTGCATTCCCATAAGCTGGATGGGACCCACTGGATAAGGGAGAGCCAGGCTACCCAGTACACTTCATAGGCTGCTCTTTGATTCAGAGCGAGGTCACATGGAAGGTGCCTGAGCACAACTTAGAAAGGAGATGGGGCTGATGAAAGAATCAGAGGAGGGCTGAGGCCCTGGGCTAACTTTTTGTACACATCACTGTGACTGACATCCAGGTGTGAACTCTAGTAACTCCCATTTCCTGTGTTGTGGGGCTATCAGATTTGGAGTCGCTCCTGCTGGTGCAGACTGCTTTTCAGAGAAAGAGAGGGTAGAGGAATGGGCACCTTAAAAGGAAGCAGACACACAACATAAACTTCAAAGACTCACTCTAAAACACATTTGATGTCTGGAAATGGACTGTAAGAAGGGCCGCTTGAGACACCAAAATATGTCAAGTTTAAAGCAGCCAGTGGGGCTGTGAAAAGAGGGTAGCTCTGCAAGACGTCTGCCTGTGACCAAGACTGGGGCCTGCTAGTCTCCCAGCTGGGTAAGGGGACATCACCCAGGGAATCCAAGACCACCTGCCTTGCAGCACCAGCACCTGCCTGCTTGCCAAGACCAGTGTGCCCTGTGAGGAAGAGTAGAGCATTGGAAGGAGCCAGGTTCAGTGGGGAATCCTGTCTAGTGGACTCTCTGAGAAAGGTGTAAGGAAACAGCTGCTGCACGATGAGGTAATTGCCTATGTGCAGGAAAAAGTCGGCGACCCCTGTATGCTAGGAGGGGAAGCGTTGAAGTGAGTTGTGGACATTGATGTGCTGAAGGGGGTCATTGTCAGCGTGCAGTAAGGTGCTGGCGACCCTGTATGCCAGGAGGGGTCGCCACAAAGTGAACTGTGATCCTCACACTGCCGATCTGGCTGGAGCCTGTGTGCAGTGAGGGACCGGCGCCCCCATATGCAGGAGGGGCCACCGTTGACAGATTGCCATGCAGAGTGGTCTGTAGCGCTTGTGTGGTATTAAGCCGGTGACCCTGTATGCCACAAGGGATCGCAATGAATGAGTCTGCTGTGCCAATCAGGTCAGAAGCATGTGCACTAGAGATACGGTGACCCGTATACCAGAGGGGGTCACCAGTAACAGCAAGGAGTGTGACTTGGTCAGGATCATTGGTGGAGGAATAAGGCCAGCTTGGGGACCCTTGCGCACCTACACCAGGTCAGAGGATCAGCATTGGGACCTTGGCACTACTTCTTGCTACTAGAACGGCTTACCCTGGATGTTGCCTATAGTGAATGGGGAATAACCACTATCGATAGAGCAAGATGGGAGTGGGACACAGGAAATGCCTACGAAACACTAGAGACACGACCTCAGGAGTAACTGTCTAGCTGTTTGTAAATGCTATTTGACTTTGTGTTGTAAGCGGTAAAATTAATTACTTTTACCATAAAAGTATTTGGCTAGACAGTTTTTGCTGCTACTGCGTGTATTTTGAGTTGTAAGCCTTTGTTCACCATCCTGTATCCACCTCCCCTCAAGGAAGCCTTGGACTGCTTGGACCACTCTTTTGCTGAGAGTCATATGCTCATATGGTACTTGGCCAAGTTGCTCGAGATCCATAGTAGGTCGGGCCTCGGAACATCAGGAGTAAAAGGCCTCAACCCCCACAGTTGGGCACAGTAGCTCCTGCTTGCTCCATGGCCCTCTAAACAGGGTTCTGAGAGGCTAAAACAAGGGTGATGTGCTGTAAACACATTTCTGTTGCAGGGAAATCGAGAGAATGGGCCTTTTTTGCTTACTGGGTTGCGCTGTTTGTGAACATCAGAAATAAGACAGACACCTACCTGAAACATCAAGAAGATGCACATTAGGATCCTGGAAAAATCCCAGACCTCAGATGTGCATGACACTCTTATTTTCTCATGACAATGTCTGTGAATTTCAAATGAACTAGTAAATGCCACAGCCTCTACAAAGTCAGTTGTAATTGAGACCTGGGGTCAATCTTTTGGAAAGAAATCCTCTTGAAGGGCCGAAGGCAAAGCTGAAAGGATTTTCTGATTGATTAGTGATTCATTGAACTAAAAACCTCGAACTGTATTTATTGAAAGAGAATTGCAGTTGCATCTCCATCTACAGCCTGTCTTAAGGTTCTATGTATGCAGCAGAATCTGCCAATCTTACAACACTAGAACTCCAGGGGTCGTATTACACAAAGTGCCCCGGGGTGCAACGGATGTTTGCGCCTGCTTTGCGCGCCCCCGGTGCTCTTTGGTATTTCAGAAGGGGCCACAGATGCTTGTGCGGCCCTCTCTGTAACACAGATAGTGCTAGCGCAAGTATAGCACCAGCGCTATCACCAGAGGGTGTTCCCTCATTTGCATGGAGGCGTGGCCCCATGCACATGAGGGAATTCCTTTGCCTCTGTGCCTGGGCCGTATTATATATGTGGGCGTAGAGGCAAAGAAGCTGTCAGTGTGCCCCCTGATGGCAGCCCTATGGAAGGGGAAAGGTGATCCTATGGACTCCCCGGACATCCCCTTGCAGGCAGGTGCAGTCACTCACTGCACCTGCCTGCAAGAGGATCTTTCTCCCCTCTTTAAAGTGCAGGCAGGTTGCCGCCTGCACAGTGAAACACTGAGCGGCTGCTTCAAAGCCGCTACGTCTTTCATTTCAATGGGCTGCCCCAGGGCAGCATGACTTGGCGGCTGCCCTGGGGGCAGCGCATTCAATGTAATAGGGCACATTTTCCCTGTTTGCGCCCCACGCATCTGTTTTAAGGTGCGCCTTGGCACAAACAGGGAAAATGCGCACTATCCATAATACGGGCCGAGACGTGTATGCGTATATTTCCTTTATGCCAGAAACCCTCTGTAAAAAAAGAAAGTAATTTAAAAGTTGGAGTTCAAAACAGCTCTCCGAACTGGAACCTTTGTGAGGATTAAGAAACTATTGCAATTGCCTCAAGAAGGGTACAAAAACACATGATGAAAATCATGATCTGCCCAATTTAAGGTTTATGTGTACTCCGTAAGACTTTATTGAAGACAAGTGGAATGAATGAAATGAAAAAAACACTTGTATAGCGCATGGCTACCCGGAGGCCTCCCAGAGCTGTGCATGACTAGTGACCAGTGACAGAGAGACTTAGGGAAACAGTAGTGTTTTTAGTTGCTTTCGAAAGACAAGATGGCTAGATTCCCTGCGGAGATGGAGCGGCAGTGCGTTCCAGAGTTTGGCTGCGTTGTGGGAAAAGAGTCGGCCACCGCTTCTGGCCCTCTTAATCCTTGGTACTTCAACCAAGTGAAGTTCGTCCGAGCGTAGTTTCCTATTCGCTTTGTAGGGGTGGATCATGGTCGAGATTATCGGTGGCCCATTCCCCTGCAGGGACTTGTGGACGACACAGAGGGCCTTAAAGCTAATTCTTTCCTTCACTGGAAGCCAATGAAGGGAACGAAGGGCAGGATTAGCTGAGAGGCGCTTTGATATTCCCAACAGTAGTCTGGCCGCGCAGTTTTGGACCGTTTGCAGTTTCGTGATTACTGCAATCGGGGCCCCCAAGTAAAGTGCATTTCCATAGTCTATCCTTGAGAGTATCAGTGATTGGACTAAGATTTTCTTGGCTTGGGGAGGAAGGAGAGGAAGCACTTTTCTGGCCATTCTAAGCAGGCCATAACAGGTGGCAACCGTCTTCCTTGCTTGCACCTTAAATGTCAAGTTCTGGTCTAACCAGATGCCCAGACTCTTTATCTCGGTCTTGGGGACCGGGACTGGGCCCATGCATGCTGGCTACATAGTCCTCAGTGTAACATTTGAGGGGTTGCCCAGGATCATGACCTCAGTCTTTTCACCATTGAGCTTCAGGTGGGACGCCCCCATCCACTTAGAGACTTCCTCTAGGCATGCGAAAAGGTCATTAGGCTGCTGCATTGCTTGGTTAAGCGCCACAACCAATTGGGTGTCGTCGGCGTAGGTCACCATATGGATTCCGAAAGGGGCCACGATCGCCGCCAATGGGGCCATATACACATTAAAAAGAGTCGGGCTCGGCGATGAGCCCTGAGGGACACCACACAACAAAGGCAAGGGTTTGGAACTCATGTCCCCTTCAAATATCTGGAAGAAACGTCCCTCCAGAAAAGAACGCAGCCATTGCAGTGCAGTGTCAGCTACTCCTATATTTCTGAGACGGTGAAACAGGATGCGGTGATTCACCGTATCAAATGCTCCACTCAGGTCAAGGAGTATGATGGCTGCTGACCCTCCTGAGTCCAGGATCTTTCTGCTTTCTTCTGCTACCGCTAGCAGAGCAGTTTCAGTACTTTGTCGTGGGCGAAATCCTTTCTGGGAGGGGTGTAGCAAACTGTGGGATTCCCAAAAGTTTGAGAGAGTATGGTTGACATATTTCTCAGCGATCTTGGCAATCCCAGGAAGAAGGGAGATGGGGCGGTAATTTCCCAGATCCGCTGGGACCAGATTTGTTTTTTTCAGAAGTGTCTTTACCATTGCCCCTTTCCAATTGGGGGGGGGACTATTCCTGCGGCCAGTGAAGCATTAATCACATCCGCGATGATAGGGGCAATTATGGGTGCTACCCTTTTCAGGACATTCATAGGTGCGGGATCCCTAGGCGAGCCACTTTTCACCGAGGAAAGCAGAGTCAAAAGTGTTTCCTGGGGGACAGGAGGAATAGCCTCCAGCAGGTGTCTGGTAAGAAGAGGACCCCGACCTACGTGCTCATTTGAGGTGTCATACTCGTCGTCCATTTGGGGCAGGAGTTTAAGAATGTTTTGAATTTTGGTGGTAAAGCACAAGTTACTAACTTGTGTAACGATATATCTGTAAGAGACAGTAGTTAGTGACAGATTCCTTACCTTAGAATATCCCCAGGCGTCAGGCTGGATCCGGAAAGTTTTTGCGTAGCAGTACCCTTGCGCGTCGCTAGGCGGCGTCGTGCGGCTCCGCGTCCGTCGTCGGCGTCGTGATCGCCGGGATGACGTCGCAGGCAATACTTAGACGCCGCCCTGCGCGCTGACGTCAGTTCTGTACACGACTTTCCGCGCCAGGAACGCAGAGCCATGCAAGAAGCTGACATAGGTGTCTGAAAAATACTAGGGCCCTGAAAGGGATGTCCTTAACCCTAGAAATCAGTTTGCAGAACGGGGAGGATGGGTGGGCGGTAGGAATCTGTCACTAACTACTGTCTCTTACAGATATATCGTTACACAAGTTAGTAACTTGTGCATCTGAAAGAGACACGTTAGTGACAGATTCCTTACCTTAGAATAGATACCCCAGCAATACCAACCCCGGTGGTGGGTCTGCGAACAAAGATCAGACAAGGAAGTCCCGGAGGACAGAACGGCCAAAGAAGCCGTCCCTCCGGACCTGACTGTCAAGGCAGTAATGCTTTGTAAACGTGTGCAGCGAGGCCCACGTAGCTGCCTGACAGATATCCTGCAGCGGAACACCGCGGCCCAAAGCCGTGGTAGCAGCCGTTGCCCTGGTGGAATGGGCACGCAGCCCAACAGGAGGCTCCTTCTTAGCCAAAGAATAGCAGGCTTTGATACACAAGGCTACCCAGCGGGAGATGGTTCTCTTCTGCACCGCCCGACCTTTTTTGGCGCCCACGTAGCCAACAAAGAGCTGGTCATCCACCCGGAAGTGTTGTGTGCGGTTGATATAAAAGGAAAGCGCACGTTTTGGGTCCAGACGGTGGAGCCTCTCTTCCTCTCTGGAAGGATGCGGAGGCGGAAAGAAGGTGGGCAAAGTGATGGTCTGCCCAATGTGGAAGGCAGTAACCACCTTTGGCAAGAAGGACGGACGCGTCCTAAGAACAACCTTGTCTGGATGGACAGACAGAAAAGGAGGTTTGCATGATAGAGCCTGGAGCTCACTCACCCGCCGAGCGGAGGTGATGGCCACCAGAAAGGCTGTCTTCAGAGTTAGAAGACAAAGAGGACAGTTATGTAGAGGCTCAAAGGGAGCGCACATAAGAAAGGTAAGAACCAAGTTCAAGTCCCACTGAGGCATCACAAACGGAACAGGAGGGAAGAGGTGTGTAATGCCTTTTAGAAACCTGTTAACAACAGGGGACTTGAAAAGGGAGGGCTGATCAGGAAGCCTGAGGAAGGCCGAGATGGCACAAAGATAGCCTTTGGTGGTACCCAGGGCAGAACCCTGTTGGGCCAGGGAAAGAAGGAACAGAAGAATCTCAGAAAGAGGGGCAGAAAGGGGATTCACAGCCTTTGCTGTGCACCATGCCACAAACTTGTTCCACCTGCAGGCGTATACCACCTTAGTGGAGGGACGCCTGGCTGCCAGAATTACATCACAAACTTCGGGAGGCAAGTCGAAAGGAATCAACTGCCGCCGCTCAATCTCCACGCAAGCAGGTGGAGGCTGGACAGGTTTGGGTGGAGGACCGTCCCCTGCTGCTGCGACAGAAGATCCTCCCGAAGAGGCAGACGGATCGGGGGATCGACGCTCATACTGAGTAGCTCGGGATACCAAACTCTTCGAGCCCAGTCCGGAGCCACAAGGATGACTTGGGCGGGTCGCGCCGAATCTTCTTCAACACTCTAGGTAGAAGTGGTATAGGCGGAAAGGCGTACAACAGACCGCAACTCCACTCGCGACGAAAAGCGTCGCCGAGCGAGTGCCGCCTTGGAAATTCCAACGCGCAGAACTGATGACATTGCGCGTTCTCTTCGGTGGCGAATAGATCTAACCAAGGCTCTCCCCACTGCAGAAAGAGACCTTGCGCCACTTCCGAGTGAAGACGCCATTCGTGATCCATCATGCACCTGCGGCTGAGTTCGTCCGCCCTGGCGTTCAGGGAACCTGCCAGGTGTTGAACCATCAGGAACATGCCCTGATGTTCCAGCCATGTCCAGAGGCGCAGAGCCTCCTGACAGAGGGTCCATGACCCCACCCCGCCTTGTTTGTTGCAGTACCACATGGCGGTGGTGTTGTCTGTGAACACCTGCACTACCTTCCCTTTGACAGAGGGAAGGAATGCCTTGAGTGCAAGTCGGATCGCCCGGAGCTCCAGAAGGTTGATATGGAGCCGGGACTCCGCCGGAGACCAGAGGCCTCTGATCTCCGCCTCTCCCATGTGACCGCCCCATCCCAGAAGGGACGCGTCCGTCACAACTGTGTGCTCTGGCTGGGGAAGGGAGAGGGATCTGCCCATGACCCATTGCCGGTTCGAGAGACACCACTGCAACTGTAGTGCAGTCCCCTCCGAGATCTGGACATGATCGGACAGGTTGCCCTGGTGCTGCGCCCACTGGAACTTCAGGTCCCACTGCAGAGCCCGCATATGCCATCTGGCATGATCGACCAGCAGGATGCAGGAGGCCATGAGGCCCAGCAGCCTCAGGGTCATCCGTACCGAAACCCAGGATAAAGGCTGAAAGATTGGAATCATAGCCTGAATATCCCGGATTCGCCGTAAGGGAGGAGAGGCCCGAAACTGCGTCGTGTCCAGAACTGCTCAGATGAAAAGGAGCTGTGGAGAAGGAATCAGATGCGACTTCGGCACATTGATGGAGAACCCCAGCGAGTGCAGGAGTTCGGCCGTAGTCTGGAGGTGGGAGACGACTGCCTGGGACGAGCCCGCCTTCAGCAGCCAGTCGTCGAGGTAGGGGAAGACCGGAACCCCTGCCCGGCGCAGATGAGCTGCGACCACCGCCATCACTTTCGTGAACACCCGAGGGGCACTTGTAAGGCCAAAGGGGAGCACGGTGAACTGAAAATGCTCGAGGCCTACCGTGAACCGTAGGTAACGCCGGTGGGCCGGCAGGACGGGGATGTGGAAATAAGCGTCCTGCAAGTCTAACGCTACCATCCAGTCTCCAGGGTCGAGGGCAGTCAAGACCTGAGCTAGGGTGAGCATCTTGAACTTCTCCTTCTGGAGGAAGCGATTGACGTTCCGGAGGTCCAAGATAGGACGCATGTCCTCCTTGTCCTTTTTGGGCACCAGAAAGTAGTGGGAGTAGCAACCACGCCCTACTTCTGGGGTCGGAACATGCTCGATGGCCCTCTTGGCCAAGAGGGCCGTGACTTCCTTCTGCAGAAGCACCAAGTGATCCCCTGACATGCGGTGGAATTGAGGTGGCATGGCTGGGGGGGTGGTCTCGAAGGGGAGGGAGTAGCCCCTTCGGACAATGTCCAAGACCCACCTGTCCGAGGTGATGGGACGCCAGTGGTGAAGGTGATGGCGGACCCTGCCCCCTAGTGGCGTGCTATGCACCTGAAAGGAAGGACTAGGAGGGCTTGGAGGCCGCGGACGGGTTGGAGGTAGTGGCCTGACCCGCACGCTGGTTGCCCGAACCGCCACGGCGGTATCCACGTCCTCGGCCACGCGAAGACGCTTGCTGCGCGGGCCGGTGGCTGGGCAGCTGACGTGACTGGGCGCCCCTTCCGTGGCCACGAAAGGGGCGAAAAGCAGAGGTTTGCGGAGGGCGCACAACAGAAAGGCCCAGGGACTTGGCAGTAGCCCTGAGTCCTTAAAACGTTCCAGCGCATGGTCTGCCTTGGAACCAAAGAGACCGACTCCATCAAAGGGCATGTCCATGAGTGTATTCTGGACATCACCCGAGAAACCAGTCGTCCTCAGCCAGGCGTGGCGACGTAGCGCCACCGTCGTTGCAAGCGATCTGCCCAGCGAGTCGGCGGTATCAAGGCCACAACGTATGGTGTATTTAGCCGCATCTCTTCCTTCCGCAATGGCGCGGGTAAGCAGTGTCTGGACCTCCTCAGAACACTGTGGCAAAACAGCCGCCACCGAATCCCACAGGGAGTGGGTATATCAGCCCAAAAGGCAAGCGGTGTTGACGGACCGCAAGCCAGCACTGGAGGAAGAAAAAGCCTTCTTCCCAAATTGGTCCAGGCGTTTGGATTCCCTATCCGGAGGGGCGGTAGGGAAGGCGGTTTGGGAGGCAGAGGCTTGGACAACCAAGCTCTCGGGGTGGGATGTTGGGAGAGAAACAAGGGGTCGCCCGGAGCAGGGCGATGGCATCGGGCCACGTTCCTATCCACAGGAGCCCCTGTGGTGGGCTTGGACCAGGCGCCCAAAAGAACGTCAGTGAGTGCATCATTAAACGGCAGCACAGTCTCCGTGGAGGAAGCTGCCGGCTGAAGCACTTCCGTCAGGAGATTAGTCCTGACAGCCACAGTAGGCAATTGGAGGTGCAAGGCTCCAGCTGCTCTACGCAACACTGTTGCGAAATTAGCTCCCTCCTCCGTAGCCACGGGAGGAGACAGCATGCCAGTGTCAGGGGAAGTGTCTAGACCACTGGCATCCCCAAGTTCCTCAGCCCAGTCCTGATCATACTCACACTGTTGTGTGAGAGGGTCTTCCGACCCCTCCCAGCTCTCTTGGTCCTCCTCTGGTTCAAAATATGGAGGATGAGCAAGATCCGCGCAGACTTGAGCCTGACGGAGAGGCGGCGGCAGAAGACGGTAAGGGGGCCCCCCTGGACCTGTCCGGACGAGAGGCGGAGGTCCGGACACCAAGATATGGGCCGTACCAGACAGCCAGGCCCGGGGCAATCGAATCAGATAGACAAGTATACGGTGGCCATGGGGAAAGATGAGGGGGCGGCAAGCGGCAGCTCGCATGCGGTGGAGGATGGAGACCCTGACCCCTCCCTTAAAGACATCATGAGGGCAATCAGAGACCTCAGGGGTACCCTTGAGCCGAAATTGGACTCAGTTACCGAGGAAGTGAATCTCCTGAGGGCTGACTTCAGGAAAATGTCGGAGAAGGTGTCGGAGGCTGAGACCGGGATTGGGAGTCTGCAGGCGAAAACCAAGAGGCTGGAGGAGCAAGTGGTAGCACTCACTAAAAATCAAGACGACATATACGCGCGCCTGGAGGATCAGGAAGGGAGAGCCAGGCGAAATAACATTCGCATAGTGGGAGTTCCGGAGGGCATGGAAGGCCCGTCAATGGACTGGTTCGTCGAGGACCTGGTCCTCAACCAGTTAAAACCCAAGCGCCTATCTAACTTCTTCTCGGTGGAACGGGCGCACAGGGCGCTGGGGGCAAACCGCGGCCGGGGGCGCCGCCCAGGACGATCATTGCCCGGATCCTCAATTTTAGAGACAGGGACGCTATCCTCCAGGCCACGCGCACGACCGGAGACCTGCATATCGAAAATGCTACCATCCGGTTCTTCCCGGACTTCACCCTTCGGGTGCAACGATTAAGGCGGTCCTTTGACGGCGTGAAACGATCCCTCAGAGAACAAGGGGTGAAATATATGATGCTGTTCCCGTCCAGACTCAAAATCATCAACGAAGGGAAAACGCACATCTTCGAACGGCCAGAGGAGGCCAGCGACTGGCTTGAGGGTTGGCGCACGGTGCGACGAGGGGGCAGACACGAGCGCCCGACTCCCATCAGCAACTGGCAGAAACAGAGACGGACGACTGGAGGAGACCAAACGGCCAGAGACCAGACCAACGACCAGATAAGTGATCCCGGGGGGGTGGCGCGAACATTGGGGCTGGGACAGAACTACCGGCCGAGAAAGCCGAGACTATGGGGGACTACTACGAGAGGAATTGCCTCCAATGCCTAGCGACACTAGGGGGTGTCTTCTGCAGACAGGGGGATAGGGGGTCAAAGGCATTCACACCTGGAGGGGGCGCTGAGGGATAGCCATGGGAGGGGCCGGTGAACCGCAGTCTGGAGGGATCCCGCTGAGAAGGGGGAGAAATGGGCGGATAATGTAGTCTTTCACACGTACATCTTTCTTGTGGCTGTAGGCACGCAACCCCATATATTTGTTTGTTCCTACGATATGGGGCGACAGGCACTCTGCCAGTTTCATGGGTGGGTGGTTGGGGACTCACCTAGCAGGGTTGCAGGGAGGGGGGTGCGGGGTAGACAGGGGTTGTTGTTTTTTCTTATGTTGGGGGGGACGCGGGAGTTAGCTCATGACCACTATGGTGGGTATCGCAGGCAGCTTGTGCAGGGAGTAGCGACAGGGGGGCGGGAGCGGAGGGACAAACTGTTCCTAATTCCAGCAGATGGGAGACCCGGCTAAACTGCAGGTGTGGACGTGGAACGTCCACGGCCTGGGAGATAAAATAAAGCGTACCTTGGTCCTCCAACACTTAAAGAGGCATAGCCCTGATGTAGTCCTGCTGCAGGAGACACACCTGAAGGGTAATAAGTGCAAAGCACTAGATCGCTTTGGCTACAAAATGATCGCACACGCGGGATATTCCTCTGGGGCCAGAGGGGTGGGAATCCTGGTGCGCGCCTCCCTGCCTTTAGTGCTTATTAACACATGGACAGACGCCTCTGGGTGCCTAACGGCAGCTGCGGGCACATGGGAGGGAAGGACGTTGGTCTTCTGCTCCTGTTATCTCCCTCCGGGCTTGCATTCCACTTTTCTTCCAAAGTTAGGTGCCTTTTTAACAGACCTACCGGTGGGGGTTCTCCTTCTTGGGGGAGACACCAATGCTGTGATGGATCCATCCACGGACCGGTCCAATCCGAGACTGGGGGCACGGGAGGAGCGGGGTATGGCGGGGTTTATTTCAGCCATGGGCCTGAGTGACATTTGGCGAGCGCACCACCCTCTGACTAGGGAATACACTTTCTATTCGGCCAGACATGGATCATTCTCTAGGATTGACCATTTTTTCACCCAGCTCACGCATATGGGAGACTTTACGGAGGTCAGGCACCTGGCGCGGGGATCTCGGACCATTCCCCAGTGAGGGTGTTTCTCCAGGGACCAGTAGTCAATAAGGCCACCTTCCCGAGGATAGATCCCTGGAGACTCCGGGACCCGACCCTCTGCGATAAGCTCAGAGAGGGCTCCAAACTCTACTTTGAGGAGAATCAGGGGTCTGTCGCCTCCCAGATCACGATATGGGAAGCATTTAAGACGGTCTTGCGGGGCCAAGCGCAGGCTTTAATTGGGGGCAAAAAAGGAGGAATTGCTGCAGATCAGGGGACTTGAGAGGGAGGTGGAGACGTTAGAGGCGGACCCGGCCTTGACGGAGTCAGCTGACCTGCAACACAAATTGTCTCTGAAACAGAAGGACTTAAGGGCCTTGGCGCGAGGGGAGGCGCGGGCCTATGCGCTGGCGACTCAGCACCGGCTATACGATGTAGGGGACAAGGGGCTTAAGTTACTAGCATGGCTGGAACGCCGCAATAGGGACCGCTCCTGGGTACCAGGGATACGAGACAAATCGGGAGCGTTATGCTCCACCAGTGGAGACATAGCAGAGGCCTTTGCTGTGCATTATGAACAGGTATATTCGCCGGTTTGTGCGAGGTCAGAGGCAGATTGCGGGGAGTTCCTGCGAGACTTTGCCCTCCCCTCGCTCTCGCCAGAGGCTCGGGACAGACTTGAGGCAGACCTGACAGTGGAGGAACTGGGGCTTGCCTTGGGATCCTTACAATCGGGGAAAGCGGCCGGGCCTAATGGGCTACCGGTCGAGATCTATAAGAAACAAGCAGCGGTGGTTCTGGGCCCTCTCCTACGGATGCTGGTTGAGGCCAGGGAAGTGGGGTGGCTCCCTCCGGACCAGAGAGAAGCCACTATAGTAACGATCCATAAAGCAGGCAAACCACCAGACAGATGCGATTCCTATCGCCCGATCTCTCTAATCAATGTGGAGGCAAAGATCCTGGCAAAGGCCCTGGCTGGGAGACTCGTGTCCGTCATCACAGACCTGGTACATGTGGACCAATCTGGGTTCATGCCCCGAAGGAGTACGCGCCACAATCTGAGGAGACTCTACGGGGTGCTCCACATGACGGATGGGGTGGGCTTGCCCCAGGCAGCGGCGGTAGCATTAGATGCCTCCATGGCTTTCGACAGCATTGAATGGCCCTATCTTTTCATGACCCTGCAGCCGATCTTCTGTAGCTGGGTGAAACTGCTGTATACGCTGCCAACGGCGAGGGTGAGGGTCAATGGGGCGGTGTCCAGGTCCTTCCCCTTGAGGCGGGGTACGCGACAGGGGTGCCCGCTTTCGCCCCTCCTGTTTGCCCTAGCCTTGGAGCCTTTAGCCCATTGGATACGGAGGGATCCCATGATATGGGGCATCGTGTCGCCCGGGGGTGGGAGGAGCGGATATCGCTCTATGCGGACGACATTGTCCTCTACCTCGCCAGACCGTACAACTCGCTTGCCAGGGCGATGCACATTTTTGAGCTCTTTGGCAGCTATTCCGGGTATCGGATTAACTGGCAGAAGTCGGCGGTCTTTTCACTATCGGGTCCTCCACCGCGTATCCCAGCTTGCTGCGCGGCACCGCTGGTCACGAGTGGGTTTAAATACCTGGGTATATACGTTACAAGGAATAGGGATGTCTTCCTAACTGCAAACCTGGAGCCGCTGCTCGCTCGTATGGGGACGGATGTCGCCCACTGGCGCGCTCTTCCGCTCTCCCTCATGGGCCGGGCGGCCTTATACAAAATGCTTACGCTACCAAGAATCCTCTACATCATACAGAATGCGCCGTTCCTGATACCTCCGCATTCCTTCAAAAGGGTGGCTCAAGCGGTGCGCGCGTTGCTATGGGACTGGGGCCCCCGAGGATTGCGTTGAATAAACTCCATAGAGGGGTATACGATGGTGGTCTAGCAATCCCGGACGCCAAGTTGTACTACTGGGCGTCCCATTTACAGGTCATAAACGACTGGGTGTATGCGGATGTCTCGGAACCAGCGTATCGGGTAGATAGGGAGGCAATGGAGGGGGTGCGTGCGAGTCTCTTCTTTACGCCCGAAGGGTGGGGAAACACTGGCCAGAACATACCAGGGTGGTGGTGCAATGTTGGAGGGAAGCTAATCGGCTCCTGGGCTGGGATCGGAAACTAACAGGCAAGACCCCATTGTGGCTGGGAGACCAGCTCCGGGAGGTGACTGCCCTGGCGGGATTCCGGGGGTGGCGTCTTATAGGTGTAGAATACCTGGGTGATGTATGGCGAGGGGACTCCCCCCGGACGTTTGAGTATTTACAGGCCGAATACGACATGAACCCGGCACAGAGGTACCAATACATCAGACTCATGCATGCCCTCAAAGTACACGTTAAACCCGGGGTGGGAGATACCCGATTACTCGCCGCTCGAGGACCGCCTGTTGCTAGACCCGATCATGGCTAAACCCATCTCCACGATATACCGTAAGCTGGTGAATAACTGCCCTGATCCACTGATCCCCCTGCGAGCGGCGTGGGTGGCAGACCTAGGGGACATAGATGACGACAGTTGGCAGGAAGCGCTACAGAGTCCCAGGGAGGTCGCCATCCGGGCCAGATTCCGATTAGTACAGTTAAAAATACTCCACCGCACGTACTATCCCTGCACACTTTTACACCGCTGGGGCAGGCTCCAGTCGGGACATTGCAGACGGGGTGTCACCAAGAAGGCTCATTCTTCCATATATTGTGGGAGTGCCCAGAGATTGCGTCATACTGGGCAGAGATCACGGGTAGCATGTCCAGAGTCTTGGGGAGGGAGGTGCCGTTAGACCCAAGATGGCTACTCCTCCAAATTAAGGGAGATGAGGGATGGCCCAGGTACACAGAGTTGTGGCTGACCCTAGCAGCAGGGGTGGCCAAACGTAATATTGCACGGAGCTGGGGTGCGCTGGCGCCACCGCGGCTGGCTGACTGGAAGAGGGACCTCGACTGGTGCCAGAGGGCGGAGGAAGTGGTGTATAGGAGCAGGGGATGTACCAAAAAGTGGCAGAAGATCTGGTCACCGTGGAGGAAGTACCGTACCCCGAGTATAGTAGAGCAGGACTGAGGCTGCAAAATTTAGTGGGGACTCAGGAGGATAGGCACGAGCCCACACCCTTGTTGCTAAATGTACTATGTATGTATAAATTGCTGCTGAGCTGCGAATGTCATGATACAATGTATGGTCTTATGAGCTGTATTAATAAAAAGAGTTTTAAAAAAATAAAAAAAAAATATGGAGGATGAGGGACATTTGGGATCCAAGGTCTCATCGGCGCCGGAGCCGGCGTCGAGCGATGTCGGTCCGGCTCCATGTCCGGAGCCGGAGAGAGCCGGGGAACGACGCCGTCCGGAGCCCCGGACGGCGTCAGGAACGGCACCGGGGACATCGGCGTCGGCGGAAGCGTGGTTAGGTCAACCGGCGTCGATGGGGGTTGCAGTACCACCGGAGCCGGGATCGAGGCCGGGATGAAGGCTGGCGGGACAGGCGGCGCCGGGACCGGAGTTTTCGGCAACACCGGAGCAACCCCATCAGGGCCCGCGGGGCCCGAAGGCGCACCGGAGGGACCTTGAGGCCCGAAGAGGCGGGCCATGGCCGACAGGAATTCCTGTATTTCGGCCGGAGTCGCCCCCGAACCCGGAAAGGACGGGTAATGCGGGGGCGGCTCCACAGGTACGTCCGGGGCCGCGGGGGCGGTGCCGACAGGGGCCTCAGCCGAGTCGCGAGACCGGCGAGGCGAAGTCTTAGAGCGATGATGCTTCTTAGACTTTTTGTGCTTCGACTTACCCGAGGAGCGCGAAGACTTGGACTCCGACGACCGGCGGGGACTCCGCGACCGGCCCCTCGACCTCTCCCGGGACCGGGGCTTGGCGCGGAGCCGACTGCCGGACCTCGAGTAGCTTTCGAGACCGCTCTCGCAAAGCCTTCGGGTGAAGTTTCCGGCAGTCAGGGCACGACTTCGTCTCGTGGTCTCGGCCGAGACAGAAGAGACACTCTAGATGCGGGTCTGTGATCGACATCATTCGACCACAGGCGTCGCATGGCTTGAAGCCGGGCATCCCTACGACACCTAGGAGTCGATAGACTCGAAAAGAAACAGTGAAAAAATTCACAAAAAAGTTCGTCAAAAATTGACTAGGGCACTGCTCTTCCCGGATCTGCGCTTACTGGCGCGGAAAAAGAAGAACTGACGTCAGCGCGCAGGGGCGGCGTCTAAGTACTGCCCGCGACGTCATCCCGGCGATCACGACGCCGACGACGGACGCAGAGCCGCACGACGCCGCCTACCGACGCGCAAGGGTACTGCTACGCAAAAACTTTCCGGATCCAGCCTGACGCCTGGGGATATTCTAAGGTAAGGAATCTGTCACTAACGTGTCTCTTTCAGATGAACTCTGCCTGTTTATTGCATCGTTAACCCGAAGTATCGGGGCAACAGGTGGAACAGGGATTTTGAGGAGTTTTTTTATGATAAGGAAGGTTTCCCTGGGGGAGTTGGCGGCCAACAGGATTTTTTCCTCGTAAAAGGAGGCCTGTGCCTTTTTAATTTCTGCTCTATACGTGCCGACGGCTCTCCTGTATTCGAGCTTCTTGCTAGGTGAGAAATCTTTCCTCCAGCTTCTTTCCCGTACCTTGCAGCACTGTTTTAAAGTGCGTAATTCCGAGGAGTACCAGGGAGATTTATGAGGACCATTCTTTTTTTTGATCAATGTTTTAGTGGACAGTGTTGACCAAAAGCAAGGGTCTTGAAATAAGAGTACTGGTGTAGGAGGCTCACTTAGTATATGGTGCACACTTATTTAAGTGATACGGTTGCAGTTTTAGAGAAGAAGGACCCTTCCCGGAGGACTCGAAGAAACCCTTTAGAAGACAGAAGGTTGGAGACCCACCCCATCCGTGGATGCCCCAGGAACCAGGTTACCTGCACCAGGGAAGCGGGTGCATAGGGGTGAAGTGACCTTGGAACCTGCTGTAGACATGAATGGGAGACGTCGAAGAAGATACGCCTGGAGCAGACTGCAAAGGAGTCCAGTGGAATACAAGAGCGTATTCTGGAAGTGAAGAGCAAGCAAACAGAGGGGACAGAGTCTATGCCACTCTGAGGTGACCAGGAGGCACAGAGACACAATGCCCACCGATGTTGGGAAGTTCTGAAGAGGGTGACCTTGAAAATGCAGCTGTGAGGACCAGGCGACGCACAAGCTGTCCCAAGTTGGATGTCTGTGACTAAGTGGTCAATGTCCGGCAGGAGCACCAACAAGCCTTGGTAGCCGTAACTGGCGTGGAAGACGAAAAGGAGCAACGTTGGGACCAGCAAGGTCCAAAGGACTAACCAACAGCAGGGGAGTCAGAGCAGGCGCCCGAGCAAGTAGGGGAGCCCACTGAAGAAGGGACACTCAGAAGGACCCACAGGCCGAAGGCACAGGAGTTGCAAGAGGACCTCGAGTAGCTCACCAAAGATGGAGGACCACAGTGCAGAGGATGCTGATCTTGGAGGGAAGATGTGCTGGAGGCTGGAGCTTTGGTAGCCCAAAGATCTCTGGAGTGCAGACCAAAAAAGCCTTGGCAACAGCAAGTCGGCGCAGTGCACAGGGGTTTGGTCCCAGTAGTTCCGATGAGAGATACTGGCCTCAAAATTGCAGAGAGGACAGGTCAGGCCTCGAGGAAGTTGCAGAACCACTACCTGTGCTGCTGAGCCTTTGGAAGTCCATAGGACGACAGGAGCAGCAGACCGGTCAGCTTCGTAGTGGTGCCTGCAGATGCAGGGGATTGACTCCTTCACTCCAAGGGAAATTTCTTCGGGTGTCCTTAATGCCCACAGGTCTGTTGAAGAACCTGGATGAAGCACAGACACAGATGACAAAGAAGACTTGCAGAACAGGGAGACCAGGAGCAGCAGGAATCTTCCTTGGTGCAGTCTTGGTTCCAGTCGGAGTCGAAGGAAGTCCAAGTGTCCAGACAGGTGAAGAGCGACGTAGTTTCAGGATTGAGTCTTGTCCCATGTCAAATCTAAGGACCCACCCACAGGGGAGACCTTAAGTACCTAAGGTAAGGGTTGGAACAACTCAGAGGTCCCTCCCAGAGGAGGGGCTGGACAGAGGGGGGATACTCCCATGTCCTTTGTCCAGTTTCGCGCCAGGGCGTGAACTAAGGGTTCCTGAACTGGCAAAAACTTGTGCCCTTCAAAGCAATCTAGTGGCGCAGGCAAGCGCCTCCACCCCAGCCCAATATAGTAAGTCCTGTCTGGGAGTTGGTCACAGCTCTCTGTGACATGAAACCTATTGTTCTACCTTCCCCTGCTCGACCTTGGCTCAGCAGCAGGAGGGCAGAATCGTGCCTGTGGTCGGCAGCAGCACTAGCTTGCTGGCAGACCCTGGAAGGCTGTTACCAGGAGTACAGGGGGGTCCCCTGAGTCCCCAGTACATGGGATCATGCTTCCAACACTGGAATCGGTGTTGGGGTATGATTCCAACACGTTTGATAACAAACATGACTGGGTTTGGTGCAGCTACCATATAGTTAGACATCTCGTAATGACTGATGTCCACTATTTGTCTAAAAATGGCTGACCGCACTTACAAAGCCTGGAGAATAGGCTCCGGGTTTTGTAGGGGTGTCCTGCTCATGAAGGGGCACCCTCATAGTTATAACCAAGCACCCTGCCCTCAGGACTGAAGAGCCTGCCATAGGGGTGACATAGGTTTTACGTGCAGTGACCTCAGATATAAGGAAATTTGTATCTGTTGTGAAGGGTGCGAGCACCATATCACACAGGCTGCAATGGCAAGTCTGTAGTCACAGTTTAAGTGGACTCCCATGGGTGGCATAATACATGCGACAGCCCATGGGAGACCCCTGGTGTACCTATGCCCTAGGTGCCTCAGTACCATATACTAGGGACTTACAAGGGTACATCAGTAGCCAATTGTGGAGGTACCAAAATACTTACCATGTCAATTAAGGGGAGAAAGCACAGTTGCTGGGGTCCTGCTCAGCAGGACCCCAGCAGACTAGATCAAAAACACACAGACACCAAGCAAAAAGTGGGGGTAACCATGAAAGCAGATCCTACTGTCCTACAACTGGCCTCAAAGTTTAACATAGAAATTTCCAGAGGAAGTAGAAGGCGGTCTCTTAGAGATCCACTGAACATTCACAGCACCCGTCTCGGATGACTTCTTGCCTTTGGAAAATTGACACTTTTTTGAGCTATACCAGAACTGAGATCAAATCAATCTAGTTGGACCGTAACTTATCTGTCTAATTCACAATGGTGAAGAGGCTGTAATACTTAAACGTCCCCTTACTTCTCTCAGACAAACTGAGGGCTACAAATCAAAGTGGTTTCTGACACTCTAAAAGGGGATCTTTTGCGAATAGTCTCTTTGAATCTTTCTGTGGATGGAATAAAAATGTTGGGAGGCTCAAATTGAACCCTCTCCTTCACAATGGTTAGCACTGAGGAACCATAAGAAATGTTGGAGCAGTGTTGTTGAAACCTGGTCATTATTTTGCGGGACTGCAGTAAGGACATTACATTCTTGAAAAAAGTAATAATTACTTTGTGAAGTCTTGGCAAGAGAGAACTTTTATGAAGGTCTATGTTTCTTTTTTTGAAATCTGAATTTGTCTGCCTGTCTTATTTGGCAGCCCTGAACTGATCAACAAGTATAGTAAGATAATGAAGATGTCAACATTTCATACAATAACAAAGCAACTGTGTTTAGGCGTTCTATCCCTGGGTGACTTGCTCAAAAAGATGAAGGCAGTGTCTTCTCACGTGGAACAATGGGCAAAAGATATGAAGTGGCGGTTGTACTCTTGTTTCTGATACCATCAGTCTTGGATGATCTTACTACTGGGTCTGGCCTTACAGCAAATATTCTTAGGCACTTTGGCAACAAAGTCTATATTCTACTGCGGTATAAAATCATTTTTTTAAACTTTATTCATAAGACAGGCTGCTGTACAGGATCTACAACCAAATATACACAACCCAAAGGATACTGCTATATACTTCACACATATTTAATTAGCAGCATAAAGTTATAAGACTATGTGGTCAGAGTGGAGTCAATCAAACAGCTATAGTAGACAGATATATATATTTATTTATATATATATATATATATATTTATCTATATATATATATATATATTTATGTCTATATTTGTTCTTCCTCCTCTTCATTGCCATCAGCAGCCAAAAAACTGAATACTCATATGTTCCCTATGGTCCAGCCAGTTGTTTCTCGGATGCTTCTTGAACTGGGCAATACTATCTGTTGCTGCTACATACCCAGAGATTGTTTATCTTCCACAGCTGGGGGAGTCTGTGTCGTCCACCTTAATTTTATAGACCTTTTAGTTAGTAGAAGTACAACAGGTTTTTAAGCTCTAGTGGCGAGTTAAGTCATACATTACCCTTTGAGCGTCCATGAGGTTCTTCACTTATAAATGTTGTAAATGGGGTCCTGGCCGGTCAAGTAGGCAAGATGGCACATAAGCTCAGACCTACAGACTCAATCTTGCAGATGTTAAGTACGTCCTGAAGGAGCAGGCAATTCAAGAGGAAAAACTGCGCTTCCCCTCCCAAGCAGAGACTGAATTAGCAAAAAGAACAGGTAGGGGATCAGGACCTGCATGGCCTCCAGTGTTGCCCATCCCTAACTGGAAGGAAAGTGACCTAGACTGAGGGAAATTATATGGTACCACTCTCAAGACCAGAGAAGAACAATGGCACACCTTAACAAAATAAAAAAACAGAGACCCCCCCTCCCCACATGAGGTCTGCGGGTGGAATTAAATCCACGTTTGGTCGAGAGGTCCATTGAGCTATGGTATCCCCACCAAAGTCAGGGTGTCAACAAGGCAATAATGTTTACATCCTTAACTTTAGAGACCAAGATGTCATCCTGCAGGCAGCAAGCTCTAAAGGTTCACAACATTATGACTATGCGACAATCATCTTTCCAGGCTTTACACAGGCAGTACAAAACCAAAAATAATCTTCGATATGGTGAAAAGAGAGCTCAAAGAGATTTGAATTACATGATGGTGTTCTCGGCCTGGCTCAGGATAACCACAGATGGGAAGTCCTATCACTAAGCTTCTCAAGGTCTGAGATGGGCAGCAAATGTGGCATCTTATTGGGAAGGTCACTCGGTGAACCACAATGAGGATAAGAGGATGCAGCAGTAGCCAAGCAGAAAAAGAAAGAACTGTATAAATTCTAAATCCCTTAGAGGAGAGAAAGCTCAGCTACACCAGAAAGAAGATGGTTACCACAGAGAAATAGTGACATAGACTTGGATGATCCCACGACCAATTAAAATAAAGGATTAAAAGCAATGGTACTGGGTATGTGATGGCCTTGCATTATATGAAGGGTGGATAGGTAGGACTAGAGGGAGGTGAAAGACAGCAATACACCTAGGCTTGAAAAGAGGTACTCTCGTCTCCAGCTGCTCATAAGATGATTGATAAGGAGAGAATGAACTGCTTCAACTAATCTGCTGTGTATGAGGCTCTTACTAAAGACAGACAAAACTACTCCTCTACTCCAGCCAGTGAAAGCCCAGGTTGGAGGATGCACTGCTGAGTACCCCACCTCCCAAGGAAAACAATGTTTGCACAAGCAGTGTCCATATTAGAAGGTTGAGGCAACAGGCATCCTGCGAGTTAGGGATGAGGGCAGTTCTGAGCCTATCGCCCAGATGTATGAGAGAGGAGGGGAGGGTAACAGAAATGTAATACATGTTTATGTGCACAGAGGAAGAACACAAATTCAGAAATGGCTAAGAGTTAGTGTAAAGAGAGACAGAGCAGAACACATGGCCAAGAGATGGTGGCTAGAACTGGATCCTTATGGGAGATAACAAAAGAGCGTTGCTTATGATTATAGCCTGGAATATAAATGGACTAAGGACAAGATCAAGCACTGCATGGTGTTGAGCCTCCTTCTTAGCTATTGCCCCAACATAGCACTGTTACAGGAGAGACACCTGAGAGGCACATCTGGCAGGGTACTGAGCCAAGGGATATACACCTCATTACAAGAGGCTCAAGAAGGGTAGCTATCCTCCTCACGACATCCATATACTTTCTGGGTGAGGACACTGAACGTGTGCACTGGGGTGACTTCCTATACCCAGAAAGGGGAACTAGTCGCCATAACATAATGTTATCTCCCACAAGGACTGCAGAAAAAAGTATTAGAATGACTGGGCACAGTAGTGCTGCAACAGGACTGACATATGGGGTGAAATGAACATGGTACTTTTGACAGAGAAAGAATAATGTTAATAGCCACAGAATTAAAGTATTTAAATAATTGTGTATAATAATTGCATTGCTTTTTTTAGACAACACATATGGATCACGTTTGTAACAATAATTGATTGACCTGCCATAGGAGTATTGTTAAAAAAATAATATAATATGTGTACGCTTTTTATGAAAGAGAAGTAATGGAATGAAGGAGAATTAAAGTTAATGTCTAGGTTGGATGAGAGTGAGGATGTTGAAGTTGTTTTTAAGATAAGTTTTGTGTTGAGGCCTGCAGAACATTAATAAATATAAAAAATGTAGATGGTTTTTACAAAAAATGTGGAAAATAAAATGTTATTCAATAAGGAGAATTGACTTGTTTGAGCAGAAAAGGTTAGACTTGTGTGTATGAACGTGTAGTATGGTAAGACAGTGTTTTTTCCTTTGTTATTTGTATTTTCCCTGCCCTGTTACCTCATATTTACAGGGGTTCCCTTTTCTATAACTGTTGGCAGAGACAGACAGATCAGCCACGTAGGGAAGAGTCACGCAACATACCACCAAACTGAGGACATTCACTAAGGTGCTGAATTAAACAGATGGATGGAGGAAGCCATCAGAAGGACAGTAATATTCGTACTACTCGAATGTTCAAAACTCCTTCTCAAAGACTATCTTTTAACATCACCACATGTGGGACACAGGTTCCATGACATGAGGTTCCTTGCAAGACAGGTATCGGACCATTTCCAATTGTGGTCAGTGCTTCATGAAAAAGAGGGAAGGAGCCAAGGGACTGAAGTTAGACATGTGGGATCTGGAAGACTGGAATACTTTAAATAAGCTAACAGGCAATGACAAATACTTTGCGGAAAGCAAAGGACTAGTACAATTGAAGGTAACTTGTTGGACACTTAAAAGGCAGCAGGAAGGGGAAATCATTTGCAAGTATAGTGGAAAAGAAAAGGGAGCATGAAGCTGAGTAGATGGAATAAATGTAGATACAGCTGTAAAAACAATTTTACAAAGTCTTCATTGGACACCTATATGAAGTGGGAGATAATGCTGGGAAGTTTAATGCATGTTTGCACTCCACATGACTGGCAACAGATGACCTTGGACGCGGGTGATATAACCATTGTCCAGCCAATTTTTTCAATTCTATTAGTTTCACTGGTTCATGTAGCCTCAAAAGGCACCTGAAATCTGGCCCCTTCTCCCTCGTTTAGTTCTCCTGGTTCTCCCGTTCGCTGCAATGTATCTCCAGTGCTGAATATTAGGGTTAGCCTATTAGGGTAGCAGTTATTGCCTGCAGCACATTATCTTGTCTCAGAGCTTACCACTGAACCCTGAATACGCATTTATATTGTTTCGATAGAGCACTTTCAGCACCACAAGTTAGCTAAGGCCTAGCAGCAGGAAGACAATACAAATAATCACCACTAAGATATATGTTCTAATGGTATACACATATTATATACTTCTTCATTTCAGATTGTTTGTTGTCTTTATCTTCCAATTAGCCCAGGATAGGTTCGCGGTCTAGTGTCTCAAGATATCCCTGCTGTGTATTGGTTGATGGGAAAGTGGAATAACGCACAAGTTACTACTTGTGTAACGATATATCTGTAAAAGACATTAGTTAGTGATAGATTCCTTACCTTAGAATATCCCCAGGCGTCAGACTGAATCCGGAAAGTTTTTCGTTAGCAGTACCCCTGCGCGTCAGTAGGTGGCGTTGTGCGGCTCCACGTCCGTCGCTGGCGTCGTAAGCGCCGAGATGACGTCACGGAGACTACTTAGGCGCCACCCATGCGCGCTGACGTCAGTTCTGTACATGACTTTCCGCGCCAGGAACGCAGAGCCATGCAAGAAACTGACCATTGGTGCCATGAAACTAGGGCCCTGAAAGGGATGACCTTAACCCTAGAAATCAGTTCGCAGAACGGGAGGATGGGTGGGGCAGGTAAGGAATCTATCACTAACTAATGTCTCTTACAGATATATCGTTACACAAGTAGTAACTTGTGCATCTGAAAGAGACACGTTAGTGATAGATTCCTTACCTTAGAATAGATACCCCAGCAATACCAACCCCGGTGGTGGGTCTGCGAATAGATCACACCAGAAAGTCACGGAGAACAGAACGGCCAAAGAAGCCGTCTCTCCGGACTTGACTGTCAAGGCAGTAATGCTTGGTAAACGTGTGCAGCGAGGCCCACGTAGCTGCCTGACAAATATCCTGCAAGGGAACGCCGCGTCCCAAGGCAGTAGTGGCTGCCGTCGCCCTGGTAGAATGGGTACGCAGCCCCACAGGAGGCTCCTTCTTAGCCAACGAGTAACACGCTTTGATGCACAGAACGACCCACCGAGAGATGGTTCGTTTGTGCACGGCCCGACCTTTTTTGGCGCCCACGTAGCCAACAAAGAGCTGGTCATCCACCCGGAACTGTTGTGTGCGCTTCAGATAGAATGAGAGCACACGTTTCGGGTCCAGACGGTGAAGCCTCTCTTCCTCTTTGGAAGGATGCGGAGGCGGAAAGAAGGTGGGCAAAGTGATGGTCTGCCCGATGTGGAAGGGCGTGACAACCTTTGGCAAGAAAGAAGGACGGGTCCTTAAAACCACCTTGTCCGGATGAACAGAAAGGAAAGGAGGTTTGGAAGAAAGAGCCTGGAGCTCACTCACTCTTCTGGCAGAGGTGATAGCTACCAGGAAAGCCGTCTTGAGAGTGAGAAGACGCAAAGGACAGGTATGAAGGGGCTCGAAGGGAGCGCACATCAGATATGTCAAGACAAGATTTAAATCCCATTGAGGCATAATGAACGGCACGGGAGGAAACGTGTGCGTAATGCCTTTCAGGAAACGGTTAACAACTGGAGATTTAAACAAGGAAGGCTGATCTGGAAGCCGGAGAAAGGCGGAGATGGCCGACAGATAACCTTTGATAGTGCCCAGAGCAGAGCCCTGCTGGGCCAAAGAAAGAAGGAACAGAAGGACTTCGGAAAGCGGGGCAGAAAGGGGATCCACAGCCTTTGCTGTGCACCATGCCACAAACTTGTTCCACCTGCAGGCGTATACCGATTTAGTGGAGGGCCGCCTGGCTGCCAGAATGACATCACAGACTTCGGGAGGAAGATCGAAAGCTGTCAACTGTCGCCGCTCAATCTCCACGCATGGAGGTGGAGGCTGGACAGGTTCGGGTGGAGGACCGTCCCCTGCTGCTGCGACAGAAGATCCTCCCGAAGAGTCAGTCGCATCGGGGGATCGAGCGCCATGTTGAGTAGCTCGGGATACCAGTATCTCCGTGCCCAATCCGGAGCCACAAGAATGACTTGGGCCCGGTCGCGCTGAATCTTCTTCAGCACTCTGGGCAGAAGTGGTATAGGCGGAAAGGCGTACAACAGACTGCAACTCCACTCGCGACGAAAAGCGTCGCCAAGCGAGTGCCGCCTTGGAAATTCCAACGCGCAGAACTGATGACATTGCGCGTTCTCTTCGGTGGCGAATAGATCTAACCAAGGCTCTCCCCACTGCAGAAAGAGACCTTGCGCCACGTCCGAGTTCAGACGCCATTCGTGATCCATCAAGCACCGGCGGCTGAGTTCGTCCGGCCTGGCGTTCAGAGAACCTGCCAGGTGTTGAACCACCAAGGTAATGCCTTGACGTTCCAGCCAAGTCCAGAGGCGCAGAGCCTCCTGACATAGGGTCCACGACCCCACCCCGCCCTGCTTGTTGTAATACCACATGGCGGTGGTGTTGTCCGTGAACACCTGCACTACACTTCCCCGGACAGAGGGAAGGAATGTCTTCAGGGCAAGCCGGATCGCCCGAAGCTCCAAAAGATTGATATGGAGCCGGGACTCCGCCGGAGACCAGGGGCCTCTGATCTCCGCCTCTCCCAAGTGGCAACCCCATCCCAGGAGGGACGCATCCGTCACCACTGTGTGCTCCGGTTGGGGAAGGGAGAGGGATCTGCCATTGACCCAATCGCGATTCGAGAGCCACCACTCCAATTGTCATGCAGTGCCCTCCAAGATCTGGACATGATCGGACAGGTCGCCCTGATGCTGTGCCCACTGGAACTTCAGGTCCCACTGCAGAGCCCGCATATGCCATCTGGCATGTTGCACCAGCAGGATGCAGGAGGCCATCAGGCCCAGGAGCCGGAGTGTCATCCTGACTGAAACCCGGGATAGAGGTTGAAAGATCGGAATCATAGCCTGAATATCCCGGACTCGCTGCTCGGGAGGATAAACCCAAAACAGCGTAGAATCCAGAACCGCTCCGATGAAGGGGAGCTTCTGAGAGGGACTCAGGTGCGACTTCGGCACGTTGATGGAGAACCCCAGCAAATGCAGGAGGCCGGCCGTAGTCTGAAGGTGGGTGACGACTGCCTGGGGCGAGCCCGCCTTCAACAACCAGTCGTCGAGGTAGGGGAAGACTGACACCCCTGACCTGCGCAGATGAGCTGCGACCACCGTCATCACCTTCGTGAACACCCGAGGGGCGCTGGTAAGGCCGAAGGGGAGCACGGCAAACTGAAAATGCTCCTGGCCTACCGTGAACCGCAGGTAACGCCGGTGGGCCGGGGATGTGAAAATAGGCGTCCTGCAAGTCCAACGCTACCATCCAGTCTCCAGGGTCGAGGGCAGCCAAGACCTGAGCCAGAGTCAACATCTTGAACTTCTCCTTCCGGAGGAAGCGATTGACGTTCCGGAGGTCCAAGATGGGGCGCAAGCCCCCCTTGTCTTTCTTGGGGACCAGAAAGTAGTGGGAATAACAACCACTCCCTACGTCTGGCCCAGGAACACACTCGATGGCCCCCTTGGCCAAGAGGGCCGTGACTTCCTGCTGGAGAAGCGCCAAGTGGTCCCCCGACATGCGGTGGTACCGAGGTGGCATGGCTGGAGGGGCAGACTGAAAGGGAAGGGAGTAACGCTTGCGGATGATCTGCAACACCCACTCGTCCGATGTGATAGCGTGCCAGTGGGGGAGATGATGGCGGACCCTGCCACCCACTGGCGTAGGGTGCCCCACAAAGCTCGGATTAGGAAGGTTTGGAGGTGGAAGCAGTGGGGGCGGAGGTGGACGGACCCCCACGTTGATTCCCAGACCCGCCCCTGCGGAAACCGCGTCCGCGTTGAGGCTGGTTCTGCACAGGCTTGCTGAAGGAACGTGCCTGGGCGCCCTTTCCTTGGCCACGAAAGGAACGAAAACCAGGAGTGGCTGGGCTTTTCGTGGAAAGACCTAAGGACTTGGCCGTGGCCCGCGAGTCCTTAAAACGCTCCAGCGCACTGTCGGCCTTATCGCCAAACAGGCGAGTGCCATCAAAGGGCATGTCCATGAGCGAGCTCTGGACATCTGGCGAGAACCCGGTAGATCTCAACCAGGCGTGGCGACGGAGCGCCACAGTCGTAGAAATCGCTCTACCTAGCGAGTCTGCGGTGTCCAAACCACACCGGATGGCGAACTTAGCTGCATCTTTACCCTCGGGAACAGCCTGGGACAGCACAGCTTGGGTCTCTTCAAGACACTGAGGCAACACCTGTGCAACTGTATCCCACACCGCGTGGGAATAGCGGCCCAATAGGCAAGCGATGTTCACCGACCGCAGCCCCAAGCTGGCGGAAGAGAACAACCGCTTGCTGAACTGCTCCAGCTTCTTGGAGTCCTTATCCGGCGGAGCCGTGGGGAAGGCACTCTGGGACGTCGAAGCTTGGATGACCAGGCTCTCAGGCGTAGGGTGAGTGGTCAGAAAGGCAGGGGCGCCGGGCGATGACACCTGGCGACGTTCTTATCCACAAGGGCCCCTGTGGCTGGCCGCGACCAAGTGCCCAGCAAGACGTCAGTAAGGGCGTCATTAAAAGGCAGCAAGGGCTCCGACGAAGTGGACGCCGTCTGGAGCACCTCAGTGAGGTTAGTTTTGAGGGCCACCGTCGGGAGATCAAGGTTGAGAACCTCAGCTGCCCGACGGAGCACCATCGTGTAGGAGGCGCCCTCCTCCATGGTAGGCGGGGGAGAGGCAAACCCCGGGTCAGAGGAGACGTCTAGGTCGCCGGCATCCTCCAAATCGTCCGCCCAGTCCTGCTCAGAGTCACACTGACGAGCAAGAGGGTCCTCGGACCCCTCCCAGTCGTCCTCCTACCTCCGCCGCCTGCGGCACAGACCGCGGCGGTAGGGCAGGAGCCGGAGAAGGAACAACCGGCGTCGAGAACGGCGCCGGCCGGGGCCGGACCGGCGCCGTGCCCCAACGCGGATCCCAGGTAGGATCAAAATGGTCCAGGAACCTGGGCAAGGGCGGGACAAATGGCACCCACTGCGGCGCCGGAGGCGGAGCCGAGGGTGGCGCTGGGGCCGGAGCCGACAGCGATGGACCTTGTGGCGCCGTGGCCGGAGCCGACGGCGCAGGATCCTGTGGCGCCGAAGCTGGGTCCGTCGGCAGCGCCGACGGCCCAACAGGATCCTGACACGGGACCGCGGGGCCCGAGGTCGCGCCGGCGGGAGCCAGAGGCCTAAAAAGGCGGTCCATGGTAGCAAGAAATTCTTGCACCTGTGCGGGAGTCGCCGACAGACCCGGGTAAGGTGGGTAGGCCGCGGGACTCTCGAGCTCTGAAGGAGCCGCAGGGGCAGAACCCCTGTCCCCCTCGTCCGCATCTGGGGACCGACGGGGGGACGTCGGAGAGCGAACACGCTTCTTCGACATCTTTTTGTGTCGTCTCTTACCCGAATCCGAAGGTGAAGACTTGGAGCCCGAGGAGCGATGACTGTGGCCCCGCGAGCGTTCCCTGGAACGGCCCCTGGACCGGGAACGGCGCCGTGACGAGTGCCGGACCTCCAGCAGCTTCCGGTGCCGCTCCCTCAAGGCCTTCGGGGCCATGGCCCGACAGTCCAGTCGGGACCGGGAGTCGTGGTCGGTCTCCAGGCAGTAGAGGCAGACATCGTGGGGGTCCGCCACCGACATATTGCGACGGTAGGCCCAACAAGACTTAAATCCAGGCATCCCTACGTGCACCAAGGAAACCAAAGCTTACAGGAGACAAAGTCTCAAAAAGGGTAGTCAAAAAGTGACTAAGGTACGTGCTCTAACCGGATCTGCGGTTACTGGCGCGGAAAAAGAAAGAACTGACGTCAGCGCGCATGGGTGGCGCCTAAGTAGTCTCCGTGACATCATCTCGGCGCTTACGACGCCAGCGACGAACGCAGAGCCGCACAACGCCACCTACTGACGCGCAGGGATACTGCTAACGAAAAACTTTCCGGATCCAGTCTGACGCCTGGGGATATTCTAAGGTAAGGAATCTATCACTAACGTGTCTCTTTCAGATATCAGCTTCCACTCTTGCCCCTTCACATGCATCTAACCCCTGATTCTTCAGAAGCCTACGTCACTGCAGGTTACTGTGCAAGTGTAGCGGTGAGCAGAGAGAGTGGGGCTGACAGTGCAGATGAAGCTTTAAAAAACACACAAAAAGGATTTTTCCATTAGTGAACCGGCCTTGGGTGAGTCAGGAGGCTTGCCTGGGAGGGCCCTGCCTCCCGTGACCCGTTGTAATTGCCCATGCAGCTCCAAGTTGGCAAGTCTACTGACTCAAGGGGGCCAGGGTCTAGGCCAGCTACACAGGTCTGCCTTTCTAGTTAGTACCTCATGTTCAGGCTACTCTACTAGAAAATCATTACCACTCCCCTGAAGGCACACAGCCTATGAGGGACCTGCTGGTATGCTACTATTGCCAGATTCGGCTTATGTTCTCAGCAGAAATTTATGTAGGTACTGATATCCCTTCCTCCTTCTGGACACCTTAGCTGTGGCACACCATGGAGGTACTGCTGGGTCATCCTACTTCCACAGTTATGCAAAAACCTGGGACCTAGTTCCTATACACAAACTCACTAAGAGCTATCCTACACTGGAGGTCTGATAAACAAATGAATAGGGCGCATATCTGCAGAAGTAAGTATATTCACATGCAAGAAAGATTATTAATACATTCTTACTATTTTATTTGGTAACCCATTCTAGTGAATAATTATTTGACATAACTGTAATATGCACAACTTTCTACATGCAGAAGAGCAAAAATAACATTTGCTTCTTGACGTTTGATTCTAAATGTTAACTTTTTTATTTTTTAGATTCCGATTGTCATTCCTTTCATTGTGGTCCTGATATCCATTTACCTGGTTGTAGCACCAATTATTGGTTCACCTGCGTGGGAATACCTCTACTGTGTTATATTTATTTTTAGTGGTCTGATATTTTATTTTCCTTTTGTACACTACAAGATGAAATGGGCTCAGAAAATTACAAGTAAGCATGTTTTATTTTATATAAATGCATGCGGCTAAATGCTTCATTCGGGATATGTAAAATAACTGCAGGCCAGACGTATGAAACTGTTTTAAGTTCACAATGTGTTATTTGGAAAATCACAGGCTTTGAGACACACAAAACAATGTTGCAATGTACTAAAGACACACACCATGACAGAAAAACCTGTGCGATTCGCATGGTGCACCTTTTGTGACCCATGCCGACTTATAAAGTAAATGGGCATCATACTCTCCTTTACAAGCTGGTATCAGAGACGTTTTAAGGCATGGACAAAGTGGGCGCTGGCCCAGGGCCCCAGCCTTTCAGTGGTGCCCCCTGTTAGAGCCAACTCTGTTCTGCAGATACTTGCCCTGATGGTCTTTTTATAATTCTATTTTTTTTTTAATTCTTTTTATTAAACAGGCTCATGAAATTACAGATATAGAAAGACGAGTGCATACATTCAAGTATTTGAAATGCAGAAGCGAGAATAATGTAACGTAAGACCAATATAACATTCACATTTTAGACACAATCTGGTAGGCTGCACATCACGTAGGTCTAGATCATGTGGGCAGTCCACGTGACCCCATATCTTTTTTTAGTCGCAAGTATCGCCTACACCCCCTGACTCACATATTGTAGACTCCTCTTCCCTGTTTCTAGATCTCTCCCAGGGGGACCAAATTTTCCCCCACTTTTTGCCGCATCCCCTGCTGTCATATATAACCCTTTCCGTTTGTTGACACCAATCAAGGTCAGTTTCCCATTCCGCCACCGCTGGGGGAATGTGAGACCCCCACCTTCTCGCTATGTTGTGCTTTGCCACTCCGGCTGCTAAGGCTAGCCAGGTTCTCATGTGCCTAGGCCAGTCTTCCTCCCCTTTAATTAGCAACAGGAGACCCTTGGCATCTACAGGTATCTCTTTTCCTGTGACTTTTGCCATTATGGTCGTCACCCGCTGCCAAAAGCGGCTGAATATCGGGCATTCCCATATAATATGGAAAAAGGATCCCTCCGCCTGGCAGCCTCTTATGCAGTGCGACGATTGTACTTTTCCCCATTTGTACAACAGTGTGCGGGGATAGTAGGAGCGATGCAGGATCCTAAGTTGTATTAATCTGAATCGGGACCTAATCGCTATCTCTCTAGGCCCCTGCAACGCATCGGTCCATTCTTCGTCGTCAATATCACCTAGATCCACCACCCAGGCAGCTCGTAAGGAGGTCAGGATGTCCGGTGCATTATATAACAATTTTTTATATATTGTAGAAGTTACTTTGTCTGGTATGGGATCTGCTAATAATCTGACTTCCAGGGGAGGAATAGTTAGGGACGGACTCACCTCGCTGTATGTGTCTACTTAACGCATGTCTCAATCGTGCGTAGGGGAAGACTTGAGTGGATGACAATTTAAATTCTTTCTCTAAAACCTCAAAAGGCAACAATGTTGTGCCCCTCCACACGTCCCCCAGGTGGTCAATACCTATGGCCCTCCATCCCGAAAACCCTGACAGGGTAGTCACTTCCCTCAGTTGGTCTCCCACCCACAATGGTGTCAGTGCTGTCAAACGGCCATGCCATCCCAGATACTTATTTGCTTCAACCCAGCAGTTTATTACTGTTGCTGTGTGAGCTGGGAGGTCCTGAGGGGGTCTTCGGACATATAAAAGGGCCTCGTGGTTCCTGTTGGGCATTTCTTCTCTGTCCATTTTGTAGGACGGCTCTTCTCTATCCGTGTATATCCATTAGTTTATAACCAGAAGTTGTGAGGCCCAGTAGTACAGTCTGACGTCAGGTATTGCAAGCCCACCATCATAGACCCCTCTCTGCAATTTGTTCAATGCTATTCTAGGTGTACCCCCTGCCATATTAAAATGCAGAGTTCTTGGGCTATCTGTTTAAAGAAGGAGGTGGGGACCAGATAGGGTGTGTTTTGCAACACGTAGAGGAGGCGCGGCAGAGTCATAATTTTATACAATGCTGCTCACCCCATCAGAGGGAGCGTGCGCCAATGTTTCGTATCCGCGCAGAATCTATCAGTAAGGGGTGGAGATTTTCCTGCAGGAAGGACTGAGGGTCTCGGGTCACGTATAGGCCCAAGTACTTAAAGCCTCCTTGTACCACCGGGCCGCACAGTCTGTCAGTAATCTCGGAGGGGGTCCCTGCCAGGGACCAAACAATCAATTTTGTCCAATTTATAGTGAAGCCCGAATAACTACCCAATAGCTCAAAGAGGTGGAGCACTCGAGCTATGGAGAAGTATGGTCTCGATAAGTATAGGAGAATATCGTCGGCGTAAAGGGAGATACGCTCCTCCCAGCCACCCGGAGCTCGAATGCCCCAAATCATCGGGTCCCTCCTGATCCAATGTGCCAGCGGCTCAATCGCCACAGCGAATAATAGTGGTGACAAGGGGCAGCCCTGCCTGGTCCCCCTTCCAAGCGAGAACTGGCGTGATAGCGCCCCGTTAACTCTCACCTGTGCGAGCAGTTCTTGATATAGTAATTTCACCCAATTGCAGAATTTGGGGCCAAAACCCATCTTGGACAACACTGCAAAGAAATAGGCCCATTCAATACTATCGAAAGCCATTGAGGCGGCCAGCGCCATCAATGCCGATTGGGGAGACGTGGGGGAGGCCGTCATGTGTAGGACTCCATAAAGTCGCCGCAGGTTGTGGCGAGTGCTCCTACGCGGCATGAAGCACGACTGGTCTATATGAATAATAGTCTTGAGGGCCGCTGTTAGCCTATTAGCTAACGCTTTAGCCAATGTCTTAGCCTCAAAATTCAACAGGGATATAGGCCTGTACGAGCTGCAATTCTCTGGGGGTTTCCCTGCTTTGTGTAGTACTACTATAGTGGCCGTACGTTGATCTATCGGCAGTATACCCTGATCTCTAGCCTCTTCAAACATGTCTAGCAATGGCTGGGTGATTTTAGAGGCCATGCCTTTGAATAGCTCAACAGGGAGCCCATTAGGGCCCACAGCCTTCCCAGATCTTAGGTATCCCAACGCCACAGCTAGCTCTTCCGCTGTCAGGTCAGCCTCAAGGGTTTCATTCATTTCATCAGTGAGCGTCGGGAGTGAGAAGTCGGCCAAGAATTCCACAGTCTTGTTCTAATCTCCGACTCGCAGGGGTATATAAAGTTTCATAATAGGATGCAAATGCCTCTGCGATCTGGGCATTTGTTGTGTGGATGATGCCCCCTCCCTCCCTGATACTTGTGACCCATGATCTGTCTCTGTCATGTTTGTTTAGCCAAGCTAATAGCTTGGAGGCTTTATCGCCCACATCGTAGATCCTACGTTGCGTGGCCAGCGCATGCGCCCGTGCTGCATTTTCAGCCAACGCGCACAGCTCATGCTGTCGCAGAACCAGTCTATGCCAGAGATCCGAGCTTCCCCCCCCCACCACCTCCTGCTCCATTGTCATTATTTCCTGCTCCAACGCACGGATTTGAGAGGCTCCTTCTTTCTTCTTCCTTCTGATTAGTGCCTGTGCCTGCCCCCTCAGCACCGTCTTGAACGCTTCCCAGAGTGTCACATGGGAATCTACCGTCCCTTTATTCTCTTTAAAATACAGTTCTACTCCTTCCTTGAGCTTTTCTTTCAGCTCAGGGTCGCGGAAATGCCAGATATCGATCTTGGGAAAACCTGTTCTATTGCCCTCCGGTCCCATGAAGGTGACACATGTGGGGGAATGGTCCGAGATACCCCTAGCCAAGTGTGTTGGACTCCGAAAACTTCCCATATGGTCTTGTCGTGTCAGCATGTAGTCTATTCTAGAGAATAATCCATGTCTGGCAGAATAGTATGTGAATTGTTTTGACTGTGGGTTATGGGCCCTCCATATGTCCACTAATCCCATTGCTGCTAGGAAGTCTGGGAGAACACTCCCCCCTGGGTGCGCCCCTGCGGTGCTCAGCCTATCTCACTCTTGATCTAATACCGCATTGGCATCCATCCCCAACAAGAGTGGTCCAGTAGGAAGCTCCAGTAGTAGGGCGCTTAATTGCGGGAGTATGACCGAATGCAACCGCGGTGGTACATATGCGGAACAAAGAATAAGTGGGCGACCCTCCCAGTTGCCTACCAGGGCCACCCCGCAGCCTGCTTCATCGCGCACAATCTTGCTAACTGTTAAGGCCAGAGAGGTGCGCACTAGAATGCCCACCCCTCTAGCACCACCGGAGTAACCCGAATGGGCCGCCAGCTTATAGCCAAAGCGATCTAAAGCTCTGTAGTGACTACTTTTTAGGTGTGTCTCCTGAAGCATCACCACATCAGGGGCATGGCTTTTGATGTATTGAAGGACCAATGTACGTTTGATCTTATTTCCAAGTCCGTTCACATTCCATGACCATATGCGGACCCTAGCGGCTCCCTTATTTATATCAGGCATAGTCGAGTGCAGTTTGTGACCTTGTTACTACTCTCGCTGACCCTGATCTGCGTATGCGCTCAACGCCGAATAGTGTAATCATGAGCATCCAACACAAACAATCAACAATACAACAAATACCCTTTAACGCCCCCCTCCCTGCATCCCTGCTAGGTGAGTTACGAACCCCCCACCACCCCAACATGCAGAGTGCCTGTCGCCCAGTAAAGAACTTCATTACAATGAAACTATGCGGGGGCAGCGAGTGCCAACTGCCTTAGAAATTACGGAGCTTAGTATGGATGTACGAGTTACTTACCTTCGGTAACGATGTATCTGGTAGAGACGTTGTCTAGCCGCAGATTCCTTAACTTAGAATATCCCCAGGCGTCAGACTGGATCCGGAAAATTTTGCGCAGCAGCACCGCTGCGCGCCGGGGGCGGCGCCGCCTGGCTCCGCCCTGACGTCGTCCCCGGACATGACGTCAGTGGAGCCATATAGGACCCTCCCGGCGCGCTGACGTCAGTTTTCTTCGGAGGAAATTTTCCGCGCCACAACGCGGAGCCCCCAGTAAAACTGTGAGAGTATGGGAACAGTGTGCGAATAAAAAAGAAAATTGGTGAGAGAGAAAGAACCAAAGGGTGAGAAAGCACCATGAACGACAGTGAGAAGCACTGTGGACTGAAAGTGGTTGAAAAGGAAAGAGCAGAGCAATACTCTGAGAGGCAGTTTCACAAAAGCGATGTGAATGCCACCCCTGAGGCAAACCGATCTATAAAAAGAAGACCAAGGCAGACGACAGAAAGCCTGCACCAGATGAAGTGAATGAAAAGAGCAGAACAGTACACTGAGAAGCAACCCCGCCAAAGCGAGAGAATGCCCTCTCCTGAGGCAAACCGGCAATGAAAAGAGCCAGCAGCGACAGGCAAGAATGCCCCAAACCACAGGAATAAAGAAGATAAAGAAATAAATAGGGAGAGACTGTCCCCCGTGAGAGAACCATTGGACTGAGGCACAGGCCAAAAGACCTCAAAACCAATTGACTGGAGGAGTGTCAATGGAGAAGGTGGGTGGGAGGGTAGAGAACACCAGTAGGCCCCATACTGGAGGAAACCCATGTGGAAAAACGCAGAAGGACACCTGAACTCACCGCCCAAGCATGAGATTGGGAGGAGCAGAACAAGTAAACCAAAGGAATAAGCCTGACGGGGAGGGAGGCGAGAGATACCACCTCGCAGAAAGAGAAAGCCACCCCAAGGGAGGCGAATGCAGAAAACCCCACCTGAAAAGGTCCTCGCAGATCGGGGAGGATGGGTGGGCGTTAAGGAATCTGCGGCTAGACAACGTCTCTACCAGATACATCGTTACCGAAGGTAAGTAACTCGTACATCTGATAGAGACATCTAGCCGCAGATTCCTTAACTTAGAATAGATACCAAAGCCATACCCCATAGGAGGCGGGTCTGCGACAGAACCCCACTAAGTTCCTAAGGGAACAGAAGTGTCAACCAGTTGACTAAACACAGCGGGGGCAGCACTGCCAGAGTGGCCAACATCAGACTAGGATACTCCGTAGGGAGTGGCCAACAATGAGAGGCAAAGGCATCAAAAGCTGCCAAGGGCGGCAGGAAAGCCCTGTTGGTTAAACAGTGTTGAAAGTGAGCACAGAAGCAGAAGGTCAGTGCGGAATGAGAGTGGATATCTTCTGTAAAAGAAGAGTAACTAAATGTAGGATGTGAGGGATCCGCAGGATCCGATGGACCTGCAAAAGAGAAAGATCCAGCTAGGGTACAAGAATGGACCGAGTCCGAGCATGCAGGACGGACATGCATGACAGTGAAAGAAGCACTGTGGAAGTGGGAACAGCAGCGAAAGGATGCTGCCGACTCCCAGGATGAGTCACTGTTACTGGAAACACAAGACCTGCCAATGCACCATCGCCCATGCACCGGACATGTGAAAGGGCGGGCAGCAAAAGGCAGAATGGCAGAGAATGATGGCAATAACCAGTGCTACGCACGTGGGGAACAGAAGTACACAAGAGACACTGTATGTACCGCCAGAACCACACCACGGAAAGGGAAAGGCACAATGAAGCGCCACGAGCAAAGCTGAGATTCGAGAGATGCATCACCAGGGTGTATCGCGTGAAAGAGAGCCGGCAAAACTAACACACGTAGAAGACTTGCGCTCACGAAAAGTGAGGAACAAGACCACGGCCACCGCAAGAAGGACCATGCATGGAGGAGGTCTGGGTGTGTGTAGTACGCCGGACAGGAGAAAAGAAGACAGGACGCAGCCCGGTGGATGCGTTGAGAAAGAAAAGAAAAGGCACCATAGGCACAAACAGCCATGGTGCAGCGGTACCGGACATAGCAATGCCCAGAGCCAGACGCAACAGCCACAGGCATTAGGAAATATCCACCGTCTACCGTGAGACAGACAGGGAGGCCGAGCTGTACTGGAAGGAGTCAGTACGAAACGTACCGGAGGAACAAAAGTGGAAGTACGCACAATAGCCCACCAGGCAAACAATGCTCTGAGGAGAACACTCCCGCTGAGAGCAGCAACAGCAGCCCGAAGGAAAGCACAACAACACCTGCGCGGAATGCAGCAGGGAAATGGGAAGCTCTGGCAGGGGAAGTGCCAGAAAAGCAAGGCACAAGACAATGGAAAGTATCAGCGTCTGGGGCCAGAACGCCACCATGGAAAGCGAAGTCCAACCATGAAAGGACTACGCAGCATGGATAGAGGAGAGTAGAACTAGGCAACGTAAAGTTGCAGGAAAGCGCAGCGGCCCTTGTCAGCGAACATACCAGGGAGCAGGTATCGGACGCTTATAGAACACAGAAGAATAGTGCCGAGCTTGCTGTGCGTGCTCGGGGACACAGATGGGACGGCCGCAGCGAAAGAACCACGACGAGACAGTTAGGAACCAGATGTCGCAAGGAAAGAGGCCGACGAGAAAAGGCAGCACAAACCACCCAAGGAGGGCTAACCTGGAAAAAACCCTCGTGGCACAAGTTACTAACTTGTGTAACGATATATCTGTAAGAGACATTAGTTAGTGACAGATTCCTTACCTTAGAATATCCCCAGGCGTCGGGCTGGATCCGGAAAGTTTTTGCGTAGCAGTACCCTTGCGCGTCGGTAGGCGGCGTCGTGCGGCTCCGCGTCCGTCGTCGGCACCGCCGGGATGACGTCGCGGGCAGTACTTAGACGCCGCCCCTGCACGCTGACGTCAGTTCTGTACACGACTTTCCGCGCCAGGAACGCAGAGCCATGCAAGAAGCTGACATAGGTGTCTGAAAAATACTAGGGCCCTGAAAGGGATGTCCTTAACCCTAGAAATCAGTTCGCAGAACGGGGAGGATGGGCGGGGCGGTAAGGAATCTGTCACTAACTACTGTCTCTTACAGATATATCGTTACACAAGTTAGTAACTTGTGCATCTGAAAGAGACACGTTAGTGACAGATTCCTTACCTTAGAATAGATACCCCAGCAATACCAACCCCGGTGGTGGGTCTGCGAACAGATTCAGACAAGGAAGTCCCGGAGGACAGAACGGCCAAAGAAGCCGTCCCTCCGGACCTGACTGTCAAGGCAGTAATGTTTGGTAAACGTGTGCAGCGAGGCCCACGTAGCTGCCGGACATATATCCTGTAACGGAACACCGCGGCCTAAAGCCGTGGTAGCAGCCGTAGCCCTGGTGGAATGGGCACGCAGCCCAACAGGAGGCTCCTTTTTAGCCAAAGAATAGCAGGCTTTGATACACAAGGTGACCCAGCGGGAGATGGTCCTTTTGTGTACCGCCCGACCTTTTTTGGCGCCCACGTAGCCAACAAAGAGCTGGTCATCCACCCGGAACTGGTGTGTGCGGTTGATGTAAAAGGAAAGCGCATGTATTGGGTCCAGACGGTGGAGCCTCTCCTCCTCTCTGGAAGGATGCGGAGGCGGAAAGAAGGTGGGCAAAGTGATGGTCTGCCCAATGTGGAAGGCAGTAACCGCCTTTGGCAAGAAGGACGGACGTGTCCTAAGAACAACCTTGTCTGGATGAACAGACAGAAAGGGGGTTTGCATGAAAGAGCCTGGAGCTCACTCATCCGCCGAGCAGAGGTGATGGCCACCAGAAAGGCTGTCTTCAGAGTAAGAAGACGAAGAGGACAGTTATGTATAGGCACAAAGGGAGCGCACATTAAGAAGGTAAGAAGGTAAGAACCAAGTTCAAGTCCCACTGAGGCATTACAAACGGAACAGGAGGAAAGAGGTGTGTAATGCCTTTAAGAAACCTGTTAACCACAGGGGACTTGAAAAGGTAGGGCTGATCAGGAAGCCTGAGGAAGGCCGAGATCGCACAAAGATAGCCCTTGATGGTACCCAGGGCAGAACCCTGTTGGGCCAGAGAAAGAAGGAACAGAAGAACCTCAGAAAGAGGGGCAGAAAGGGGATTCACAGCCTTTGCTGTGCACCATGCCACAAACTTGTTCCACCTGCAGGCGTATACCACCTTAGTGGAGGGACGCCTGGCTGCCAGAATCACATCACAAACTTCGGGAGGCAAGTCGAAAGGAATCAACTGCTGCCGCTCAATCTCCACGCAAGCAGGTGTAGACTGGACAGGTTCGGGTGGAGGACCGTCCCCTGCTGCTTCGACAGAAGATCCTCCCGAAGAGGCAGACGGATCGGGGGATCGACGCTCATACTGAGTAGCTCGGGATACCAAACTCTTCAAGCCCAGTCCGGAGCCACAAGAATGACTTGGGCCCGGTCGCGCCGAATCTTCTTCAACACTCTGGGTAGAAGTGGTATAGGCGGAAAGGCGTACAACAGACCGCAACTCCACTCGCGACGAAAAGCGTCGCCGAGCGAGTGCCGCCTGGGAAATTCGAACGCGCAGAACTGCTGACATTGCGCGTTCTCTTCGGTGGCGAAGAGATCTAACCAAGGCTCTCCCCACTGCTGAAAGAGACCTTGCGCCACCTCCGAGTGAAGACGCCATTCGTGATCCATCATGCACCTGCGGCTGAGTTCGTCCGCCCTGGCATTCAGGGAACCTGCCAGGTGTTGAACCATCAGGAATATGCCCTGATGTTCCAGCCATGTCCAGAGGCGCAGAGCCTCCTGACATAGGGTCCACGACCCCACCCCGCCCTGTTTGTTGCAGTACCACATGGCGGTGGTGTTGTCTGTGAACACCTGCACTACCGTCCCTTTGACAGAGGGAAGGAATGCCTTGAGTGCAAGTCGGATCGCCCGGAGCTCCAGAAGGTTGATATGGAGCCGGGACTCCGCCGGAGACCAGAGGCCTCTGATCTCCGCCTCTCCCATGTGACCGCCCCATCCCAGAAGGGACGCGTCCGTCACAACTGTGTGCTCTGGCTGGGGAAGGGAGAGGGATCTGCCCATGACCCATTGCCGGTTCGAGAGCCACCACTGCAACTGTTTTGCAGTCCCCTCCGAGATCTGGACGTGATCGGACAGGTTGCCCTGGTGCTGCGCCCACTGGAACTTCAGGTCCCACTGCAGAGCCCGCATATGCCATCTGGCATGATCGACCAGCAGGATGCAGGAGGCCATGAGGCCCAGCAGCCTCAGGGTCATCCGTACCGAAACCCAGGATAGAGGCCGAAATATCGGAATCATAGCCTGAATATCCCGGACTCGCCGTTCGGGAGGATAGACCCGAAACTGCGTCGTGTCCAGAACTGCTCCGATGAAAAGGAGCTGTGGAGAAGGAATCAGGTGCGACTTCGGCACGTTGATGGAGAACCCCAGCGAGTGCAGGAGTTCGGCCGTAGTCTGGAGGTGGGAGACGACTGCCTGGGACGAGCCCGCCTTCAGCAGCCAGTCGTCGAGGTAGGGGGAAGACTGGAACCCCCTGCCCGGCGCAGATGAGCTGCGACCACCGCCATCACTTTCGTGAACACCCGAGGGGCGCTGGTAAGGCCGAAAGGGAGCACGGTGAACTGAAAATGCTCGAGGCCTACCGTGAACCGCAGGTAACGCCGGTGGGCCGGCAGGACGGGGATGTGGAAAGCGTCCTGCAAGTCCAACGCTACCATCCAGTCTCCAGGGTCGAGGGCAGTCAAGACCTGAGCTAGGGTGAGCATCTTGAACTTCTCCTTCCGGAGGAAGCGATTGACGTTCCGGAGGTCCAAGATAGGACGCATGTCCTCCTTGTCCTTTTTGGGCACCAGAAAGTAGTGGGAGTAGCAACCACGTCCTACTTCTGGGGTCGGAACGCGCTCGATGGCCCCCTTGGCCAAGAGGGCCGCAACTTCCTTCTGAAGAAGCACCAAGTGATCCCCTGACATGCGGTGGAATTGAGGTGGCATGGCTGGGGGATGGTCTCGAAGGGGAGGGAGTAGCCCCTTCGGACAATGTCCAAGACCCACTTGTCCGAGGTGATGGCACGCCAGTGGTGAAGTTGATGGCGGACCCTGCCCTCTACTGGCGTGCTGTGCACCTGAAAAGAAGGACTAGGAGGGCTTGGAGGCCGCGGACGGGGCGGGGTTGGTGGCCTGACCTGCACGCTGGTTGCCTGACCCGCCACGGCGGGAGCCACGTCCTCGGCCACGCGAAGACGTTTGCTGCGCGGGCCGGTGGCTGGGCAGCGGACGTGACTGGGCGCCCCTTCCGTGGCCACGAAAGGGGCGAAAAGCAGACGGCTGCGGAGGGAATACAGCAGAAAGGCCCAGGGACTTGGCGGTAGCCCGTGAGTCCTTAAAGCGCTCCAGCGCATGGTCTGCCTTGTTCCCAAAAAGACCGATCCCATCAAAGGGCATGTCCAAAAGAGTGTTTTGGACATCACCCGAGAAACCAGTGGTTCTCAGCCAGGCGTGACGGCGCAGCGCCACTGTCGTTGCAAGCGATCTGCCTAGCGAGTCGGCGGTATCAAGGCCACATCTGATGGTGTACTTTGCCGCATCTCTTCCCTCCGCAATGGTGCGGGAAAGCAGTGTCTGGACCTCCTCAGAACACTGGGGCAGAACTTGCGCCACCGAGTCCCACAAGGAGTGGGAATATCGGCCCAAGAGGCAAGTGGTGTTGACGGACCGCAAGCCAGCACTGGAGGAAGAAAAGACCTTCTTCCCAAATTGATCCAGGCGTTTGGATTCCCTATCTGGGGGAGCGGTAGGGAAGGCGCTTTGGGAAGCAGAGGCTTGGACCACCAAGCTCTCAGGGGTGGGGTGTTGGGAGAGGAACAGGGGGTCGCCCGGAGCAGGGCGATGGCGTCGGGCCACGTTCCTATCCACAGGAGCCCCTGTGGTGGGCTTGGACCAGGTGCCCAAAAGAACGTCTGAAAGCGCCTCGTTAAACGGCAGCAGTGGCTCCGAGGAGGTAGCCGCCGGCTGCAGCACTTCCGTCAGGATGTTAGTCCTGACAGCCACTATAGGCAACTGGAGGTGTAAGGCCCCAGCTGCTCTACGCAACACTGTTGCAAAGTTTGCTCCCTCCTCCGTTGCCACGGAAGGAGGAGACAGCATGCCAGAGTCAGGGGAGGTGTCCAGACCACTGGCATCCCCAAGCTCCTCAGCCCAGTCCTGATCAAACTCACATTGCTGTGTGAGAGGGTCATCAGACCCCTCCCAGTCCTCTGCGTCCTCCAATTCTGGTTCAAAATAAGGAGGAGGGACATGTGGGACCCAAGGTCCCATCGGCGTCGGAGCCGGCGTCGAGCGACGCCAGTCCTGCGCCGCGTCCGGATCCGGAGAGAACCGGGGAACGACGCCGCCCGGAGCCCCAGGCGGCGTCGGGAACGGCACCGGAGAGATCGGCACCGGTGGAGGTGTCGTCAGGTCAACCCGCGTCGATCGGGGTTGTGGCAGCACCGGAGCCGGGGTCGAGGCCGGAGCCGGGGCCGGGACCGAGGCTGGTGTGACAGGCGGCGCCGGGACCGGAGTCGCCGGCAGCGCCGGAGAAACCCCATCAGGGCCCGCGGGGCCCGAAGGCGCACCGGGGGGACCTTGAGGACCGAAGAGGCGGGCCATGGCCGACAGAAACTCCTGTATCTCGGCCGGAGTCGCCCCCGAACCCGGGAAGGACGGGTAATGCGGGGGCGGCTCCACAGGCACTCCCGGAGCCGCGGGGACAATGCCGACAGGACCCTCAGCCGAGTCGCGAGACCGGCGAGGGGAAGTCGTCGAGCGATGACGCTTCTTCGACTTCTTATGCTTCGACTTACCGGAGGAGTGCGAAGACTTGGACCCCGACGACCGATGAGGACTCCGCGACCGGCCTCTCGACCTCTCACGTGACCGGGGCTTGGCGTGGCGCGGAGCCGACTGCCGGACCTCGAGGAGCTTTCGAGACTGCTCTCGCAAAGCCTTCGGATGCAAGGCCCGGCTGTCGGAGCACGTCTTGGTGTCGTGGTCGCGGCCGAGGCAGTAGAGACAATCCTGATGCGGGTCTGTGATCGACATCATTCGACCACATGCGTCGCATGGCTTGAAGCTGGGCATCCCTACCGACACCTTCGGAGTCGAGAGACTTCGAGAAAACAGTGAAAAATCACCCAAAAACTTAGTCAAAAAATGACTAGGGCACTGCTCTTCTCGGATCTGCGCTTACTGGCTGAAAAAGAAAGAACTGACGTCAGTGCGCAGGGGCGGCGTCTAAGTACTACCCGCAACGTCATCCCGGCGGTCCCGACGCCGACGACGGACGTGGAGCCGCACAACGCCACCTACCGACGCGCAAGGGTACTGCTACGCAAAAACTTTCCGGATCCAGCCTGACGCCTGGGGATATTCTAAGGTAAGGAATCTGTCACGAACGTGTCTCTTTCAGAAGAAGAGGCGACACGAGGTAGAACCTGAAAGTCCTCTGGGATGAGGGCACACGATGACTTGAAAGCCCTCCTGGGCCACAAGAAATGGAGCAGTGAGATGCAGGGGAGTGCCACAGACCAGCAGCAGACACCATGAGAGAGGCGAGAGAGCGAGACCAACAAATGGACCGCAAGAAGGTCCCGGGAGGGCCCGCAGCAGCAGTGAAAGATTACAGGCACAGCCGCAGGACAACCTCGTGAAAAGGACCCCACAGGAGCCTACCAAGACTGCTGTAGGAGGGAGGCAGCTATACAATAGCCAACGAATACCCCACATAGGGTAAGTATCAACCCCAACAAGGGGCACCTCTTGAGCGTGAGCTCATAGACAGAGGATCAACAGAAATATAAGCAGCTGACCAGCTGCATGAAAGACAAGAAATCGCAGCGAGAAGCCGCCCAGGCCGGTCAGGATTACAGCATGAACCCAGGGCCGACATGAAGCAGAGACAACACAGCAGAAGGTGAGGACAAAGCCCACAACCGGACAGAACAAAAACTATGGAAGGTTAGAAAGAAAGTGGTGAACCGCAGAGTCTGCATGTTCGTTAAACAGGGACACACCATCAAATGGCAAATCCCAAAGACTGTCACGAACATTTTCGGGGAAACCCCCATCGCGCAGCCAAGCATGGCGACGCAGAGCAACGGACCTGGCCATAGCCCGACCCACCGAATCGGTGGAGTCAATGGCAGGCCGAATGGTAAAACGTGCCATTTCTCGGCCTTCATGAAGGAGACGAGCCAGGTCAGCACGAGTACTCTCAGGGAGAGAAGGTAAAAGACACTCCACAGAGTCCCAAAGGGCACAAGAAGCCCGGGCAAAGACGCAAGCCGTGTTCAGAGCACGTAAGGCTGAACTAGCGGACGCAAAAATGCTGCGTCCACATGTCTCCAACCAACGAGACTCCCTAGTGGGAGGCAGCAATAGAGGCGGAGAGGAAGGCTGCATGGCAAAAGCCACCTGGACTACTAGTCCCTGAGCCCCAGGCTGAAGGGACAAACAGGCTGGGCCCCCAGGGGCCGGACGATGTCGATGCGCAATGGCCCGGTCGACAGGATCTCCTGAAGAGGGCCGTGCCCACGTTCCGAGAAGCGCGTCGAACAACAAGCCGCTAAAAGGCAGCAAGGGCTCAATATCCACCTCACCCTGGTGGAGGAGATCCAATAATGGATCGGAGGACAAGGAGACAGACGGAGGGTGCAAGTGTAAAACAGCTGCAGCCCTGCGAATACCCCTTAAAAACAAAGCACCAGCTTCAGTGGGCATCCTGGATGGCGACAATAGGCCATCTGTAGGGGACGGTTGCAAGCGGACACGTCCCGCAGCAGGAGGAGCAAGGGGCCACTGACCCCAGGGCATCGGAGCCAAATGGCGTGGAGATAACCCCAGGCATACAGGATCTGTGTCCTCCCGAAGTGGAGAATCAACTGGAACCGGCGGCTGCTCCGGTGTCGAACGACACCGAGACGGCGTCGAACCGACGTCGACCTCCACGGGAGGCGACCCGGCTGGGGCACGAGCCGGCGTCGACGTCCCCACCACCGATAGGTGCGGAGAAGGAGTATGACGACCAGGAGACGACAGGCATGGTGCCGCCGGCGCCGCCAATGTCGACGCAGGGAGCCGCCAGGGGCCATGCGGAGACAGGGCAGAATGGCACGACGTGGGGCTGGGACGCCCATCCGGGTTGTGTCCCAACGTCCGCACGACTCCGGGGCCGGAGTCGAGGCACTCGGCAGGCGCCGAGGGTGAACCCGCCGGCGAAGATCCAACCTGAACGCCTACCTCCTCTGTGGGACCCGAAGGAGCGCCAGGGAGAGGAGGTGACCCGAAGATGGAGTGCAGAGCCTTGTAGTAGGCTTCCATCTGGGGTCGAGTCGCACCATCACCCGGAAAGGGCGGGTAAATGGAGGCTGACTCTGGGGGGTACGGCTCCGTGGTGGAACGGGAACCATGACCCCCATCGTCACGTTGAAGCGAGGTCTTTGACCTCCGTGACTTGTGCTTGGACTTACCTTTAGGTGAACGACGGTCGCAGGAACGACTCTGGGAGCGGACAGAGGAGCCAGCCAGAGAACGGCGGGGGGACGCCGTGCGGGATATCCGGGCGGCCAGGAGCTTCATTCGGCGCTCCCGTAGGGACTTCGGACGCATCTGCCGGCAGGCGGCACACTCCACGGAGTCGTGGTGCGACCCAAGACACCACATGCAAATGGTGTGCGGGTCCGACGCCGACATCTGTCGCGAACAAGTCTCACACACCTTAAAGCCCGAAGGCATCGCACACCGTTCCCCGACGCAGAAGGCGTCAAAAAGGCCTGAAGAAAACAGGCCAGAGGAACAGCTGAATCCCGGATCAGCGTTGGGACGCGGAAAAGAAGGAAACTGACGTCAGCGCGCCGGGAGGGTCCTATATGGCTCCACTGACATCATGTCCGGGGACGACGTCAGGGCGGAGCCAGGCAGCGCCGCCCCCGGTGCGCAGAGGTGCTGCTGCGCAAAATTTTCCGGATCCAGTCTGACGCCTGGGGATATTCTAAGTTAAGGAATCTGCGGCTAGATGTCTCTATCAGATATGCTAGTTTCCCCAATTCTATATATGGAAACACCTGAGGGGGTCGGTATGAAAGTGGAGTACATGCCACAGACAGTGTTTCCTGCCCTTTATAGGGGTTCAGCGTGAAGTTATTCAGGGCCTTGCCCCGACAACTGTCCCGACAAAACCACAAAACCCCTCATGGCCTTTCGAGTGTTCCCTGGGTCTTGAGTGTCACTTATCTGTATCACGCTGGGTATTGCTGCCCGGCTGGGAGGACAGGCCCTGGTCTCTCATTGAGGTGTCGCCACGGACAGGCGATCTTGTTTGATTCCTATCTCGGCCAACAGTTCTCCAACCCTCCAGCCAGTCCCATGCAGATTCGGGAGATGTGAAAAAGTGCGATTTTCCATCCGCCAATACTTTGAGCTTTGCCGGGAATAACATCATATATTTTAAGTTCCTTTCCCTAAGGGTCCTTTTTACCGAATCGAAGGCCCTCCTCTGGCGTTGCACTTGTAGTGTAAAGTCCGGGAAGAATCGGATTATGGCATTTTCAAAGTGAATATCTCCTCTCGAGCAGGCAGCTTGCAGGATGGCATCTCTGACCCTATAGTTAAGGATTCGGGCCACTATCAGGCGCGGAGGAGCTCCAAGGCTTGGGCGCGGGCCCAGCGCGCGGTGCGCTCGTTCTACTGAGAAGAATTTCGATGGAGTCGTTGGCTTGAGGATCCGAGTGATCATATGTTCCAGGAAAAGGTCCACGGACGGTCCCTCGGCCCCCTCCGGCACCCCCACGACTTGAATATTATTACGTCGGGCTCTGCCCTCCTGATCCTCCAGTCGAGCCACGACATCAGTGTGTTGTTTTACGAGAAGTGTGACCTGTTCTTCGAGACGTTTAGTCTTGGCCTGCAGGTTCCCAATGTTTGCTTCTGCTGTCGACATTTTTTCACCCAGTTTCCGTAGGTCTGCCCGGAGCGAAATTCACCTCTTCCGTGCCGGAATCTAGTTTTGGTTCTAGGGCGTTTCTGAGGCCTGTTATTGCCCTCATAATGTCTTTCAAGGATGGATCCGGCCCCTGCTCCTCCTTATCGTGCGGCGGATCGGCTCCCTCTGCTCCACCGTCACGGCCCATTGTGACAGTGTACTTGTCGATATGATTTGATTGCCCTGGGCCCTTATTCCGCCCCATTGTGCTGTCTTAGGCCCCTTCCAGTGGGTTTATGTTCTTCCGTGAGACCCCGAGGGGGGCTCCTGTAGCAAAGCGTGGTCTCTGAGATATGTTGTGGCTCCCCAGCCCCAGATAGTCTCTTACATGGGGCGGCTCCTCCTTAACAATTCCCCACTGCGCAGATCGGGGGGGGCCCCCTGGGGGATGATGACCCCCCCCTCTGGCTCATACCTTACGTCGCGGTCGCTATCACTGGCGCACCCCCTCTAAGGAATGTAGTCTTGCCACCGGATCTCCGGGCAGCTCGGAACACCAACAGGGCCTCGGGGTATCGCCTCCTCGTCCCTGCGATTGTAGTGAGGTCCGCCGCAGTTACCACTGGCTTCTTTCCCACGGACTCCTTCCTTTCGTCGGCACGAGCTTCTCACCTCTGTGGATGTGGGTGTAGGGGACTCCTTTCTTTCCTCGGCACGAGCGTCACACCTTTGTGTATATATTTGTAGGGGATTTGGTATGGGGCTTGTGGGCACCCATGCAGTTACGTGAGATGGGGCTGCAGGCGATGGGATTCACCTGAGAGCACACAATGCGACCACCGGAGATCCCTCAGGCTGTCTCGCACCCCCTCACAGCAGGCCACACTTCCGAGCGGCTGCTTATTACTCTGCGCCGCAGGCCGACACACACACTCGCCTGGTTTGTCGCAGCACCCTCTGCCTGCCGAAAACCTGGGCTGCCGCCTCTCTAGGGTCGCGTCTCATGCGCCTGCTACGGGTCTTCCTCTGCCTGCGGCTCTTTTCAAGGTTCGGGCGGTGCTGTCATACAGCGCCCGCTTCGGATCTTCCACTGCCTGCGGTTCTTTTCAGAGTACGGGCGGCGCCATCTGCCGCGGCCTCTCCTCTTTACACCGTCAGCACCTCGTTTCACGGCAGATGGCCACCTGCCCACTCCACACCAATGTCGCTGTAATCTCGACCCCCTCAGTGCTCCATTTACAGTCGGATTTTGGCGGATATACATGGGGAATGCTCAGATGGCTAGCGGAGCAAACTCAGTGTGCAGCCATCTTAGTCGGGCTCAAGCCACGCCCCGTCTTGAATAATTCTTAAACAGATTGTTTTGAAAACCGTTTTGATTTAATTTATTTTTTAATGTGGGTGATGTGTGAGAGTCTTTTACAAAAGAAATGCTGTGTTTATGTTGCATGCAGCATCCATGATTTTTTTAAATTTTAGATGAAAACAGGACCTCAGATATAAGGAATGGGAAGATGTCACAGAGATTTGATGCAAACACATTTAGAATTTGGATGAGTGTTCCTGTGCCCTGTCAGAGACCTGGCCAAAGGGGGCACGAAAGAGCTGAAATTGGATCAGAAATTCAAAGCTGTCCTAAACAGGGGCCCCCAAAATACGTTTAGCCCAGGGCCCCCAAAATCCTTAAGATGTCCCTGGCCGGTATCCAATGTAACAATATTCTTGCCAATTCCTAGAGGAGGGCAAGCTGCTGAAAACTCGAGCCAGACTGGAGCCTGATGCCGTGCTCTGGCTCAGTTCGAGTTCCTCTTGGACCCTCGAACCCAAAACTTAGCCGAGCTTTTACGTGGACTCTGCCTGCCACTCACACTCTAACCGCATGTGCCGAGATGTAAAGAAAAAAAATAACCTTTGATGTAAAACATGAAACTGAAAAAATATACTCCTCTTGTGGTTGACTGACACAATGTGAAATAAGAAAACCTGGGAGTTATGCCGGATTTCCCGCTTTCCCAAAGTGTGTGATCCTGGGCAAGTATTTCACTGTGCTTCCTTTCTGCTCAATATTGCATTTGAGAGCACTCTGCAAATACGTGAGTTCAGGCTGTGTGCTGTACAAACACCTCCCTTGTGCCTTTTTTAAATAGACTCTAATGTTGTTCCATGAAAGAATCTAGGCCACGTATAGGACACGTATAATAAATGACTTGCTTCTTAATTCGCAAATGGCAGTGTTGTCAAGGCATGGTTGAGGGGCATTCATATTTTTAAGTTCATGTTTAAAAACTGCCGCTTTTTCATTTGTATTTTATTGATGGTTGATTACTTAAAATCGTTACATAATAAAACATGCGAACATTGGGTTGCAAGCACAAGTACGCTAACAGATTATTCTAAAAGAAAAAGCTAAAATCAAAATGCTTTAAATTAGAAAGAAAATAGGAGCAACGTATTTTAGTGTAACTACGTAGATTCACATAAGATTTCAAACCCTCCCTAACCATTGCAAAAGCACCGGCAGTATCTCCTCCCCGTTGAAAGAAACTGATTGACTGTGTATCAATCCAAATAGCAACATCACTTCTAACAACTTAAGTAGTTCCACAATTGCTGTCCAACCCGGAGACTCGGGGACTAACTGTTCTAATGCACAACAGGAGCCTCCTCTATCTGACCTCCCGAGCACTGATAAAGTAATGTGGAAGATCCTCTCATGGAACTTAGCCGGACTAAAGCTAAAACTTATGGATACTGACTGGGGACCTTATATAGATGAGCATGACATATGTTTGTTCCAGGAAACGTCACGGTACCCTGAACCTTGCTTCAGATGTGGCTATTCCAGTTTTGTACATCCCGCTTTGACCCAGGAGAGAGGTTGCCCAGTTGGGGGGTTATTAGTTTGGGTGAAAAACTCATTCAACTGTAAAATCACCATACTCAATGGAACCACTCGTGACCTCCTCGGTCTCCAATTATATGAAGACAATATGTGCCGTTATCTTTTTAATGTTTTTAATAGGCTTATGGGTACGAACAAGGAATCTTCTATTTTAACACTCCTAGATACCAGATAAGTTCCCTGTCCCATAAAGCCCTTATAATAGTGTCAGGTGACTTCAATGTGACAATAGAACCATTGGATAGCTGTGTCTTGACTATATCTAACGAGGAGGATGCTTTATGGAACATTCCCAGAATAGGCATCTCCCAAGTAAAGAAATTCTCAACCTTGGCATTACAGCTGTTGGGTATCACATTAAGAACAGGGCTAAGAGCTTGCAACGGGAGATCCCTGTCAGACCAAGAGGGTGCCATGACCTACAAACTTGAGAACAGCTCAAGCAGAATTGATTATATATTTCTTTCCCTGTATGTTTGGGCTTATATGGGCGATATAACCGTAGTTGAAAGGGGGGACAGCGACCACAACGCACCGAAGCTGGTACTTACCGGGTTACTCAAATCCTGTACGGAAGTAACAAAGCCTAGTGTTTTGGGGAATGCAGTTCTTTCCAACAATAAAAAGGCTTTAAAACGGGAGTATGCCCAGACTCATCCCGAAATTGGAACAGGTCTACACTGATGTAGGTACTGCCATGGAGGAAATCAACAATTTGTTTGAAGAGGGTGCAGCCCCTAGTCAAATGATAAAAGTCCATGAGAATTTGTTTGTGCTGATGAGGGAACTGTTCACTAGAGAACATAGGAAACCAACAGAAAATTGCCCAAAACAGCATCCATGGTATAATGCTAAGTGTAGGATAGCAAAAGTTCATCTCCTAAGTTACATAAAAGCAGAAGATCAAAGTCGTGTTCAAGAGGCTCAAACAATTTACAAGGCCAAGCTAAATCAAGCTCGAAGTGCCTGGGAAGCAAAGGTCTGGGCAGATTTAACTCAGGAAGCAACGTTAGGGGACTCTAAAGCATTTTGGGCCATTCTGGTGCATGGCAGCGGCTCTGCAGCTAGCCCAGTAGCTTTCCACAATGAACCATGTAAATGGGTTAACCATCTCTCAGAGTTATACACTACACAGGTTACCAGCGATCAAGACACCAAGACCAGTGAAATTTCTTCTATCATCATTCAGGGGCAAGCAGATACTTTCAAGATCTCCCTTGCAGACTCCTTTGGGGCATTAAAATTAATTAAGCTCTGAATCAGGCCTCGATTCCTAAATCAGACTTGTGTTAAGACCCATTCCTCTTTGTGCTCCCTAAAGACCAGAACATCAGGAAGGAAAAGATTTTTCTTCATTGATACACAGAGAACATCTTAGCTCAACTACTCCCCAAAGATCAGCTGCATACACCTCACTTACGCAAGAAGAGGAAGCTCACCTTTGAGGAGCAAATGTCTGAGGAGCTACAGGCCTTTCTCATTCCCAAGAGTGATAGGGACAAGGCCACCACTGGAGATTCCTACACCAAGGCCTGACACCACCACCACCAGCTCCTTGCCCGCTCCCACCTCCTCAGTCATCACAGTTCTCTGACTTGACCAAATGAGTCCTTTTTACCCCCAAGATCGGTATCATGACCCTGTCATACCTGGGGATCCAAGGATGGATTACCATGTTGATCCCCAATACAATCCTGACGTAGAGCTCTACCCTACTAAGGCCGTCCACAGATGACACCACGGACTACCTTACAGTTATGGGAGGCAGAGCACCACAAAGTACAGCTCCACGTCGTTAAGAAGGACAATTACTTTTGGTCAAAACCCTCTCTAAAAGCGAGAGACTGCTCCAATACCTGCCCATACTGAAATGCAGCATGGACAACATCAAGGACCTAGTGAAGGTTAGAGTTGTCACCCTTCAAATCACAAAAAAATACACAGCAGCCCCAGACGACCCAGTTTACATCAGGGAGCAGGCACCGCCTGATCGTCTGGTGGTGCACACAGCCAGAAAGAGAGCCTCAGCTCAGGCAACAGGGGATGCTGTTCTTCCAAAAACGGGAGGTAAGAACATTTTTGCGGCTGGGAAGTTTCTGTGGGGGCAGCCCCTCAGTGGAGGATTGCCTATTCCTTTGGACTTCTCTCCAGATTTGATCCACATCATTGGGAGGAGAGAAGTTGGTGAAGCATGTCATTGAAGCCTACGACAAGAGGGGACAAGAACAGGTCACAGAGGAAAGGTCATTTCAAAGGCGAATATTTGGTAAGCACTGGACTCCGCTGACACCTCATCCAGGGAAATCAATACCAGCATACTGTCAGACGCCATGCCTGACTACGAGACTCAGGCTTCTGGACCAGCTGTACATGTCATCAGTGACAAGTTTAACAGAGAACATCTGGTTAGCGCTCAGGTGGACTCAAGACTTGAAAAATGTAACAGAACACAGATTGCTAGGACCATGGCGCATTGCAGACAAACACCTAGTTCTTCCTTCCTGGGATACCACCAACAGCAGTCCTTTCAGGACATGATTGGACTGACGTCCTTTGGCAGAGGTGGCCACTGAGGCAAGGGTAAAAGTGGCTCTAACAAGGGCTCCTCCGTTGCAGGGGCCAAATCCTCAGCTGCCACCAAAGTTACCAGAGATGTCGTTGATTCACCGGCACTAGACGGTCCGAAAAGAATGGTGAATAAACGCAATCTGAGGTGGTGTATTTGTTAGGGGCATTGTTGTCGGAGGAAGGAGTCACAGGGTGTTTTCTGACTTTAAAGATCTTTAAAGAAAAACAACTTGGAAATTTCTGCACCCAAAATTAGATGGCAGGAGAATGCGAAGCATGTGTATCTGTAGCAACACGTGCTACAAACATAATGATTACCACCTGAATCTGGGCAGTATATAAATCACCTTCAACATAAAAAATTGTGCATTCCTACATTGGCATAATTATACATTGTGTTGTAGCCCTGTGATTGATGGATATGTTGTGGCTAAGATAACACCTGACAACCTCCCATAAAGAAAGCAAACATTCAGGGGATGTAAATAAGCCAGACAATGAAATTCCTTTTATCTGTACTTCTGTATTAGATAGAATATGCTGCCTGCTTGCTTAGTTGAATAACACATGCTTGAATCATAAACAATACTTATAGTCATTCCCTTAATATGAGTTAGCTACAAAAGTGATGAGCCACTAATTTAGTTTTACACTTGAATGGTGTTATTGTGAATTTATCAAAAGCTCCACAGTTTCAAAACGCTATCGACTCAGCTTTCAGTTTTCTTCTAAGCATGCCTCCATTAAATTTATGAAAAAAGAAACAGTTAACCCTGTCAAATAAAATTGATTATCACAATAAATGCAGTTAACCATCTTTGAGCTTTTTTCCCCTAAAAATACTCCTGTATTTTCAGTACTTTTTTGACTAACACAAAATTCCCCAAGCATTTGGCACACACGAGAATCAGTACCAGGATAGTATCAACACTACAGATGTAGACCATCCGTTCAAGACAAACTACCTCCATCCAACGAGAAATATTGTATAAGATTCGAACAAATGGAATCAGTATGAGATAACCTACACGTGCTTATAGAAGCAATAACAATTGCACTCAGACTTTATTATTTTGGGGTTTTTCAGACAAAGTCCCAGACACACATTTTGAAAAACAAAAAAACTGATGGATGTTAGCGATTGGATGGCAAATCCATTGAAGTGGGCTATGTTCCCTTCATCAATTATTTTGGGATGTGGGGTAGAGAGGGCTGACTGACCCTTAGGCATGTGTTTCATCAGGGCCCAACCTTCAAAATATGCAAAATAATTTTTAAGCTAAATAAACAAGAAAGATCATAGTATTATCAAGTGAGAGATTGGGGACTAGGCACAATGAACAGAAGTAATACAAACAGTAACTCAAGAGACTTTGAAAATCTAATCGCAACATACATCAGCTACAAGAGCTCAATAATCCTACTCTATAGGATTATTGTAGAAGGAAAGAATAATGAGATCTGGAAATATATAAACGTTTGGGTAAGGTGTAGACATACAAGAGCATTTTGGGGGCAAGAACTATGCACGCTTTAATTTGCACAAGATGTACAAAAATATGTCTGACCAATGTTTAAGGAGACGTAGGAATATAGCAGATGGTATACATTTTTGGGGGTTAAGCACTAAGCTTTAAACATACTGGGAAAATGTTTTACATATGAAAAGGAAGGTGCTGGCATAGCTTATCACAGAAGGCTACTGGGATTGAAAGATCCATCTCTTGACCTGGTGCTAGAAGAAACGGAACATGTGCCATAGAAGTGAGAGAGCACCTGCTCACCCAAACCATGTCAGGGATACTAAGAGCCTGGGAAATATTAGCAATAAAAGAACTGACTAATTGAAGTACTTATGCCACCCAAATCGGTAGTGCTTAAACTGAAATTAAGAACTGATTGATCCAAAAACTATTTAAAATCCATTAAAATGCGGACAATAAATTGTAACAAATATGTAGGTATATTAAAATGAAGTGTGATTATTTTCTTTCTTTTAGAACCCATCACTATGTATCTCCAGATGCTCATGGAAGTGGTTCCACCAGAGGAACAAGTTGAAGAGTGAAAGTGTGCTTCCCTAACCCTTTGTAATTTATATGTGAAGTAACAGCCTGCATTATTTTATATGATATATGTATGAAACTTGATATCTCTGTGGCTCTAGTTTAATCTTGTCGTTTTTTGCAGTAACTTTAACATAAAATGTTACATAAACAGAATGCCAGTGTTTAAGGTTTCCAATGTTGCACTGCTGGACATGCATAAACCAATTTTCGGAATATAATTTACATAAATCATGTAAAGAAAGCTTTTCCTGAAATCAATAAAATATTTGTATGCACGTGTGAGCGCTTATGACAGTAAAACTCAGTTGGTATATGTAAATTACACAGGCTGATAATGTCATATCTACTCAGTAAAGGTGTCTGCACTTAAGGCTTAATTATTTGTTTATACTAATACAATTTGGAAATAGGAAAGAAAGTATCACAGCACACTTGCTCAATGATTGAGCAACATTTACAAACATGAGATACACGTGGCTCCCATTTAACACTAAACATTACCCTTGTTTTGGCATACGGCAAGGACCAGGATAAAATGACTCTTATGCGCCCGAAAAGAAAAAATGGAAAAGAAAAATGGGTTTTTGAAAATGAAACTTTTTAGAGGTGCCAAAAGTTCAACTGAAAGTTTGCTTTACTCAGGTCTGTTCTCAAAATGCAATGACAAATCAACGGTCTTCCAGCCAGGAGAGTGGATTCTCCTGGTTATACCTTCAACCAGTGTTGAAGTCTAGTATGGAATGGTTCTATTGTGTGCAAGAGTTCTCCCGAGGGCTATGTTTCTCCATTTATAAGGTATACAACCATTTTTCCATAGAAGTGCCTCTTAAAATCAACTTGACTACCACCAAACATAGTTTAGACTTCAAACATGGGCAGAGATCAAACTGAGTGCTAAAATTATGTTTAAAAAAAGATTACGTAGGAATATTACTAAATTCCACCTCTATTAAGCGCTCATGCAATATGAAGGATGGGTTTCTCAGTGTGACTTCCACTGAGCATTTTTGTGTGTCCTTCTCACCTTCACCTGTAAGTAGTGGTTTTTGAAAGATTTCTATACTCCACCATATCTTAATAATTTCATGTTTGATCTAATTTTGAAATATTCATAACTGTGTAATTTGTGCACTCTTACCGTTCTAAGAATGGCAGATATTGATATATTGTCATCTCAACAGAATGTGCTAAAATGTATGTAATGAAAGAACATACAATAAACACAAATCTTTTGTCTTCTTATGATACCCAATGTTGTTTTTAGGTCTCGCCTACGCAGCGCAGGCGCTGCATAGGAGGGGACCTCTTGAAATCGATTAGCTTTTTAGGCCAAAAACGTGCACGCATTGCATTGCTTTCAATGGCAACGCGTGCACGTTTGGCGATTCCCTTGCGGGAGCGAGCTTTTGACATCTGTTTGTAATTAACTTGCAGATGGTGCCCCTGCTCGCTCTTGCAAGGGATACGCTGTTTGTGCTCTCGGCCGCACTCCCCCCACCCTTCACTGAAGCCTCACTTTCAGAGGCATGCTCTGCAGAAATCACAGCCGCGCTGCTCCCCAAACTGATTTGTGTCCAGAGCACGCAGAAGCCCGAGGTCACGCACCCGCGACACCCAGCCCTGCTCTGCACAGTATCACTCTGTCTCCCGAACACACCCATCCTTTCATGCTCACATGCACGCTTCTCTTTCTCAACACACACGCACGCACGAAAGCACAAGTTACTAACTTGTGTAACGATATATCTGTAAGAGACAGTAGTTAGTGACAGATTCCTTACCTTAGAATATCCCCAGGCGTCAGGCTGGATCCGGAAAGTTTTTTGCGTAGCAGTACCCTTGCGCATCGGTAGGCGGCATCGTGCGGCTCCGCGTCCGTCGTCGTGATCGCCGGGATGACGTCGCGGGCAGTACTTAGACGCCGCCCCTGCGCGCTGACGTCAGTTCTGTACACGACTTTCCGCGCCAGGAACGCAGAGCCATGCAAGAAGCTGACATAGGTGTCTGAAAAATACTAGGGCCCTGAAAGGGATGTCCTTAACCCTAGAAATCAGTTCGCAGAACGGGGAGGATGGGTGGGCGGTAGGAATCTGTCACTAACTACTGTCTCTTACAGATATATCGTTACACAAGTTAGTAACTTGTGCATCTGAAAGAGACACGTTAGTGACAGATTCCTTACCTTAGAATAGATACCCCAGCAATACCAACCCCGGTGGTGGGTCTGCGAACAAAGATCAGACAAGGAAGTCCCGGAGGACAGAACGGCCAAAGAAGCCGTCCCTCCGGACCTGACTGTCAAGGCAGTAATGCTTGGTAAACGTGTGCAGCGAGGCCCACGTAGCTGCCTGACAGATATCCTGCAGCGGAACACCGCGGCCTAAAGCCGTGGTAGCAGCTGTTGCCCTGGTGGAATGGGCACGCAGCCCAACAGGAGGCTCCTTCTTAGCCAAAGAATAGCAGGCTTTGATACACAAGGTTACCCAGCGGGAGATGGTTCTCTTGTGCACCGCCCGACCTTTTTGGCGCCCACGTAGCCAACAAAGAGCTGGTCATCCACCCGGAAGTGTTGTGTGCGGTTGATATAAAAGGAAAGCGCACGTTTTGGGTCCAGACGGTGGAGCCTCTCTTCTCTCTGGAAGGATGCGGAGGCGGAAAGAAGGTGGGCAAAGTGATGGTCTGCCCAATGTGGAAGGCAGTAACCACCTTTGGCAAGAAGGACGGACGCGTCCTAAGAACAACCTTGTCTGGATGGACAGACAGAAAGGGAGGTTTGCATGATAGAGCCTGGAGCTCACTCACCCGCCGAGCGGAGGTGATGGCCACCAGAAAGGCTGTCTTCAGAGTCAGAAGACGAAGAGGACAGTTATGTAGAGGCTCAAAGGGAGCGCACATAAGAAAGGTAAGAACCAAGTTCAAGTCCCACTGAGGCATCACAAACGGAACAGGAGGCAAGAGGTGTGTAATGCCTTTAAGGAATCTGTTAACAACAGGGGACTTGAAAAGGGAGGGCTATTCAGGAAGCCTGAGGAAGGCCGAAATGGCACAAAGATAGCCCTTGATGGTACCCAGGGCAGAACCCTGTTGGGCCAGTGAAAGAAGGCAAGCAAAACCAAAGGGGATGATGAATGGAGTGTTGAACATTGCAAACAGTCACCCCCAGTCAACTGATCTGGGTTTAATCCATCATCATTCTTTAGCTCACTCCGCCACCCCAGTTCAGACATGGCCATATGCAAATCAGTCTGACCCTGTGCCTCATGGGAACAGTCCAGCCCGAACTGCCAAGCCATGTCTTCCCTAAACCGGAAACAAGCATCCTGGGACCGGTTTCTGGCTTACAGCCGTCATCAGCCAGGCTATCTTGAATCCAGTGGCAAAGTGAGCAAGGGACCCACGTCTGGGCATACCCTGCCAACTTAGGGCGAACATAGCAAAACCAAAGGGGATGATGGACGGAGTGTTGAACATTGCAAGCACTCACCCCCAGTCAACTGATCTGGGTTTAATCCATCATCATTCTTTAGCTCACTCCGCCACCCCAGTTCAGACATGGCCATATGCAAATCAGTCTGACCCTGTGCCTCATGGGAACAGTCCAGCCTGAACTGCCAAGTCATGTCTTCCCTGGACCGGAAACAAGCATCCTGGGACCGGTTTCTGGCTTACAGCCGTCATCAGCCAGACTATCTTGAATCCAGTGGCAAAGTGAGCAAGGGACCCACATCTGGGCATACCCTGCCAACTAAGGGCGAACATAGCAAAACCAAAGGGGATGATGGACGGAGTGTTGAACATTGCAAGCACTCACCCCCAGTCAACTGATCTGGGTTTAATCCATCATCATTCTTTAGCTCACTCCGCCACCCCAGTTCAGACATGGCCATATGCAAATCAGTCTGACCCTGTGCCTCATGGGAACAGTCCAGCCCGAACTGCCAAGCCATGTCTTCCCTGGACCGGAAACAAGCATCCTGGGACCGGTTTCTGGCTTACAGCCGTCATCAGCCAGGCTATCTTGAATCCAGTGGCAAAGTGAGCAAGGGACCCACGTCTGGGCATACCCTGCCAACTTAGGGCGAACATAGCAAAACCAAAGGGGATGATGGACGGAGTGTTGAACATTGCAAGCACTCACCCCCAGTCAACTGATCTGGGTTTAATCCATCATCATTCTTTAGCTCACTCCGCCACCCCAGTTCAGACATGGCCATATGCAAATCAGTCTGACCCTGTGCCTCATGGGAACAGTCCAGCCCGAACTGCCAAGCCATGTCTTCCCTGGACCGGAAACAAGTATCCTGGGACCGGTTTCTGGCTTACAGCCGTCATCAGCCAGGCTATATTGAATCCAGTGGGAAAGTGAGCAAGGGACCCACGTCTGGGCATACCCTGCCAACTTAGGGCGAACATAGCAAAACCAAAGGGGATGATGGACGGAGTGTTGAACATTGCAAGCACTCACCCCCAGTCAACTGATCTGGGTTTAATCCATCATCATTCTTTAGCTCACTCCGCCACCCCAGTTCAGACATGGCCATATGTAAATCAGTCTGACCCTGTGCCTCATGGGAACAGTCCAGCCCGAACTGCCAAGCCATGTCTTCCTTGGACCGGAAACAAGCATCCTGGGACCGGTTTCTGGCTTACAGCCGTCATCAGCCAGGCTATCTTGAATCCAGTGGCAAAGTGAGCAAGGGACCCACGTCTGGGCATGCCAGAAGAACCTCAGAAAGAGGGGCAGAAAGGGGATTCACAGCCTTTGCTGTGCACCATGCCACAAACTTGTTCCACCTGCAGGCGTATACCACCTTAGTGGAGGGACGCCTGGCTGCCAGAATCACATCACAAACTTCGGGAGGCAAGTCGAAAGGAATCAACTGCCACCGCTCAATCTCCAAGCAAGCAGGTGGAGGCTGGACAGGTTCGGGTGGAGGACCGTCCCCTGCTGCTGCGACAGAAGATCCTCCCGAAGAGGCAGACGGATCGGGGGATCTACGCTCATACTGAGTAGCTCGGGATACCAAACTCTTCGAGCCCAGTCCGGAGCCACAAGAATGACTTGGGCCCGGTCGTGCCGAATCTTCTTCAACACTCTGGGTAGAAGTGGTATAGGCGGAAAGGCGTATAACAGACCGCAACTCCACTCGCGACGAAAAAAGCGTCGCCGAGCGAGTGCCGCCTTGGAAATTCCAACGCGCAGAACTGATGACATTGCGCGTTCTCTTCGGTGGCGAATAGATCTAACCAAGCCTGACCCCACCGCAGAAAGAGTCCTTGCGCCACTTCCGAGTGAAGACGCCATTCGTGATCCATCATGCACCTGCGGCTGAGTTCGTCCGCCCTGGCGTTCAAGGAACCTGCCAGGTGTTGAACCATCAGGAACATGCCCTGATGTTCCAGCCATGTCCAGAGGCGCAGAGCCTCCTGACAAAGGGTCCACGACCCCACCCCGCCTTGTTTGTTGCAATACCACATGGCGGTGGTGTTGTCTGTGAACACCTGCACTACCTTCCCTTTGACAGAGGGAAGGAATGCCTTGAGTGCAAGTCGGATCGCCCGGAGCTCCAGAAGGTTGATATGGAGCCGGGACTCCGCCGGAGACCAGAGGCCTCTGATCTCCGCCTCTCCCATGTGACCGCCCCATCCCAGAAGGGACGCGTCCGTCACAACTGTGTGCTCTGGCTGGGGAAGGGAGAGGGATCTGCCCATGACCCATTGCCGGTTCGAGAGCCACCACTGCAACTGTTTTGCAGTCCCCTCCGAGATCTGGACGTGATCGGACAGGTTGCCCTGGTGCTGCGCCCACTGGAACTTCACGTCCCACTGCAGAGCCCGCATATGCCATCTGGCATGAGTGACCAGCAGGATGCAGGAGGCCATGAGGCCCAGCAGCCTCAGGGTCATCCGTACTGAAACCCAGGATAAAGGCTGAAAGATTGGAATCATAGCCTGAATATCCCGGACTCGCCGTTCGGGAGGATAGGCCCGAAACTGCGTCGTGTCCAGAACTGCTCCGATGAAAAGGAGCTGTGGAGAAGGAATGAGATCCGAGTTTGGCACATTGATGGAGAACCCCAGCGAGTGCAGGAGTTCGGCCGTAGTCTGGAGGTGGAAGACGACTGACTGGGACGAGCCCGCCTTCAGCAGCCAGTCGTCGAGGTAGGGGAAGACTGGAACCCCTGCCCTGCGCAGATGAGCTGCGACCACCGCCATCACTTTCGTGAACACCCGAGGGGCACTTGTAAGGCCAAAGGGGAGCACGGTGAACTGAAAATGCTCGAGGCCTACCGTGAACCGCAGGTAACGCCGGTGGGCCGGCAGGACGGGGATGTGAAAATAAGCGTCCTGCAAGTCCAACGCTACCAACCAGTCTCCAGGGTCGAGGGCAGTCAAGAACTGAGCTAGGGTGAGCATCTTGAACTTCTCCTTCCGGAGGAAGCGATTGACGTTCCGGAGGTCCAAGATAGGACGCATGTCCTCCTTGTCCTTTTGGGCACCAGGAAGTAGTGGGAGTAGCAACCACGTCCTACTTCTGGGGTCGGAACATGCTGGATGGCCCTCTTGGCCAAGAGGGCAGTGACTTCCTTCTGCAGAAGTACCAAGTGATCCCCTGACATGCGGTGGAATTGAGGTGGCATGGCTGGGGGGATGGTCTTGAAGGGGAGGGAGTAGCCCCTTCGGACAATGTCCAAGACCCACCTGTCCGAGGTGATGGGACGCCAGTGGTGAAGGTGATGGCGGACCCTGCCCCTACTGGCGTGCTGTGCACCGGAAAGGAGGGACTAGGAGGGCTTGGAGGCCGCGGACGGGTTGGAGGTGGTGGCCTGACCCGCACGCTGGTTGCCCGAACCGCCACGGCGGTATCCACGTCCTCGGCCACGCGAAGACGCTTGCTGCGCGGGCCGGTGGCTGGGCAGCTGACGTGACTGGGCGCCCCTTCCGTGGCCACGAAAGGGCGAAAAGCAGAGGTGAGCGGAGGGCGTACAACAGAAAGGCCCAGGGACTTGGCAGTAGCCCGTGAGTCCTTAAACCACTCCAGCGCATGGTCTGCCTTTGAACCAAAAGACCGACTCCATCAAAGGGCATGTCCATGAGTGTATTCTGGACATCACCCGAGAAACCAGTAGTTCTCAGCCAGGCGTGGCGACGTAGCGCCACCGTCGCCGCAAGCGATCTGCCCAGCGAGTCGGCGGTATCAAGGCCACAACGTATGGTGTATTTAGCCGCATCTCGCCCTTCCGCAATGGCGCGGGTAAGCAGTGTCTGGACCTCCTCAGAACACTGCGGCAAAACAGCCGCCACCGAATCCCACAGGGAGTGGGTATATCGGCCCAAAAGGCAAGCGGTGTTGACGGACCGCAAGCCAGCACTGGAGGAAGAAAAGCCTTCTTCCCAAATTGGTCCAGGCGTTTGGATTCCCTATCCGGAGGGGCGGTAGGGAAGGCGGTTTGGGAGGCAGAGGCTTGGACAACCAAGCTCTCGGGGGTGGGATGTTGGGAGAGAAACAATGGGTCGCCCGGAGCAGGGCGATGGCGTCGGGCCACGTTCCTATCCACAGGAGCCCCTGTGGTGGGTCTGGACCAGGCACCCAAAGAACGTCAGTGAGTGCATCATTAAACGGCAGCACAGTCTCCGAGGAGGAAGCCGCCAGCTGAAGCACTTCTGTCAGGAGGTTAGTCCTGACGGCCACAGTAGGCAATTGGAGATGTAAGGCTCCAGCTGCTCTACGCAACACCGTTGCAAAATTAGCCCCCTCCTCCGTAGCCACGGGAGGAGACAGCATGCCAGTGTCAGGGGAGGTGTCTAGACCACTGGCATCCCCAAGTTCCTCAGCCCAGTCCGGATCATACTCACACTGTTGTGTGAGAGGGTCCTCAGACCCCTCCCAGCTCTCCTGGTCCTCCTCTTGTTCAAAATATGGAGGAGGATGGACATTTGGGACCCAAGGTCTCATCGGCGCCGGAGCCGGAGTCGTGCGACGTCGGTCCGGCTCCATGTCCGGAGCCGGAGAGAGCCGGGGACCGACGCCGACCGGAGCTCCGGACGGCGTCAGGAACGGCACCGGGGACATCGGCGTCGGCGTGGTTAGGTCAACCGGCGTCGATGGGGGTTGCGGCACCACCGGAGCCGGGATCGATGCCGGGGCCGGAGCCGAGGCCGGGATGAAGGCTGGTGGGACAGGCGGTGCCGGGACCGGAGTCGACGGCGGCGCCGGGGTAACCCCATCAGGGCCCGCGGGGCCCGAAGGCGCACCGGAGGGGCCTGAAGGCCCGAAGAGGCGGGCCATGGCCGACAGGAATTCCTGTATTTCGGCCGGAGTCGCCCCCGAACCCGGAAAGGACGGGTAATGCAGGGGCGGCTCAACAGGCATGTCCGGGGCCGCGGGGACGGTGCCGACTGGGGCCTCAGCCGAGTCGCGAGACCGGCGAGACGAAGTCTTAGAGCGATGACGCCTCTTGGACTTCTTGTGCTTCGACTTACCCGAGGAGCGCGAAGACTTGGACTCCGACGACCGGCGGGGACTCTGCGACCGGCCCCTCGACCTCTCCCGGGACCGGGGCTTGGTGCGGCGCGGAGCCGACTGCCGGACCTCGAGTAGCTTTCGAGACCGCTCTCGCAAAGCCTTCGGATGAAGTTTCCGGCAGTCAGGGCACGACTTCGTGTTGTGGTCTCGGCCGAGACAGAAGAGACACTCGAGATGCGGGTCCGTGATCGACATCATGCGACCACAGGCCTCGCATGGCTTGAAGCCGGGCAAGCCTATGACACCTAGGAGTCGTGAAGACTCGATGAAGAAACAGTGAAAAATTTCACAAAAAAAGGATAGTCAAAAATTGACTAGGGCACTGCTCTTCCCGGATCTGCGCTTACTGGCGCGGAAAAAGAAGAACTGACGTCAGCGCGCAGGGGCGGCGTCTAAGTACTGCCCGCGACGTCATCCCGGCGATCACGACGCCGACGACGGACGCGGAGCTGCACGACGCCGCCTACCGACGCGCAAGGTACTGCTACGCAAAAACTTTCCGGATCCAGCCTGACGCCTGGGGATATTCTAAGGTAAGGAATCTGTCACTAACGTGTCTCTTTCAGATCCTAGAAATCAGTTCGCAGAACGGGAGGATGGGTGGGGCGGTAAGGAATCTGTCACTAACTACTGTCTCTTACAGATATATCGTTACACAAGTTAGTAACTTGTGCATCTGAAAGAGACACGTTAGTGACAGATTCCTACCTTAGAATAGATACCCCAGCAATACCAACCCCGGTGGTGGGTCTGCGAACAAAGATCAGACAAGGAAGTCCCGGAGGACAGAACGGCCAAAGAAGCCGTCCCTCCAGACCTGGCTGTCAAGGCAGTAATGCTTGGTAAACGTGTGCAGCGAGGCCCACGTAGCTGCCTAACATATATCCTGCAGCGGAACACCGCGGCCTAAAGCCGTGGTAGCAGCCGTTGCCCTGGTGGAATGGGCACGCAGCCCAACAGGAGGCTCCTTCTTAGCCAAAGAATAGCAGGCTTTGATACACAAGGTGACCCAGCGGGAGATGGTTCTCTTGTGCACCGCCCGACCTTTTTGGCGCCCACACAGCCAACAAAGAGCTGGTCGTCCACCCGGAACTGTTGTGTGCGGTTGAGGTAAAGGAAAGCGCACGTTTTGGGTCCAACGGTGGAGCCTCTCTTCCTCTCTGGAAGGATGCGGAGGCGGAAAGAAGGTGGGCAAAGTGATGGTCTGCCCAATGTGGAAGGCAGTAACCACCTTTGGCAAGAAGGACGGACGCGTCCTAAGAACAACCTTGTCTGGATGGACAGACAGAAAGGGAGGTTTGCATGATAGAGCCTGGAGCTCACTCACCCGCCGAGCGGAGGTGATGGCCACCAGAAAGGCTGTCTTCAAAGTAAGAAGACAAAGAGGACAGTTATGTAGAGGCTCAAAGGGAGCGCACATTAAAAAGGTAAGAACCAAGTTTAAGTCCCAATGAGGCATGACAAACGGAACAGGAGGGAAGAGATGTGTAATGCCTTTTAGAAACCTGTTAACAACAGGGGACTTGAAAAGGGAGGGCTGATCAGGAAGCCTGAGGGAGGCCGAGATTGCACAAAGATAGCCCTTGATGGTACCGAGGGCAGAACCCTGTTGGGCCAGAGAAAGAAGGAACAGAAGAACCTCAGGAGAGGGATTCACAGCCTTTGCTGTGCACCATGCCACAAACTTGTTCCACCTGCAGGCGTATACCACCTTAGTGGAGGGACGCCTGGCTGCCAGAATCACATCACAAACTTCGGGAGGCAAGTCGAAAGGAATCAACTGCCGCCGCTCAATCTCCACGCATGGAGGTGGAGGCTGGACAGGTTCGGGTGGAGGACCGTCCCCTGCTGCTGCGACAGAAGATCCTCCCGAAGAGGCAGACGGATCGGGGGATCGAGCGCCATGTTGAGTAGTTCGGGATACCAGTATCTCCGTGCCCAATCCGGAGCCACAAGAATGACTCTGGGCCCGGTCGCGCCGAATCTTCTTCAGCACTCTGGGCAGAAGTGGTATAGGCGGAAAGGCGTACAACAGACCGCAACTCCACTCGCGACTGAAAAGCGCCGCCGAGCGAGTGCCGCCTTGGAAATTCCAACGCGCAGAACTGATGACATTGCGCTTCTCTTCGGTGTGGCGAATAGATCTAACCAAGGCTCTCCCCACTGTAGAAAGAGTCCTTGCGCCACTTCCGAGTGAAGACGCCATTCGTGATCCATCATGCACCTGCGGCTGAGTTCGTCTGCCCTGATGTTCAGGGAACCTGCCAGGTGTTGAACCATCAGGAATATGCCCTGATGTTCCAGCCATGTCCATAGACGCAGAGCCTCCTGACATAGGGTCCACGACCCCACCCGCCTTGTTTGTTGCAGTACCACATGGCGGTGGTGTTGTCTGTGAACACCTGCACTACCTTCCCTTTGACAGAGGGAAGGAATGCCTTGAGTGCAAGTCGGATCGCCCGGAGCTCCAGAAGGTTGATATGGAGCCCGGACTCCACCGGAGACCAGAGGCCTCTGATCTCCGCTCTCTCCCATGTGACCGCCCCATCCCAGAAGGGACGCGTCCGTCACGACTGTGTGCTCTGGCTGGGGAAGGGAGAGGATCTGCCCATGACCCATTGCCGGTTCGAGAGCCACCACTGCAACTGTTTTGCAGTCCCCTCCGAGATCTGGACGTGATCGGACAGGTTGCCCTGGTGCTGCGCCCACTGGAACTTCAGGTTCCACTGCAGAGCCCGCATATGCCATCTGGCATGATCGACCAGCAGGATGCAGGAGGCCATGAGGCCCAGCAGCCTCAGGGTCATCCGTACCGAAACCCAGGATAGAGGCTGAAAGATCGGAATCATAGCCTGAATATTCCGGACTCGCCGTTCGGGAGGATAGGCCCGAAACTGCGTCGTGTCCAGAACTGCTCCGATGAAAAGGAGCTGTGGAGAAGGAATCAGGTGCGACTTCGGCACATTGATGGAGAACCCCAGCGAGTGCAGGAGTTCGGCCGTAGTCTGGAGGTGGGAGACGACTGCCTGGGACGAGCCCGCCTTCAGCAGCCAGTCGTCGAGGTAGGGGAAGACTGGAACCCCTGCCCGGCGCAGATGAGCTGCGACCACCGCCATCACTTTCGTGAACACCCGAGGGGCACTTGTGAGGCCAAAGGGGAGCACAGTGAATTGAAAATGCTCGAGGCCCACCATGAACCGCAGGTAACGCCGGTGGGCTGGCAGGACGGGGATGTGGAAATAAGCGTCCTGCAAGTCCAACGCTACCATCCAGTCTCCAGGGTCGAGGGCAGTCAAGACCTGAGCTAAGGTGAGCATCTTGAACTTCTCCTTCCGGAGGAAGCGATTGACGTTCCGGAGGTCCAAGATAGGACGCATGTCCTCCTTGTCCTTTTTGGGCACCAGAAAGTAGTGGGAGTAGCAACCACGTCCTACTTCTGGGGTCGGAACGCGCTCGATGGCCCTCTTGGCCAAGAGGGCCGCAACTTCCTTCTGAAGAAGCACCAAGTGATCCCCTGACATGCGGTGGAATTGAGGTGGCATGGCTGGGGGGTGGTCTCGAAGGGGAGGGAGTAGCCCCTTCGGACAATGTCCAAGACCCACCTGTCCGAGGTGATGGCACGCCAGTGGTGAAGGTGATGGCGGACCCTGCCCCTACTGGCGTGCTGTGCACCTGAAAGGAAGGACTAGGAGGGCTTGGAGGCCGCGGACGGGGCGGGGTTGGTGGCCTGACCCGCACGCTGGTTGCCTGACCCGCCACGGCGGGAGCCACGTCCTCGGCCACCCGAAGACGCTTGCTGCGCGGGCCGGTGGCTGGGCAGCGGACGTGACTGGGCGCCCCTTCCGTGGCCATGAAAGGGGCGAAAAGCAGATGGCTGCGGAGGGCGTACAGCAGAAAGGCCCAGGGACTTGGCCGTAGTCCGTGAGTCCTTAAAACGCTCCAGCGCATGGTCTGCCTTGTTCCCAAAAAGACCGATCCCATCAAAGGGCATGTCCTTAAGAGTGTTCTGGACATCACCCGAGAAACCAGTGGTTCTCAGCCAGGCGTGACGGCGCAGCGCCACTGTCGTTGCAATTGATCTACCCAGCGAGTCGGCGGTATCAAGGCCACATCTAATGGTAAATTTAGCCGCATCTCTTCCTTCCGCAATGGCGCGGGAAAGCAGTGTTTGGACCTCCTCAGGACACTGGGGCAAAGCTTGCGCCACCGAGTCCCACAGAGAGTGGGAATATCGGCCCAAAAGGCAAGCGGTGTTGACAGACCGCAAGCCAGCACTGGAGGAAGAAAAGACCTTCTTCCCAAATTGATCCAGGCGTTTGGATTCCCTATCCGGAGGAGCGGTAGGGAAGGCGGTTTGGGAAGCAGAGGCTTGGACAACCAAGCTCTCAGGAGTGGGGTGTTGGGAGAGGAACAGGGGTCGCCCGGAGCGGGTGATGGCGTCGAGCCACGTTCCTATCCACAGGAGCCCCTGTGGCGGGCTTGGACCAGGTGCCCAAAGAACATCAGAAAGTGCGTCATTAAACGGCAGCAGTGGCTCCGAGGAGGTAGCCGCCGGCTGGAAGCACTTCCGTCAGGAGGTTAGTCCTGACGGCCACTGTAGGCAATTGGAGGTGTAAGGCCCCAGCTGCTCTACGCAACACCGTTGCAAAATTTGCTCCCTCCTCCGTTGCCACGGAAGGAGGAGACAGCATGCCAGGGTCAGGGGAGGTGTCCAGCCCACTGGCATCCCCAAGTTCCTCAGCCCAGTCCTGTTCGTACTCACACTGCTGTGTGAGAGGGTCCTCCGACCCCTCCCATTCCTCTTCGTCCTCCTCAGGTTCAAAATAAGGAGAAGGAGGGACACGCGGGACCCAAGGTCTCAACGGCGTCGGAGCCGGCGTCGAGCGACGCTGGTCCGGCGCCGTGTCCGGATCCGGAGAGAACCGGGGAACGACGCCGCCCGGAGCCGAGGGCGGCGACGGAAACGGCACCGGAGACATCGGCGCCGGCAGAGGTGTAGCTAGGTCAACCGGCGTCGATGGGGGTTGCGGCAGCACCGGAGCCGGGATCGAGGCCGGGGCCGAGGCTGGTGTGACAGGCGGCGCCGGGACCGGAGTCGTCGTCGGCGCCAGGGAAACCCCATCAGGGCCCGCGGGGCCCGAAGGCGCTCCGGGGGGACCTTGAGGCCCGAAGAGGCGGGCCATGGCCGACAGGAATTCCTGTATCTCGGCCGGAGTCGCCCCAGAACCCGGGAAGGACGGGTAATGCGGGGGCGGTTCCACAGGCACTCCCGGAGCCGCGGGGGCGGGGACGGTTCCGACAGGAGCCTTAGCCGAGTCGCGAGACCGGCGAGGCGAAGTCGTGGAGCGATGACGCTTCTTAGACTTTTTATGCTTCGACTTACCGGAGGAGTGCGAAGACTTGGACCCTGACGACCGATGAGGACTCCGCGACCGGCCCCTCGACCTCTCACGTGACCGGGGCTTGGTGTGGCGCGGAGCCGACTGCTGGACCTCGAGGAGCTTTCGAGACCGCTCTCGCAAAGCCTTCGGGTGCAAGGCACGGCAGTCGGGGCACGACTTCGTGTCGTGGTCGCGGCCGAGACAGTAGAGACACTCTAAATGCGGGTCTGTGATCGACATCATACGACCACAGACGTCGCAGGGCTTGAAGCCGGGCATCCCTACCGACACCTTCGGAGTCGATAGACTCGTGGAGAAAAACAGTGAAAAATCACCAAAAATATAGTCAAAAAATGACTAGGGCACTGCTCTTCCCGGATCTGCGCTTACTGGCGCGGAAAAAGAAGAACTGACGTCAGCGCGCAGGGGCGGCGTCTAAGTACTGCCCGCGACGTCATCCCGGCAGTCCCGACGCCGACGACGGACACGGAGCCGCACGACGCCGCCTACCGACGCGCAAAACCTTTCCGGATCCAGCCTGACGCCTGGGGATATTCTAAGGTAAGGAATCTGTCACTAACGTGTCTCTTTCAGATGCATCTATCAACTAAAAAATAATCTAATCTAGAAAAGTGATGGTGCTTTTTACTGTGATACGTGTACCCCCTCATCCTCCCTTTCAAAAATCTCCACACATCTAATAAATCGAGATCCCGTATCATACTTTTCAAGGCGTTCCTCATTCTGGGGACATATGCACTCTCCCTCCTTGTTGAGCGATCAAATGCAGGATCCATCAGTACATTAAAGTCCCCACCCACAATTGCAGGAGCTGGAATTCCCGCCAGCCTCAGTTCTAAATCTACAATGTACTGTGGATTATCCTCATTGGGCCCATAGAACCCCACACATAAAAAATCCCTATCCGCGCACTTCAAACGAGCTAGGGCCCATCTACCCGAGCTATCCGTGCTCGACTCCTTAAATTCTATCCCACATCCACTCCTAACTAGGATTGCCACCCCCTTACAACATTGTGGTTGATCTGAAGCAATGAAATTTTGAACCCACCCACACCTACCAAACAACTCCTTACTTTCATTTGCTAATAAGTGCGTCTCCTGTAAAATCATAATTTGTGCTTGTCTATTTTTTAAATATTCCATCACTTTCCTTTGTCTGGGTTTAGACCTAAGACTATTCACATTCCATGTATGAATCTCAATACTCGGAATGTTAGCCATAATACTTACCAAGATGTTCTGTTCCTTGCTTCTTTACTTCATTATTGAATTTCTCCTGCATAAAAGGTTCTGAGGACTTTTTTTGTTTTTTTATCCCTCTGCTCACCACCTTCCCACCCCACCCTCCTACCCCTACCCTGGGGAACCCTCCCTATCTTTTTAGGCATAACAATGCCTATCGGCGCACCATTGGGGGAATTCTGCTAATACATTAAAACTTTCAAACTTTAGAGAGCGATCTATCCTGTAGCCTTGTCGGTCATTTAACAATATCTCCTTTTCTAATCCTGTCAATTAATGATTCCACATCTTCAACTGTCCGGAAGTTATACATTTCATTATTCCACATGATGCACAAGTTACCACTTGTGTAACGATATATCTGTAAGAGACATTAGTTAGTGATAGATTCCTTAACCTTAGAATATCCCCAGGCGTCAGACGGGATCCGGAAAGTTTTCCGTTAGCAGTACCCCAGCGCGTCAGTAGGTGGCGTCGTGCGGCTCCGCGTCCGTCGCTGGCGTCGTAAGCGCCAAGATGATGTCACGGAGACTACTTAGGCGCCACCCATGCGCACTGACGTCAGTTCTGTACACGACTTTCCGCGCCAGGAACGCAGAGCCATGCAAGAAACTGACCATTGGTGCCATGAAACTAGGGCCCTGAGAGGGATGACCTTAACCCTAGAAATCAGTTCGCAGAACGGGGAGGATGGGTGGGGCGGTAAGGAATCTATCACTAACTAACGTCTCTTACAGATATATCGTTACACAAGTAGTAACTTGTGCATCTGAAAGAGACACGTTAGTGATAGATTCCTTACCTTAGAATAGATACCCCAGCAATACCAACCCGGTGGAGGGTCTGCGAACGGATTACACCAGAAAGTCACGGAGAACAGAACGGCCAAAGAAGCCGTCTCTCCGGACCTGACTGTCAAGGCAGTAATGCTTGGTAAACGTGTGCAGCGAGGCCCACGTAGCTGCCTGACAAATATCCTGCAAGGGAACGCCGCGTCCCAAGGCAGTAGTGGCTGCCGTCGCCCTGGTAGAATGGGCACGCAGCCCCACAGGAGGCTCCTTCTGAGCCAACGAGTAACACGCTTTGATGCACAGAATGACCCACCGAGAGATGGTTCGTTTGTGCACGGCCCTACCTTTTTTGGCGCCCATGTAGCCAACAAAGAGCTGGTCATCCACCCGGAACTGTTGTGTGCGCTTCAGATAGAACGAGAGCACACGTTTCGGGTCCAGACGGTGAAGCCTCTCTTCCTCTTTGGAAGGATGCGGAGGCGGAAAGAAGGTGGGCAAAGTGATGGTCTGCCCGATGTGGAAGGGCGTGACAACCTTTGGCAAGAAAGAAGGACGGGTCCTTAAAACCACCTTGTCCGGATGAACAGAAAGGAAAGGAGGTTTGGAAGAAAGAGCCTGGAGCTCACTCACTCTTCTGGCAGAGGTGATAGCTACCAGGAAAGCCGTCTTGAGAGTGAGAAGACGCAACGGACAGGTATGAAGGGGCTCGAAGAGAGCGCACATCAGATATGTCAAGACAAGATTTAAATCCCATTGAGGCATAATGAACGGCACGGGAGGAAACGTGTGCATAATGCCTTTCAGGAAACGGTTAACAACCGGAGATTTAAACAAGGAAGGCTGATCTGGAAGCCGGAGAAAGGCGGAGATGGCCGACAGATAACCTTTGATAGTGCCCAGAGCAGAGCCCTGCTGGGCCAAAGAAAGAAGGAACAGAAGGACTTCGGAAAGCGGGGCAGAAAGGGGATCCACAGCCTTAGCTGTGCACCATGCCACAAACTTGTTCCACCTGCAGGCGTATACCGATTTAGTGGAGGGCCGCCTGGCTGCCAGAATGACATCACAGACTTCGGGAGGAAGATCGAAAGCTGTCAACTGTCGCCGCTCAATCTCCACGCATGGAGGTGGAGGCTGGACAGGTTCGGGTGGAGGACCGTCCCTGCTGCTGCGACAGAAGATCCTCCCGAAGAGGCAGTCGTATCGGGGATCGAGCGCCATGTTGAGTAGCTCGGGATACCAGTATCTCCGTGCCCAATCCGGAGCCACAAGAATGACTTGGGCCCGGTCGCGCCGAATCTTCTTCAGCACTCTGGGCAGAAGTGGTATAGGCGGAAAGGCGTACAACAGACCGCAACTCCACTCGCGACGAAAAGCGTCGCCGAGCGAGTGCCGCCTTGGAAATTCCAACGCGCAGAACTGATGACATTGCGCGTTCTCTTCGGTGGCGAAAAGATCTAACCAAGGCTCTCCCCACTGCAGAAAGAGACCTTGCGCCACGTCCGAGTTCAGACGCCATTCGTGATCCATCAAGCACCGGCGGCTGAGTTCGTCCGCCCTGGCGTTCAGAGAACCTGCCAGGTGTTGAACCACCAAGGTAATTCCTTGACGTTCCAGCCAAGTTCAGAGGCGCAGAGCCTCCTGACATAGGGTCCACGACCCCACCCCGCCCTGCTTGTTGCAATACCACATGGCGGTGGTGTTGTCCGTGAACACCTGCACTACACTTCCCCGGACAGAGGGAAGGAATGCCTTCAGTGCAAGCCGGATCGCCCGAAGCTCCAAAAGATTGATATGGAGCCGGGACTCCGCCGGAGACCAGAGGCCTCTGATCTCCGCCTCTCCCAAGTGGCCACCCCATCCCAGGAGGGACGCATCCGTCACCACTGTGTCCTCCGGTTGGGGAAGGGAGAGGGATCTGCCATCGACCCAATCGCGATTCGTGAGCCACCACTGCAATTGTCGTGCAGTGCCCTCCGAGATCTGGACATGATCGGACAGGTCGCCCTGATGCTGTGCCCACTGGAACTTCAGGTCCCACTGCAGAGCCCGCATATGCCATCTGGCATGTCGCACCAGCAGGATGCAGGAGGCCATCAGGCCCAGGAGCCGGAGGGTCATCCAGACTGAAACCCGGGATAGAGGTTGAAAGATCGGAATCATAGCCTGAATATCCCGGACTCGCTGCTCGGGAGGATAAACCCGAAACAGCGTCGAATCCAGAACCGCTCCGATGAAGGGGAGCTTCTGAGAAGGACTCAGATGCGACTTCGGCACGTTGATGGAGAACCCCAGCAAATGCAGGAGGTCGGCCGTAGTCTGAAGGTGGGTGACGACTGCCTGGGGCGAGCCCGCCTTCAACAACCAGTCGTCGAGGTAGGGGAAGACTGACACCTCTGACCTGCGCAGATGAGCGGCGACTACCGTCATCACCTTCGTGAACACCCGAGGGGCGCTGGTAAGGCCGAAGGGGAGCACGGCAAACTGAAAATGCTCCTGGCCTACCGTGAACCGCAGGTAACGCCGGTGGGCCGGCAGGACGGGGATGTGAAAATAGGCGTCCTGCAAGTCCAACGCTACCATCCAGTCTCCAGGGTCGAGGGCAGCCAAGACCTGAGCCAGAGTCAACATCTTGAACTTCTCCTTCCGGAGGAAGCGATTGACGTTCCGGGAGGTCCAAGATGGGGCGCAAGTCCCCCTTGTCCTTCTTGGGGACCAGAAAGTAGTGGGAATAACAACTACTCCCTACGTCTGGCCCAGGAACACACTCGATGGCCCCCTTGGCCAAGAGGGCAGTGACTTCCTGCTGGAGAAGCGCCAAGTGGTCCCCCGACATGCGGTGGTACCGAGGTGGCATGGCTGGAGGGGCAGACTGAAAGGGAAGGGAGTAACCCTTGCGGATGATCTGCAACACCCACTCGTCCGATGCGATAGCGTGCCAGTGGGGGAGATGATGGCGGACCCTGCCACCCACTGGCGTGGGGTGCCCCACAAAGCTCGGATTAGGAAGGTTTGGAGGTGGAAGCAGCGGGGCGGAGGTGGACTGACCCCACGTTGATTCCCAGACTCGCCCCTGCGGAAACCGCGTCCGCGTTGAGGCTGGTTCTGCACAGGCTTGCTGAAGGAACGTGCCTGGGCGCCCTTTCCGTGGCCACGAAAGGAACGAAACCAGGAGTGGCTGGGCTTTTCGTGGAAAGACCTAAGGACTTGGCCGTGGCCCGCGAGTCCTCAAAACGCTCCAGCGCACTGTCGGCCTTATCCCCAAACAGGCGAGTGCCATCAAAGGGCATGTCCATGAGCGAGCTCTGGACATCTGGCGAGAACCCGGTAGATCTCAACCAGGCGTGGCGACGAAGCGCCACAGTCGTGGAAATCGCTCTACCTAGCGAGTCCGCGGTGTCCAAACCACACCGAATGGCGAACTTAGCTGCATCTTTACCCTCGGCAACAACCTGGGACAGCACAGCTTGGGCCTCTTCAGGACACTGAGGCAACACCTGTGTAACTGTATCCCACACCACGTGGGAATAGCGGCCCAATAGGCAAGCGGTGTTCACCGACCGCAGCCCCAAGCTGGCGGAAGAGAACAACCGCTTGCCGAACTGCTCCAGCTTCTTGGAGTCCTTATCCGGCGGAGCCGTGGGGAAGGCACTCTGGGACGTCAAAGCTTGGATGACCAGGCTCTCAGGCGTAGGGTGAGTGGTCAGAAAGGCAGGGTCACCGGGCGCCGGGCGATGACGCCTGGCGACGTTCTTATCCACAGGGGCCCCTGTGGCTGGCCGCGACCAAGTGCCCAGCAAGACGTCAGTGAGGGCATCATTAAAAGGCAGACAGGGCTCCGACGAAGTGGATGCCATCTGGAGCACCTCAGTGAGGAGGTTAGTTTTGAGGGCCACCGTCAGGAGATCAAGCTTGAGAACTTCAGCTGCCCGACGGAGCACCATCGTGTAGGAGGCGCCCTCCTCCATGGTAGGCGGGGGAGAGGCAAACCCCGGGTCAGAGGAGACGTCGAGGTCACCGGCATCCTCCAAATCGTCCGCCCAGTCCTGCTCAGAGTCACACTGACGAGCAAGAGGGTCCTTGGACCCCTCCCAGTCGTCCTCCACCTCCGCCGCCTGTGGCACAGACCACGGCGGTAGGGCAGGAGCCGGAGAAGGAACAACCGGCGTCGGGAACAGCGTCGGGAACGGCGCCAAGAACGGCGCCGGCCGGGGCCGGACCGGCACCGTGTCCCAACGCGGATCCCAGGTAGGAGCAAAATGGTCCTGGAACCTGGGCAAGGGCGGGACAAATGGCACCCACTGCGGCGCCGGAGGCGGAGCCAAGGGTGGCGCTGGGGCCGGAGCCAACAGCGATGGACCTTGTGGCGCCGTGGCCGGAGCCGACGGCGCAGGATCCTGTGGCGCCAAAGCTGGATCCGCCGGCGGCCCAACAGGATCCTGACACTGGACCGCGGGGCCCGAGGGTGCGCCGGCGGGAGCCCGAGGCCTAAAAAAGTGGTCCATGGTAGTAAGAAATTCTTGCACCTGTACGGGAGTTGCCGACAGACCCGGGTAAGGTGGGTAGGCCGCAGGACTCTCGAGCTCCGAAGGAGCCGCAGGGGCAGAACCCCTGTCCCCCTCGTCCGCATCCGGGGACCGACGGGGGGACGTCGGAGAGCGAACACGCTTCTTCGACTTCTTTTTGTGTCGTCTCTTACCCGAATCCGAGGGTGAAGACTTGGAGCCCGAGGAGCGATGACTGTGGCCCCGCGAGCGTTCCCTGGAATGGCCCCTGGACCGGGAACGGCACTGGGACGAGTGACGGACCTCCAGCAGCTTCCGGTGCCGCTCCCTCAAGGCCTTCGGGGCCATGGCCCGACAGTCCAGACAGGACCGGGAGTCGTGGTCGGTCTCCAGGCAGTAGAGGCAGACATCGTGGGGGTCCGCCACCGACATAGTGCGACGGCAGGCCCCACAAGACTTAAATCCAGGCATCCCTACGTGCACCAAGGAAACCAAGCTTACAGGAGACAAAAGTCTCAAAAAGGGTAGTCAAAAAGTGACTAAGGTACGTGCTCTAACTGGATCTGCGCTTACTGGCGCGGAAAAAGAAAGAACTGACGTCAGCGCGCATGGGTGGCGCCTAAGTAGTCTCCGTGACGTCATCTCGGCGCTTACGACGCCAGCGACGGACGCGGAGCCGCACGACGCCACCTACTGACGCGCAGGGGTACTGCTAACGAAAAACTTTCCGGATCCAGTCTGACGCCTGGGGATATTCTAAGGTAAGGAATCTATCACTAACGTGTCTCTTTCAGATACGCAGCATTGCGGGGAATTTTAGCTGGACTTTTGCTCCCATCTTCCGGAGCTCCTCCATCTTGCTGCCTAACTCCCACTGCCTCTGTTCTGTGGCCTTACACACATCGGATCTAATAAGCAGAGAATATCCATTTACCGAATAGGGACCATTTTTCAGCGCTCTACTAAGTATCTCTTCCTTAATAGTATAGGAGAGGAAGTTTACCAAGATTTTCCTAGGTTTAGTTCTTTGCAGATTGCGCCTGAACGGTTCTCTATGCGCCCTCTGGATTTCATGCTCAAGATTAATCTCTTCCTTATCTTTCAAGATCGTTTTCCGTAGGAGCGATATTATAAAGGCCTTCATATCTGACCCTTCCTCGGTTTCAGGAATATTCAGAAACCTTAAGTTATTTCTGCGGGAATGGTTCTCCACTCTCTCCAAATCTTCTCTTAAGGCTTGATTTTGCCTTCCGAGTTTGGAAATCTCAGATGCGTTCTTCTCAACATCATGTTTCACTGTGCCTACTTCTTCCTCCAACTTCTTTGTGCGCAGGGTTACTTCATCCAGCTTCTGCGTTAGCTCTGAACATGAAGCTTGAATGCCTATTTGATTTGCTTCTGAGACCTCAAAGCGCTTTTTTATATCACTCTTAAGATCCAATAATATGCTTGCCAGTGAAATTCCTGCTTCATTGCTCGCTTCGAACATTCCCATATCCAAGCTACTCTGTCTGTCCCCATTGACTTCTGAGAGCAGAACTTCCTGGTCCTCAGGTGACGCTAGCACTGCAAACCTATTACTCAAGGGGACTATTGTGCTGGTTCCCTGGGGTGCCCCAGTCTCGTCCCTTGACGTGCTCGTTTCCACCAAACCACCGGCACTATTTACACTCTTTTCCGCATTGATAGTAATATCCGATGCACTAGCCGATGCACTAGCCCTGCTCCCAGGCATGTCTGAGGTGCACTCTGAGGTACGCTGTTCTGAACTGGTGCTTGAACTCCCTGCGCCATTTTTCTGCATAGTTGGAAGCACCCGGAAAAAGGATTTAAGTGAGGGAGTAATTTTAACTCTAGGGGGTAAAGTGCCAGATTTTTTTATGCCTTTCCCCTCGTTAATTTTTCCAACTGGAGACTTTCCTAACCCCCTACCTTGGGAACTCCCTCCTTGTCGCCCCCGCTTTGCCTTAATGATAGTTTTAACTCCTTGTGCCAATTCTGGCAATGCGTCCGGTGAAATAGGGAGGAGATTTGCCTTGCCTCCGATGTTCCTGGTCCTCAATGTGTACCTGGAGGGAGCCTCACCTTCCTTGATATCTCCTGTCTCCATATGCAAATGCTGCCCCACACTCCTACTCAGCTCTCCCTGCTTCTGCTGCTTCCGCTGTTTTGCCACTCTGCTCAGGCCCTTCTCCTCGCTCCCCACCTCCTCGACATACTGCAGGCAGGCTTGACTTGTTCTGTCTCTGCCTCTAGCTCTAATCCCAGCCTGCCAAGCTCGCTGTAGTTTTCCCGCTGCCTCGCTCAAGCGCGTCCCTGGGGATCCACGCATCAGCCTCCGGTCACCTCCAGGCAGAGAAACACCACTTTCCGGGATCATCCCGAGTGCCAGGAGCCCCGTGAGTTCAAACTCTTTTTTTTTTGCGCCTGATTTGTGCCCGATTTCGGCTTCCGTGTAGCCGCGTATCTGCCGCTCTCCCGCAACACCTCCCCCGTAATGGCGCCCGCTAGCGTCTAGCTAGTAGCCGCCATGTTCCCCCATGATACCCAATGGTTTTATAAGATATTTTTATATATATTTTTCACGGAACCTGCAGTTGCCCGGCGCCTAAAACAATACTTAACCCCTAGCTGCACTCTCCCTTAAAAATTAGTTCACTTGGTCCCTTGAGAGGAAAGCGAGATGAACAAGTTACTTACCTTCGGTAACGCCGTATCTGGTAGAGACAATATCTAGCCGCAGATTCCTTACCTTTGAATTTCCCAAGGTGTCAGACTGGACCCGGAAGACTTTTCGTGAGCAGTCCCCCTGCGCACTGGTAGGTGATGTCGGTTGGTTTCACGTGGCGTTGTCCGCGCCGGAAGTGCCACCTTGGCGCACTGACGCACAAGTTACTAACTTGTGTAACGATATATCTGTAAGAGACAGTAGTTAGTGATAGATTCCTTACCTTAGAATATCCCCAGGCGTCAGGCTGGATCCGGAAAGTTTTGCGTAGCAGTACCCTTGCGCGTCGGTAGGCGGCGTCGTGCGGCTCCGCGTCCGTCGTCGGCGTCGTGATCGCCGGGATGACGTCGCGGGCAGTACTTAGGCGCCGCCCCTGCGCGCTGACGTCAGTTCTGTACACGACTTTCCGCGCCAGGAACGCAGAGCCATGCAAGAAGCTGACACAGGTGTCTGAAAAATACTAGGGCCCTGAAAGGGATGTCCTTAACCCTAGAAATCAGTTCGCAGAACGGGGAGGATGGGTGGGGCGGTAGGAATCTATCACTAACTACTGTCTCTTACAGATATATCGTTACACAAGTTAGTAACTTGTGCATCTGAAAGAGACACGTTAGTGATAGATTCCTTACCTTAGAATAGATACCCCAGCAATACCAACCCCGGTGGTGGGTCTGCGAACAAAGATCAGACAAGGAAGTCCTGGAGGACAGAACGGCCAAAAAAGCCGTCCCTCCGGACCTGACTGTCAAGGCAGTAATGCTTAGTAAACGTGTGCAGCGAGGCCCACGTAGCCGCCTGACAGATAACCGGCAGCGGAACACCGCGGCCCAAGGCCGTGGTAGCAGCCGTTGCCCTGGTGGAATGGGCACGCAGCCCAACAGGAGGTTCCTTTTTAGCCAAAGAATAGCAGGTCTTGATGCACAAGGTAACCCAGCGGGAGATGGTCCTCTTGTGCACCGCCCGACCTTTTGGCGCCCACGTAGCCAACAAAGAGCTGGTCATCCACCCGGAAGTGTTTTGTGCGGTCAATATAGAAAGAGAGCGCACGTTTTGGGTCCAGACGGTGGAGCCTCTCCTCCTCTCTGGAAGGATGCGGAGGCGGAAAGAAGGTGGGCAAAGTGATGGTCTGCCCAATGTGGAAAGCAGTAACCACCTTTGGCAAGAAGGACGGACGCGTCCGAAGAACAACCTTGTCTGGATGAACAGACAGAAAGGGAGGTTTGCAAGATAGAGCCTGGAGCTCACTCACCCGCCGAGCGGAGGTGATGGCCACCAGAAAGGCTGTCTTCAGAGTCAGAAGACGAAGAGGACAGTTATGTAGAGGCTCAAAGGGAGCGCACATTAAAAGGTAAGAACCAAGTTCAAGTCCCACTGAGGCATCACAAACGGAACAGGAGGGAAGAGGTGAGTAATGCCTTTTAAGAACCTGTTAACAACAGGGGACTTGAAAAGGGAGGGCTGATCAGGGAGCCTGAGGAAGGCCGAGATAGCACAAAGATAACCCTTGATGGTACCCAGGGCAGAACCCTGTTGGGCCAAAGAGAGAAGGAACAGAAGGACCTCAGAAAGAGGGGCAGAAAGGGGATTCACAGCCTTTGCTGTGCACCATGCCACAAATTTGTTCCACCTGCAGGCGTATACCACCTTAGTGGAGGGACGCCTGGCTGCCAGAATCACATCACAAACTTCGGGAGGCAAGTCGAAAGGAATCAACTGCCGCCGCTCAATCTCCACGCAAGCAGGTGTAGACTGGACAGGTTCGGGTGGAGGACCGTCCCCTGCTGCTGCGACAGAAGATCCTCCCGAAGAGGCAGACGGATCGGGGGATCTATGCTCATATTGAGTAGCTCGGGATACCAAACTCTTCGAGCCCAGTCCGGAGCCACAAGAATGACTTGGGCCCGGTCGTGCCGAATCTTCTTCAACACTCTGGGTAGAAGTGGTATAGGCGGAAAGGCGTACAATAGACCGCAACTCCACTCGTGACGAAAGCGTCGCCGAGCGAGTGCCGCCTTGGAAATTCCAACGCGCAGAACTGATGACATTGCGCGTTCTCTTCGGTGGCGAATAGATCTAACCAAGGCTCTCCCCACTGTAGAAAGAGTCCTTGCGCCACTTCCGAGTGAAGACGCCATTCGTGATCCATCATGCACCTGCGGCTGAGTTCGTCCGCCCTGGCGTTCAGGGAACCTGCCAGGTGTTGAACCACCAGGAACATGCCCTGATGTTCCAGCCATGTCCAGAGGCGCAGAGCCTCCTGACAAAGGGTCCACGACCCCACCCCGCCTTGTTTGTTGCAGTACCACATGGCGGTGGTGTTGTCTGTGAACACCTGCACTACCTTCCCTTTGACAGAGGGAAGGAATGCCTTGAGTGCAAGTCGGATCGCCCGGAGCTCCAGAATGTTGATATGGAGCCGGGACTCCGCCGGAGACCAGAGGCCTCTGATCTCCGCCTCTCCCATGTGACCGCCCCATCCCAGAAGGGACGCGTCCGTCACAACTGTATGCTCTGGCTGGGGAAGGGAGAGGGATCTGCCCATGACCCATTGCCGGTTCGAGAGCCACCACTGCAACTGTTTTGCAGTCCCCTCCGAGATCTGGACGTGATCGGACAGGTTGCCCTGGTGCTACGCCCACTGGAACTTCAGGTCCCACTGCAGAGCCCGCATATGCCATCTGGCATGATTGACCAGCAGGATGCAGGAGGCCATGAGGCCCAGCAGCCTCAGGGTCATCCGTACCGAAACCCAGGATAAAGGCCGAAAGATCGGAATCATAGCCTGAATATCCCGGACTCGCCGTTCGGGAGGATAGGCCCGAAACTGCGTCGTGTCCAGAACTGCTCCGATGAAAAGGAGCTGTGGAGAAGGAATTAGATGCGACTTCGGCACATTGATGGAGAACCCCAGCGAGTGCAGGAGTTCGGCCGTAGTCTGGAGGTGGGAGACGACTGCCTGGGACGAGCCCGCCTTCAGCAGCCAGTCGTCGAGGTAGGGGAAGACTGAAACCCCTGCCCGGCGCAGATGAGCTGCGACCACCGCCATCACTTTCGTGAACACCCGAGGGGCACTGGTAAGGCCAAAGGGGAGCACGGTGAACTGAAAATGCTCGGGGCCTACCGTGAACCGAAGGTAACGCCGGTGGGCCGGCAGGACGGGGATGTGGAAATACGCGTCCTGCAAGTCCAACGCTACCAACCAGTCTCCAGGGTCGAGGGCAGTCAAGACCTGAGCTAGGGTGAGCATCTTGAACTTCTCCTTCCGGAGGAAGCGATTGACGTTCCGGAGGTCCAAGATAGGACGCATGTCCTCCTTGTCCTTTTTGGGCACCAGAAAGTAGTGGGAGTAGCAACCACGCCCTACTTCTGGGGTCGGAACATGCTCGATGGCCCTCTTGGTCAAGAGGGCCGTGACTTCCTTCCGTAGAAGCACCAAGTGATCCCCTGACATGCGGTGGAATTGAGGTGGCATGGCTGGGGGGTGGTCTCGAAGGGGAGGGAGTAGCCCCTTCGGACAATGTCCAAGACCCACCTGTCCGAGGTGATGGTGCGCCAGTGGGGAAGGTGATGGCGGACCCTGCCCCCTACTGGCGTGCCGTGCACCTGAAAGGAGGGACTAGGAGGGCTTGGAGGCCGCGGACGGGTTGGAGGTGGTGGCCTGACCCGCACGCTGGTTGCCCGATCCGCCACGGCGGAATCCACGTCCTCGGCCACGCGAAGACGCCTGCTGCGCGGGCCGGTGGCTGGGCTGCTGACGTGAAGGGGCGCCCCTACCGTGGCCACGATAGGGGCGAAAAGCAGAAGGCAGCGGAGGGCGTGTAGCAGAAAGGCCCAGGGACTTTGCAGTAGCCCGTGAGTCCTTAAAGCGCTCCAACGCATGGTCTGCTTTGGACCCAAAAAGACCGACTCCATCAAAGGGCATGTCCATGAGAGTATTCTGGACATCCCCTGAAAAACCAGTGGTTCTCAGCCAGGCGTGGCGCCGGAGCGCCACCGTCGTTGCAATCGACCTGCCCAGCGAGTCGGCGGTGTCAAGGCCACAACGGATAGTGTATTTGGCCGCATCCCTTCCTTCCGCAATGGCGCGGGAAAGCAGTGCCTGGACCTCCTCAGGGCACTGGGGCAAAACATCCGCCACCGAATCCCACAGGGAGTGGGTATATCGGCCCAAAAGACAAGCGGTGTTAACGGACCGCAAGCCAGCACTGGAGGAAGAAAAACCTTTCTTCCCAAACTGATCCAGGCGTTTGGATTCCCTATCCGGAGGAGCGGTAGGGAAGGCGGTTTGGGAAGCGGAGGCTTGGACAACCAAGCTCTCAGGAGTGGGGTGGACAGAAAGAAACAGGGGGTCGCCCGGAGCGGGGCGATGGCGTCGTGACACGTTCCGATCCACAGGAGCCCCTGTGTTGGGCTTGGACCAGGCACCCAAAAGAACGTCAGTGAGGGCGTCGTTAAACGGCAGCACAGTCTCCGCAGAGGAGGCTGCCGGCTGAAGCACCTCTGTCAAGATGTTAGGCTTGACCGTCAAAGTAGGGAGCTGGAGACGTAAGGCCCCAGCAGCCCTACGCAACACCGTACAAAAATTGGCCCCCTCCTCCGTAGCCACGGGAGGAGACAGCATGCCAGTGTCAGGAGAAGTATCCAGACCACTGGCCTCCCCTAGACTCTCTGTCCAGTCCTCATCATACTGACAGTTGCGTGTCAGAGGGTCATCAGACCCCTCCCAGTCCTCCTGGTCCTCCTCTGGTTCAAAATAAGGAGGAGGAGGGACATTTGGGACCCAAGGTCCCATCGGCGCCGGAGCCGGCGTCGAGCGACGTCGCTCCGGGTCCATGTCCGGAGCCGGAAGGAACTGGGGGACGACGCCGCCCGGAGCCCAGGGCGGCGTCGAGAACGGCACCGGAGACATCGGCGCCGGCGGAGGTGTCGTGAGGTCGACCGGCGTCGATGGGGGTTGTGGAGCCGGGATCGAGGCCGGGGCCGAAGCCGGAGCCGGGATCGAGGCTGGAGGCTCGGGCGACGCCGGGGCCGGAGCCGCCGGCGACGCCGGAGCAACCCCATCAGGGCCCGCGGGGCCCGAAGGCGCACCGGAGGGGCCTGAAGGCCCGAAGAGGCGGGCCATGGCCGACAGGAACTCCTGTACCTTGGCCGGATCCGCCCCGAACCCGGGAAGGGCGGGTATGACGGGGGCGACTCCACAGGCAAGTCCGGGGCCGTGGGGGCGGGGACGGTGCCGGGAGGGGCCTCAGCCGAGTCGCGAGACCGGGCGAGGCGGAGTCCGAGAGCGACGATGCGTCTTGGACTTCTTGTGCCTAGACTTACCGGACGAAGAAGACTTCGACGCCGACGACCGGTGTGCACTCCGCGAGCGACCCCTGGACCTCTCACGCGACCGGGCTTCCGCGGAGCCGAATGCCGGGCCTCGAGGAGCTTTCGAGACCGCTCTCGCAAAGCTTTCGGGTTGAGGGCCTGGCATTCGGGACAAGACTCGGTGTCGTGGCCTCGGCCGAGGCAGAAGAGACACTCCCAATGCGGGTCGGTGACGGACATCATCCGCGCACAGGCGCCGCATCGCTTGAAGCCGGGCATCCCTACGACACCTTAAAGTTGGAAAAAACAGTGAAAAAATCACCAAAAAGTATGGTCAAAAATTGACCAGGGCACTGCTCTTCCCGGATCTGCGCTTACTGGCGCGGAAAAAGAAGAACTGGACGTCAGCGCGCAGGGGCGGCGCCTAAGTACTGCCCGCGACGTCATCCCGGCGATCACGACGCCGACGACGGACGCGGAGCCGCACGACGCCGCCTACCGACGCGCAAGGGTACTGCTACGCAAAACTTTCCGGATCCAGCCTGACGCCTGGGGATATTCTAAGGTAAGGAATCTATCACTAACGTGTCTCTTTCAGATGTCAGTTACTTTTCACAACTTTCCACACCAGAAGTGCAAAGCCATGAAGTGCACTGACACTGGTATGTCCAAACTAGGGCCCTGAAAGGGATCAGCCCTGACCCTAGAAATCTGTCCGCAGAGCAGGGAGAATGGGTGGGTCGATAAGGAATCTGCAGTTAAATATTGACCCTACCAGATAAGGCGTGACCAAAGGTAAGTAACTTGTTCATCTGATAGAGACTTCTAGCTGCAGATTCGTTACCTTTGAATAGATACCCAAGTAATACCATCCCTGGTGGTGGATCTGCGGAACAAATTAAACTACGAAGTCCTCCAGGACCAAACAGGCAAAATGCTCATCCCTGCGGACCTGACTGTCCAGGCAGTAATGCTTGGTAAACATGTGCAGAGACGCCCATGTTGCTTCCTGACAGATGTCCAGGACTGGAACTCCACTGCCGTTGTAATGGTCACAAGAATGGCTGTTTTGATGGAGAGCAGCCTGCGGGGACAATTGTGTAAAAGCTCGAAGGGAGCACCCATCAGAAATTTGAGAATCAAATTAAGGTCCCACTGAGGCATAATGAAAGGGGAAGGAGGGAACATATGTACAAGAGCTTTGAGAAATCTATTTACAATGGGAGATTTAAATAAGGAGGGTTTGTTCAGGCAGCCGCAAGAAGGCAGAAAGATACCCTTTCAGAGTGTACAGAGCAGAGCCCTGCTGGGCAAGGGTCAAAATAAAAAGTAAAATATCAGAAAGGGAGGCAGAAAGAGGGTCAATAGCTTTTCTGTACCATATGATACAAACTTTTTCCATCTGCAGGCGTATACTGTCTTGGTGGAGGGACGCCTTGCTACCAGAATAACACCACAGACTTTGGAATGAAGGTCGAAAGCTATCAACTTGAGCCGCTCAATCTCCACATAAGAAAGTGAAGAGTTAACAGGTTCGGGTGGAGGACCTTGCTGCTGTAACAGAAGATCCTCCTGAAGGGGCAGCCTGATTGGAGGATCGATGCTCATGTTCAGAAGCTCAAGATACCAGACTCTCTGTGCCTAGTCTGGAGCCACAAGAATGACTAGGGCACGGTCGTTCCTGATCTTCTTGAGAACTCTGGGCAGGAGTGATATGGGCAGAAAGGCATACAGGAGGCCTGAGCTCCACTTGAGATGAAATGCCTCTCCAAGCGAGAGCCGCCTTGGAATCTCCAGCGCGCAAAGCTGCTGACATTGCACGTTCTTGGCAGAGGCAAACAGATCTAACCAAAGCGCTCCCCACTGTTGAAAGGAACCTTGCATCACCTCCGAGAGGAGAAGCTATTCGTGATCCGCTAGGCATCGAGGGTCGAGTTTGTCTGCCCGGCGTTCAGGGAGCCTGCCAGGTGTTGAACCACCAGAGAAATGCCCTGCTGTTCCAGCCATGTGCTGAGACCCGGGGCCTCTTGACAAAGGGTCCACGACCCCACCCCACCCTGTCTTTTGCAGTACCACATGGTGGTGGTGTTGTCCATGAACACTTGAACTAGCCTTCTCTTGATGGAGGGTAGAAAGGCTTTTTATGCCAGTTGGATTGCTCGGCGCTGCGACAGGTTGATGTGGAGTCCGGATTCTGCCCGAGACCAGAGTCCTCTGATCCCACCTCTCCCAAATGGCCGCCCCATCCCAGGAGTGATGAATCAGTCACTACTGTGAGATCTGATTGGGGAAAGAAGAGGGGTCTGCCTGTGAACCAATCACAGTTCGTTAGCCACCACTGCAGTTCCTTTGCAGTTCTCGCCGAGATATGGACCATGTCGGAGCGATTACCCTGATGCTGGTCCTTAACATCTGGCACGTGTCACTGGAAGGATGCAGAAGGCCATGAGGCACAGCAGCCTCAGAGTCAGTCTCACTGAAATACATGATAGAGGCTGAAACATCGGTATCGTAGCTTGAATATCCTTGACTCGCCACTCAGGAGGATAAGCCAAAAACTTCCCTGTGTCCAGAACAGCTCAGATGAAAGGGAGCGTCTGAGAGGGAGTCAGGTGTGACTTCAGCACATTGATAGTGAACCCAAGCGAATGCCTGGAGGTGGGAGACGACAGCCTGGGATGAGCCCACCTTCAGCAGCCAGGTGTCGAGAAAGGGGAAGACTGGCACCCCTTGTAGGAAGCTGGCCCTGTATATACTATGCAAACACAAGGAGATGATGGACGGAGCGCTGAAGCTTTTCAGACACTCGCCCCAAGTTTCCGGTCCAGGGAAGACATGGCTTGGCAGTTCGGGCTGGACTGTTCCCATGAGGCACAGGGTCAGACTGATTTGCATATGGCCATGTCTGAACTGGGGTGGCGGAGTGAGCTAAAGAATGATGATGGATTAAACCCATATCAGTTGACTGGGGGTGAGTGCTTGCAATGTTCAACACTCCGTCCATCATCCCCTTTGGTTTTGCTATGTTCGCCCTAAGTTGGCAGGGTATGCCCAGACGTGGGTCCCTTGCTCACTTTGCCACTGGATTCAAGATAGCCTGGCTGATGACGGCTGTAAGCCAGAAACCGGTCACAGGATGCTTGTTTCCGGTCCAGGGAAGACATGGCTTGGCAGTTTGGGCTGGACTGTTCCCATGAGGCACAGGGTCAGACTGATTTGCATATGGCCATGTCTGAACTGGGGTGGCGGAGTGAGCTAAAGAATGATGATGGATTAAACCCAGATCAGTTGACTGGGGGTGAGTGCTTGCAATGTTCAACACTCCGTCCATCATCCCCTTTGGTTTTTCCTGTATATACTATACCAAGGTAAGGTATATGGTGCACAGAGTCCAGTAGATTCCCAGAGGCTTTACAGAGGCTCAAGTAGATCATACTAATGCTCTCTTTCATGGTAGTGTGGGCGAGCTTAGGCTTATCAGAGGGCAGTCCTAAGCATTTGTTGTATACACAAACAGGCAATAAATGATGACACACACTCAATGACTAATTCCGAGACCAATTTTTTGTAAAAATAATACTATTAGTATATTTATTTTATTGAACCAAAGATACTTTGTTGCATGTAAATATGTTTTCCAATATCAATGCTTTTCAGTGTAAAAAAGTGGACACTGCATTTTTCAACAATACTATGTTATCCTATGGGGGGAAACATAGTCAGCAATATGCAGGTAAATAAACGATTTACGATATTGAGTTTCTGGATAAAGAATCAGTACCAGGCAATGTTCAGGTAAGTGACTACACTGCACCACCAGCGGCGCTGGGGTGGCCGGGTGCCGAGGTCAAACTCGGGATCTGGTGCTAATGTTATCCAATGGAGAAAGGGGGCAATCGAAGTGGTACTAATTACAGGTAAGTAGCACGGTTTGGTAACCCAGTCTCTGGGGTTTAATGTAAGCATGGGGGGGGACAAGGCAGCACCAAACTTACACCTCCAGCAGCACATGGGAGGACGGGTGCAGAGTGCCAACACAGTGTCGGGTGCCCAATGCAAACCAATGGGTGATCTCAAACTTGGAAAAAGGCTGCAGGCTCAGGCCAGGAGGCCAATCAATGGAAACCTACAGCTGCACAGGTAAGTTGGGATGTGCTGGAGCATTGGGACACCATGGATTGATCTCCCTAAGGCCCAGGGGCTCCGGGTGCAGGGGTGTCCTTTGACGTCAGAAATCAGTTTACCGGTGCAGGTCGCAGTTGGGGGGGTTACCGTGCAGAGCCCGCAGGCATTGACGTGGAGTCCAGCAGGAGTCAGCCAACGGTGACTCTTGCTCTAAATTGCTGGGTATCCTTTGCTGGACCGGTGGGCCACTTGGACTCAGGCCGTAGACGTCAGGTGCAGAGGTGGTCAGTTTCGCAATTCCGCAGGCAGAGCTCTTTTTTTTAAAAGGCAGGCAGTCCTCCTAGGGTTCTGGAGGTCGCTGGACTGCGGGACGAGTTGATCTTCTTTAGCAGGGTCTTTGAGGACTGTACACAGGCCAGTAGGGCTGGGGCCAAGTCAGTTGATGTCTTCAGTCTTCGCTGCTGCACTGCTCCTCTTTGTCCTCTTCTTTGTAGGTCGTCAGTAATCTGAGTATGAAGGTTCAGGGGTGCCCCTAAATACTCAATTGAGGTGCGTTACAGGGTAATCCCTGTAACGCCCCTCAATTGAGTATTACCTTTAGGGTGACTACATCCTTTGTATGTCCACTCCCTTTGGGGAGGGGGCATATCCCTCACCCTATTAGCTAGAATCCTCCAAAACAATAAGGAGGATTTTGAAAGGAGGGGGTCACTTCAGCTCAGGGCACCTTAGGGGTGGTCCTGGCTGAGAGGGGATACACCTCTCTTGCTTACTAATTTTCCCGCTGACCTTGCCGCCAAACGTGGGGCTTGATCAGGGGGGGCAGGTAAGTGTAAGTAAATCGTTTATTTCGGGCACAGCCCATAAAACACATCATATTGATACATCAAAAATACTCTTAAATACATTAAAACTTAGACAATTAGAAAATCATAAGAACATCATTATACAATTACCCAGTTGTAAAAGAGAATAAAAATCCATGTGTATTAACAATAAAAGTAGAAGAACTGCACCTGAGGGAATACATTGATCAGCTGAGAAGGCAACCAGTATACAATTGTGCAAATGCAGTTATCGCCAGTCAAGAAAATGTATACAATTACAATAAGAGGAATGTGCATAGTGCGTTGCCAGTGCTAATATGTGTCGAGCTCTATCATACTTTGGAGTTAAGAATGGCCTTCCTCCTTAAGGCCCAGGCAATATGCAAATATCGGGAGACCGCAAGAGCTAAGAATTCTTAAATAATCTCTCCGCTTCCCAATAATGCCTAACACCCATAGTATTACATGCTGCCAACAACCATTTTTTTCGAGCTATTCTGTAGTAGGGACAGAATAACAAAAAATGGGATTCTGTTTCCACTATGTTTGGGCAGTTTGGGCAAAGATTAGTCTTGGGGGATACATTTGACCATTTGAAAGTGTGAGATCCTAGGGGCAAAACCCCACACCTATATCGAACATACAAACATTTTGATTGGTACGGGTACATCCTATTCATATAGGGTTCAAACCGTGGCGCACTTTTATGATTAAGAAACTTGCCTGTAAGGGTATTTGTTTTGTACGCTTCCCACGTTTGAGCTATAACTACCTCCCAATAACACTGTTTGACTCTTGCAGTATCACCTTTCACTATAGAATCGGGTGCTGTCCATAGATCGCTCATGCCAATTCTGTGTGATAATTCTTGTATGTGTTTAAGCCACGGTGTCCTTACTTTGCTATCAAGGGCCAGAAGGTCTTTGACACATTCTCTATAGGATACCAATTCTTGTGTGGACCATAACCTAACCCAATATAGCAAAGGTTTTAGGACGTCTATTCGATGGATGGGATTGAGGGCCAAATCTAGACATAATGGCGTTAAGGGGGAGCTTTGGGGAACTTTAAAAAGTGTTTTTAAAAACCTGTTTTCTGTTTTGGTTAGCCTATCTGCATCGGCATACCCCCAGATCTCGGCTCCGTATAGTGCTGTCGCACAAGTTACTAACTTGTGTAATGATATATCTGTAAGAGACAGTAGTTAGTGACAGATTCCTTACCTTAGAATATCCCCAGGCGTCAGGCTGGATCCGGAAAGTTTTTGCGTAGCAGTACCCTTGCGCGTCGGTAGGCGGCGTCGTGCGGCTCCGCGTCCGTCGTCGGCGTCGTGATCGCCGGGATGACGTCGCGGGCAGTACTTAGACGCCGCCCCTGCGCGCTGACGTCAGTTCTGTACACGACTTTCCGCGCCAGGAACGCAGAGCCATGCAAGAAGCTGACATAGGTGTCTGAAAAATACTAGGGCCCTGAAAGGGATGTCCTTAACCCTAGAAATCAGTTTGCAGAACGGGGAGGATGGGTGGGGCGGTAAGGAATCTGTCACTAACTACTGTCTCTTACAGATATATCGTTACACAAGTTAGTAACTTGTGCATCTGAAAGAGACACGTTAGTGACAGATTCCTTACCTTAGAATAGATACCCCAGCAATACAAACCCCGGTGGTGGGTCTGCGAACAAAGATCAGACAAGGAAGTCCTGGAGGACAGAACGGCCAAAGAAGCCGTCCCTCCGGACCTGACTGTCAAGGCAGTAATGCTTTGTAAACGTGTGCAGCGAGGCCCACGTAGCTGCCTGACAGATATCCTGCAGCGGAACACCGCGGCCTAAAGCCGTGGTAGCAGCCGTTGCCCTGGTGGAATGGGCACACAGCCCAACAGGAGGCTCCTTCTTAGCCAAAGAATAGCAGGCTTTGATACACAAGGTTACCCAGCGGGAGATGGTTCTCTTGTGCACCGCCCGACCTTTTTGGCGCCCACGTAGCCAACAAAGAGCTGGTCATCCACCCGGAAGTGTTGTGTGCGGTTGATATAAAAGGAAAGCGCACGTTTTGGGTCCAGACGGTGGAGCCTCTCTTCCTCTCTGGAAGGATGCGGAGGCGGAAAGAAGGTGGGCAAAGTGATGGTCTGCCCAATGTGGAAGGCAGTAACCGCCTTTGGCAAGAAGGACGGACGCGTCCTAAGAACAACCTTGTCTGGATGGACAGACAGAAAGGGAGGTTTGCATGATAGAGCCTGGAGCCCACTCACCCGCCGAGCGGAGGTGATGGCCACCAGAAAGGCTGTCTTCAGAGTCAGAAGACGAAGAGGACAGTTATGTAGAGGCTCAAAGGGAGCGCACATAAGAAAGGTAAGAACCAAGTTCAAGTCCCACTGAGGCATCACAAACGGAACAGGAGGGAAGAGGTGTGTAATGCCTTTTAGGAACCTGTTAACAACAGAGGACTTGAAAAGGGAGGGCTGATCAGGAAGCCTGAGGAAGGCCGAGATGGCACAAAGATAGCCCTTGATGGTACCCAGGGCAGAACCCTGTTGGGCCAGGGAAAGAAGGAACAGAAGAACCTCAGAAAGAGGGGCAGAGAGAGGGTTCACAGCCTTTGCTGTGCACCATGCCACAAACTTGTTCCACCTGCAGGCGTATACCACCTTAGTGGAGGGACGCCTGGCTGCCAGAATCACATCACAAACTTCGGGAGGCAAGTCGAAAGGAATCAACTGCCGCCGCTCAATCTCCAGGCAAGCAGGTGGAGGCTGGACAGGTTCGGGTGGAGGACCGTCCCCTGCTGCTGCGACAGAAGATCCTCCCGAAGAGGCAGACAGATCGGGGGATCGACGCTCATACAGAGTAGCTCGGGATACCAAACTCTCCGAGCCCAGTCCGGAGCCACAAGGATGACTTGGGCCCGGTCGCGCCGAATCTTCTTCAACACTCTGGGTAGAAGTGGTATAGGCGGAAAGGCGTACAACAGACCGCAACTCCACTCGCGACGAAAAGCGTCGCCGAGCGAGTGCCGCCTTGGAAATTCCAACGCGCAGAACTGATGACATTGCGCGTTCTCTTCGGTGGCGAATAGATCTAACCAAGGCTCTCCCCACTGCAGAAAGAGTCCTTGCGCCACTTCCGAGTGAAGACGCCATTCGTGATCCATCATGCACCTGCGGCTGAGTTCGTCCGCCCTGGCGTTCAGGGAACCTGCCAGGTGTTGAACCATCAGGAACATGCCCTGATGTTCCAGCCATGTCCAGAGGCGCAGAGCCTCCTGACAGAGGGTCCACGACCCCACCCCGCCTTGTTTGTTGCAGTACCACATGGCGGTGGTGTTGTCTGTGAACACCTGCACTACCTTCCCTTTGACAGAGGGAAGGAATGCCTTGAGTGCAAGTCGGATCGCCCGGAGCTCCAGAAGGTTGATATGGAGCCGGGACTCCGCCGGAGACCAGAGGCCTCTGATCTCCGCCTCTCCCATGTGACCGCCCCATCCCAGAAGGGACGCGTCCGTCACAACTGTGTGCTCTGGCTGGGGAAGGGAGAGGGATCTGCCCATGACCCATTGCCGGTTCGAGAGCCACCACTGCAACTGTTTTGCAGTCCCCTCCGAGATCTGGACATGATCGGACAGGTTGCCCTGGTGCTGCGCCCACTGGAACTTCAGGTCCCACTGCAGAGCCCGCATATGCCATCTGGCATGATCGACCAGCAGGATGCAGGAGGCCATGAGGCCCAGCAGCCTCAGGGTCATCCGTACCGAAACCCAGGATAAAGGCTGAAAGATCGGAATCATAGCCTGAATATCCCGGACTCGCCGTTCGGGAGGATAGGCCCGAAACTGCGTCGTGTCCAGAACTGCTCCGATGAAAAGGAGCTGTGGAGAAGGAATCAGATGCGACTTCGGCACATTGATGGAGAACCCCAGCGTGTGCAGGAGTTCGGCCGTAGTCTGGAGGTGGGAGACGACTGCCTGGGACGAGCCCGCCTTCAGCAGCCAGTCGTCGAGGTAGGGGAAGACTGGAACCCCTGCCCGGCGCAGATGAGCTGCGACCACCGCCATCACTTTCGTGAACACCCGAGGGGCACTTGTAAGTCCAAAGGGGAGCACGGTGAACTGAAAATGCTCGAGGCCTACCGTGAACCGCAGGTAACGCCGGTGGGCCGGCAGGACGGGGATGTGAAAATAAGCGTCCTGCAAGTCCAACGCTACCAACAAGTCTCCAGGGTCGAGGGCAGTCAAGACCTGAGCTAGGGTGAGCATCTTGAACTTCTCCTTCCGGAGGAAGCGATTGACGTTCCGGAGGTCCAAGATAGGACGCATGTCCTCCTTGTCCTTTTTGGGCACCAGAAAGTAGTGGGAGTAGCAACCACGTTCTACTTCTAGGGTCGGAACATGCTCGATGGCCCTCTTGGCCAAGAGGGCTGTGACTTCCTTCTGCAGAAGCACCAAGTGATCCCCTGACATGCAGTGGAATTGAGGTGGCATGGCTGGGGGGTGGTCTCGAAGGGGAGGGAGTAGCCCCTTCGGACAATGTCCAAGACCCACCTGTCCGAGGTGATGGCATGCCAGTGGTGAAGGTGATGGCGGACCCTGCCCCCTACTGGCGTGCTGTGCACCTGAAAGGAAGGACTAGGAGGCCGCGGACGGGCCGGAGTTGGTGGCCTGACCCGCACGCTGGTTGCCCGAACCGCCACGGCGGTAGCCACGTCCTCGGCCACGCGAAGACGCTTGCTGCGCGGGCCGGTGGCTGGGCAGCGGACGTGACTGGGCGCCCCTTCCGTGGCCACGAAGGGGCGAAAAGCAGAGGTTAGCGGAGGGCGCACAACAGAAAGGCCCAGGGACTTGGCAGTAGCCCGTGAGTCCTTAAAACGCTCCAGCGCATGGTCTGCTTTGGAACCAAAAGACCGACTCCATCAAAGGGCATGTCCATGAGTGTATTCTGGACATCACCCGAGAAACCAGTTGTTCTCAGCCAGGCGTGGCGACGCAGCGCCACCGTCGTTGCAAGCGATCTGCCCAGCGAGTCGGCGGTATCAAGGCCACAACGTATGGTGTACTTTGCTGCATCCCTACCTTCCGCAATGGTGCGGGTAAGCAGTGTCTGGACCTCCTCAGAACACTGGGGCAAAACGGCCGCCACCGAATCCCACAGAGAGTGGGAATATCGGCCCAAAAGGCAAGCGGTGTTGACGGACCACAAGCCAGCACTGGAGGAAGAAAAGGCCTTCTTCCCAAATTGGTCCAGGCGTTTGGATTCCCTATCCGGAGGGGCGGTAGGAAGGCGGTTTGGGAGGCAGAGGCTTGGACAACCAAGCTCTCGGGGGTGGGATGTTGAGAGAGAAACAAGGGGTCGCCCGGAGCAGGGCGATGGCGTCGGGCCACGTTCCTATCGACAGGAGCCCCTGTGGTGGGCTTGGACCAGGTGCCCAAAAGAACGTCAGACAGTGCATCATTAAACGGCAGCAATGGCTCCGAGGAGGTAGCTGCCGGCTGAAGCACTTCCGTCAGGAGATTAGTCCTGACAGCCACAGTAGGCAATTGGAGGTGCAAGGCTCCAGCTGCTCTACGCAACACCGTTGCGAAATTTGCTCCCTCCTCCGTAGCCACGGAAGGAGGAGACAGCATGCCAGAGTCAGGAGAAGTGTCCAGACCACTGGCATCCCCAAGTTCCTCTGCCCAGTCCTGATCATACTCACACTGCTGTGTGAGAGGGTCTTCCGACCCCTCCCAGCTCTCCTGGTCCTCCTCTGGCTCAAAATATGGAGGAGGAGGGACATCTGGGACCCAAGGTCTCATCGGCGCCGGAGCCGGCGTCGAGCGACGTCGGTCCGGCTCCATTTCCGGAACCGGAGAGAACCGGGGAACGACGCCGCCCGGAGCCCCGGGCGGCGTCAGGAACGGCACCGGGGACATCGGCGCCGGCGGAGGCGTGGTTAGGTCAACCGGCGTCGATTGGGGTTGCGGTACCACCGGGGCCGGGATCGAGGCCGGGGCCGGAGCCGAGGCCGGGATCAAGGCTGGCGGGACGGGCGACGCCGGGACCGGAGTTGTCGGCGACGCCGGAGCAACCCCATCAGGGCCCGCGGGGCCCGAAGGTGCACCGGAGGGACCTTGAGGCCCGAAGAGGCGGGCCATGGCCGACAGGAATTCCTGTATTTGGGCCGGAGTCGCCCCCGAACCCGGAAAGGACGGGTAATGCGGGGGCGGCTCCACAGGCACGTCCGGGGGGGCGGGGACTGTGCCGACAGGGGCCTCAGCCGAGTCGCGAGACCGGCGAGGCGAAGTCTTAGAGCGATGATGCTTCTTAGACTTTTTGTGCTTCGACTTACCCGAGGAGTGCGAAGACTTGGACTCCGACGACCGGCGGGGGCTCGGCGACCGGCCCCTCGACCTCTCACGGGACCGGGGCTTGGTGCGGCGCGGAGCCGACTGCCAGACCTCGAGGAGCTTTCGAGACCGCTCTCGCAAAGCCTTCGGGTGCAAGGCTCGGCAGTCGGAACACGACTTCGTGTCGTGGTCGCAGCCGAGACAGTAGAGACACTCTAAGTGCGGGTCTGTGATCGACATCATTCGACCACAGACGTCGCATGGCTTGAAGCCGGGCATCCCTACCGACACCTAGGAGTCGAGATAACTCGAAAAGAAACAGTGAAAAAATCACCCAAAATGTAGTCAAAAATTGACTAGGGCACTGCTCTTCCCGGATCTGCGCTTACTGGCGCGGAAAAAGAAGAACTGACGTCAGCGCGCAGGGGCGGCGCCTAAGTACTGCCCGCGACGTCATCCCGGCGATCACGACGCCGACGACGGACGCGGAGCCGCACGACGCCGCCTACCGACGCGCAAGGGTACTGCTACGCAAAAACTTTCCGGATCCAGCCTGACGCCTGGGGATATTCTAAGTTAAGGAATCTGTCACTAACGTGTCTCTTTCAGATGTGTAGTTCCTATAGTACCCATGCAGGACCTGCGCGTTTGGATAACATAAACTGTGGGATTGGTGGTAGAGTGACTCTGTGCACCCCCACCGCCTATGTTAGCCGGATTTGCATTAGCTAGCTCACAGTGCCACTAGAATCTCCTCTTATCGGGGAGAGATTAGTTTCTGGCAACCTTAGATCATGACAACCCAAATTCCTCAGAATCGTGGAAACAATGTACTACTTTTCGCTCAGTCATTCGTGCTTACTTATTCGGTTTGTCTCAGAGAGTTACACAGAATAAACAGTCTGGGCGTTTCAATAAGTATTTATTGAACAGTTGTTATTCTAGTGTAGAATATATGTGCTGCGGTAACCAGCATACAATAGCAGAGATATATTATCAGCAGTACGATAAAAGCAAAAGGATAGAACAGTTCTACCATATTGCAATAATCATGAATACATACATGAGTATTGTTAGACCTGGCACCATTGGCGTGGGTCTCCCTTCCATCTTTCGCTTTTTGTCTCCTCTGTGTTTGCTGGTGTTAGATGCTCTGGGCGCTGTGCCACTGCCATTCAGTGCTACAGCACAAATGCTCCCTATTGTAAATTGACTGGATGAATTGGTATTCCCATAATTGGCTCATTTGATTTACCAGTCCCTAGTATAGTGCACCGTGCGTGCCCAGGGCTGGTAGACCGAATGCTGCTGGTGGGCCTGCAGCGCTGATTGCGCCACCCACATAAGCAGCGCGTAAAGTGTGTCTCAGACCTGCCATCGCAGAGTCTGTGCGCAGTCCAGAACTGCCATTCTTTGACTGTAAAGTGAACCCACTTCCCAGTCCCTCAACCTTCCCTTGGCATCATGCAAGTCATCCCTATGGCAGGGTGCGTTGTATGTGAAAGGTAGGACCTGCCTTGGTCTGTGTGGCATGTCCTGATAGTGAATTACACTCCATTGCGTTTTTCATTATGGCAAGGCGATCTGTTCCCTTAGGCCAGAATGGGCAGTTTTGATTATTACATCCTATAATCCTAGCTGACCCAAGGAACAGGTTTGGAAAGTCGAATTTAGTATGCCTGAGCTCAGAATATTAAAATACATCTTTTAGTGAGGATTATTTTTATATTCTGCGTTTGAAAATACCACTTCTAGGAAGTAGGTATTTTCTTGCCCAAGTCGTCCAGTGTGCTCTGCTGTTATGTGTATTGGATTTCTGGTCTTGGAGGGTCAGGGCAGGCTGAGCCCGACCTGGGTTGAATAGCGAGATCTGCAGCTGGAGTATGGGGAGGGGTGACCCTTTGATCTGAGCAGGGCTGGGCAAGGTTGAATGATCGCTCCAGCCCCCACTGTGCATCTGATGGCAGACCCCCTCTTCCTCAAAGGCAGGATGCCGCCTCGTAAATAAAGTGCTTCATGACCACATCGAACTGGTTCTGGCTGGGTTCAGTGACTTGTGACTTTTGAGAACAAAGACCTGTGGGGTATAAAGATCTGGGACGAAACCCCTAGAAGGTGGGTTACTTCTGGATGTCAAGACGAACCTCTGTCCGTGTAATGAGAGGAAAAGGACTTTGAAACTTTCATCCATCTTGCTGAAGCAACTACCCAAGGGCCTGATTTGAGCTTGCCTCCTGCTGAAGTCTCAGGGACATTAGACTTCACCCATCAGCCTTCTGAATTCCTATTGAGAAGGGTTCTACTCACAGGTGAGGCCTCTGTCAAGAATTCCAGAGCCTCTGGGTCTACTGCGGGGAACGCGGACTGAGAAACATCGCTAACGCTATTGTGGGCCGCTGCAGCTGAGGAGCTGTTGCCGCTGAGAGCCCGCATCTGTCTGTGCTACGAGAATCATCGCTATTGTGGGCCGCTGCAGCTGAGGAGCTGTTGCCGCTGAGAGCCCGCCTTTGTCTGTGCTACGAGAATCATCGCTATCGCTATTGTGGGCCGCTGCAGCTGAGGAGCTGTTGCCGCTGAGAGCCCGCATTTGTCTGTGCTACGACAATCATCGCTATCGCTATTGTGGGCCGCTGCAGCTGAGGAACTGTGGCCGCTGAGAGCTCGCCTTTAATCACCGCCTCATTTTTCTATAGTTACTGGTGTGGTGTCCCTTTGTGGTGTCTTCAGTGCGTTATTGTGTATAGTCACGAATGCTTCACACACTGCCTCTGAGATAGGCCTGTCTGCTCGTGCTACGTTACCACAGGGTTGAGCAGGGGTTATCAAAGGGTGTAGCCCCCTTACTCTGACTTAGGAAGAAGGGTCCCTTCTTGGACATTGGCGCCAGCCATTGCCAACCAGAGATCCCCATTTCTAACAAGTATAAAAAGCATTATGAAAAGTGCGCGTACTCCTACGATGCCTAACTAGATGTACCTGAGTGTACCTAGCATATGTGTAGGTCTAGAAGCCTAAGAGCCAAGAATCCTTCTAGGATTTAGTCGAACCCCCATACCTGAATAGAGAGAGTGTGGGACCCCGTCCTGGTCTCGAGTTGGACACCCCGCAAGGGCTGTGTTAGACCGCTGTCAGCTGGAGCGACTGCATGCAGGACCCTCAGCGTCTCTGGTCAGTGTGTCAGCATGGAAGTCTCGGTTCCCTCTGCCTTACCGGGGTAAGATGTGGTGTATTTATACCCTGAAGACTCTGGTTGCTTCGTATGGTTTGTATTGGCCCTTGTTAGACTTGAGGAAGACGTCAGGGGTGAACTTTGTACATACATATTATGCAGGTGGTGTATTCCTAGAGAGCCATGCATAATTGATGAGTACAGTGTTGGCCTGTGTTTGGGAAAAACCCTGCTGTATTCGAAACCACAGACTAGATAACGTTCAGCCCTCAGAGCTCGTTGTGTACTAGCGAGGACCAATGTAGGTGAAAGATCATGCCTATATAAGGAATCATGACTATAATAGGACATGTACAGTTATGACCGTAATAGGGCATATGCGGCTTTGACCATAATAGGGCAAGTACGAATATGACCGTATTAGGGCAAATACGAATACGTCCATTTTAGGGCATGTATGAACGGGTCTACATTAGGGCCTCTATACGGGACATAACACCCACTCCTCTTCCGAACAGGATGACAATGACCATACTTAAAATCTGGACAATTTAAAAACATCTTAAAAGCAAGTAAAAACATGGTTCTAAAATATTTTTAAAAAAATGTTTTCCTAAAATTTTAATAATTCAGCTATTTCCAATTGCCACTAAAAAAATGTCTATTTTGTTTCTCTATATAAGTTGCTTCAATCAAAGCGGAAGAAGGCCATGCTTTTCTCAAGCGAAAGTGTCAATTTAGGAAATGTTCCAAATTTGCTCGTTTATTATGAAAACAAGTGGAGAGGCCGAATTCTTTCCCAGGACGCGATGAGCCAATTTGAGATTAGGTGTCCTGGCTGGGAAGCACAACATTATCGGTGTTAGCTACTGCAGACGACAAATCCAACGCCTCACAGAGAACGTCAATCGCACATAGATGGTATGTAGCACGGCCAACAGTCGGGGCTGCGGCAGCTTGTGCGGCAGTTGTTACCTGGATGCCTGTGGTGGAGTCACCTAACCCAGCAGGAGCAAACGGCACCTGTGGATTCTCAAGGAATGCATTCATCAGAATCGGAAGACGCTGGGGACAACGCAAAGCATGGGCCTCTAGATGGTCCAGCATTGCATCTGTGTCCGGAGGCGCATCTGATGGAAATGTTAGACAAAGATCCAACGTGCATTCTTCTCCGCAAAGCAGGCATCGAAGAACAGGTAAGATGCAGTCTACCCAGATTCTCGAAAGGATAGAAACCAGGAGGCATTGAGTTCTCGCAGGCAAGAAATGCCCAGAAGTTGTACCATGCGTTCACGGTATTTCCGCTCCAGGAGCATGTTCGCCATTCCCTCGGGAATTGGGCCGTCCAATGCGTAGCAGTAGTATTATGAATAGGACCCCTGCAATCAGCAATAGTATAAGCGGGAGTCCTCCAAATACGCTTCCCTATACGGAGTGTATAAAATTTGGGATTACTCAGAGGACTGTCTGAAAGGTGCTGAACAGTCCTGACCCTATGGTCTTAAATAGGTGTATAATACCGCTCGTATCAGACATATTGAAGATACGTCCCACCATTTCTACGAAATGAAAGGGGCAGCTTGTACGTATAAGCGCCTGTATCTCAGTCGAGGTCCTTGCAACTTGAAGTTCAAAGGTTTCTCGAGCGGAGGTTAAGGGCACGGGTTGCTGTAAAAGCATGGCTTTCAATCTGCTCAGAGTATCAAATTGTATAAAGGAAACATTCAGTGAAGGCCATAGCGGCGCCTCCCTGACTGTGTTCAGTGGTGGAAACAATACTTGCATACAGCAAGTAACCCTGGAGTTAACAGTGACCAGATAGGCGACGCCCGGAAGCATCCCACAGCAACCTTGATCATTTAGCATTAAGTAACTCCCATTCGAGAGCAGCTGAAAAACCGGCGTGATCATGGCCGCTCGGGTCCCTGACATGTGACAAGATAAGTTCGCTACCGAACCACTACATGCTCCATGCAGAGAAATATCCTGACACATGAGAGAACCGCTTAAAGCGTTCTTGCAGTTTGTACCACTCAGATACACTTCTCGATCCCTATTCCGGCATCGATATCTATATGGTAACTCCCAAGTTTCCTTGATGTATCCCTTACCCATTTTTTAGGTCTCGCCTGAGCCAGCGCCAGACATTTAGTTAGTGGCTTGCGGTTACGCGCGCGTGCACCCGCCAGCTTTCAGCGCCCGATCAGGCGCCATCTGGCTTTCCTCTCACTTCATTGCTTTCTCAACGCTCCTCCGCCCCTCCCCCGCTGCGTCTCGCGTTAATTGCAAACATATGTGCAAACGCGCTGCTTTCACTTTCGCTCGAGCCCGCACCACTTTTGAAGCCGGGATTGTCTTGTTCCATTATGTGCCCAATATTCCACGGATTTGAAACTTGACCGTGTAATTAATAGTTCAATTTTAGGTCATCGTATGTGACGTGTATATGTTTATGTCTAACCTTTTCGTTTTGTTTCTGGTTTGGTTCTTGAACCTGGATATCTCCTGGAAATAAACCCGGTTACTCTGAAAGCGAGTTCTGTTGTAGGACTGAATACTCGTCATTAATAACAGATGCATAAGAGCTCATAAATATATACATGTTGAAATGCACGTTTCCAAGATCCGAAAACCTGTGACGCTCTGATGCGCATCTAGTAAATACACCAGAATGGCTGCTTACATCATCCGCCATTTTATTCCCGAGTGCTCGCTGTCTGAGTGCAGTTATTCATTTGGGACCTGAACATTTAGCTGCGGTAATGACCTGCCTGTCCTAATGATGCTGCCGGTGTTACTCATGGAACACGGGTTTGCTGCTTTTGAGCAAACTATTCAGGTTCTTTCCCAGCACACCTGGTGATGTAGTCAGTGTTTTTTCCACACAGTGTCTGCTATAAGAGACCTCTGGGTGATTATCAGACCGTCAGGTCTTCTGTCCCAACAGAGTGTTGTGGAAACTCTCCAAAACCACCAAACGAGAAACCTAAAGCAACAAGCATTTCTTTTTCAGTGGTGTCTGTGTGAGCTGGGTTTCTCATTGTGGCTGGTGCTAGGTTTGTAGCCAGTATGCACGACTGAACCTAGTATTGCAAATGCGGACATCAGGGGCTTTATATGAGTCGGTTGTTGCCCACTGATAACTTTGTTATTTTATGTTAACAGAGATCTGTATAGTGCTGCATTGCCGTTAGTATGGCCATGTAGCACTTTCAGGCTCGGGTAACTTCTCCCTCAGGTTTTGAGAATTCATCACACACTATAGTCTGTTTCCTGTGTCAGCACGAACACTGGCAGTTTAGGCATGCTTTATACTAAGTGTTTATATTTGATTATAGCGTGGGTAGCCAGAGATCTTACTCAGTTTCAGGTATGTGCCACCTAAGGATTGAGACGTGTATTGCTGAGCATGAGGTATGTACAGGAGGAAACTGAGACTATGTTGTCTTGTTAGGGTTCACAGTATCCCTTTTAGTCTGGTTAGCTATCAGGTGTTGGTGTAGGCCTGTAGGGTGTTATTCATTGTTTTCAAACAGTGTTGGATATATGTGCATTGTTCAGACTAATGTGTTCCATTGCCCAACTATTGGGAATATCTGAGTGTGTGGTACATATACTTGGTGTTCCGTCCAGTGTGTTCTGTTGCATTTTCCAAGTTATCTAATGCAGCTTCTAAGTACTATTTGAATCCACACAGCTCTGTACATCCAAGTGCATCTCTCTGTAGCATGCAAGCATGGCTACTTGTGTTATTTATTATAATGTGTGATGTTACTAGTGCATTGATCCCAAACTATATGGAATGACACAGTCCCGGTTTTCCACCAGCTGACCCGGCAGATTTAGGCAATTTTGGCTCAGATCCCGGTTTTCAGTGAGGGTCGACTGAAAACATTGGAGGCACGTTTTCATGTGTTGCAGAAGCAGTACTCAGTAGCAGCTCTTATTAAAAACCAAGTTAAATAACTTACGATACTGGGTTTAAAAACGGACCTGTTAGTTATTTCCTTAGTGCTTGGCCTGTGTTTCTATATTGATGAGCGCTATCATTCTGTGTCCCTCAGATACTGTTGAATCGAGTCCTTCTTCTATTTTTGCGAAATGTCGCTTGTTTTGGCTTTTAAAATCCGGTCACTCTAGCCTAGAACCATTCATGTGTGCATGCATTTGGCATCCCGCCAACTTGAACAACAAGCATTGGCATAGCCAATAGGTCTCGCCTTTGGGACCTTATAAGTGTTTAGCCATGCAACAGTTGATGTTGTTGCACCAAGGATATTGTGCTGCATAACTAAATACTTATAAGGTCCCAGAAGCGAGACCTATTAGCTATGTCAATGCTTGTTCATATTTGCCTGCCTGCCTTTGCTCAAGGCAATATTGAAACTGAAACGTAGTGACCGGCAGAGTGATTTGGCCATGAATTAGCCATTTTGTTGATGGTGATTCGACTACAGTGAATGGTAACCTTTCCAGTTTCTCAATACGCAGCATTGTATATTTGGCTCCCCTCTGTGCCATTTCTGTCTATCTGTTAGATTGTATTCTGAAAAAAGAGACGTGGTGCTTATAAAACGCCAGGGCACGTAGCCTGCACGCAAAGATTGTAGCGTCCAGCTTAACATCATAATAGAACGTAGCTGAGATTACCCGTGTTGTAACAAGGCCAGATCTTGTTCTAATATGTCGATTGCCGAAGACACAATGTTGCCTAAGGAGTAAATCCTGGAGGTCAAAGTTGTTAACCCATTATCCACTACAGCTAATGCCTTCTCTAAGTTAATACGGTCTATTTCCTGTATTCTTTCTGCGGCCTCCTGTTGGGATATTTCCAGTTTTCATTATAATAGGCATAAATGCCAGCATATATGAAACGTTTCTGACGTGTTTTCCTTGGGCCTGACAAGAAATCCCTAAGGTCTACATCAGGTGTGAGTAAGGTCAAGTGATGTTTCACTTCAGTGAGTGTTGAGGTCTCTAGCCAATCAAGGCACAACTTCCCAACACTATACGATGTCACTACCCCTGGGTGTTGTCTCTGTACATAGCGAGGATCTGGCCTATGGATATTAAACCCTTCTGTTGTATTCATAAATCTCTGTTGACAGGTGTTTGTGTCAATGGGCCAAATCAGTCACTTCGTCCAATCAGGATCTGATCTGTTGTACTGGAGAATGTCATCTAATCCTACCCCATGTGTAGTTGAATTCTGCCCCCCACCCATCTGTGATGGTGTAGGAAACCCAGGTGTGTTCATTTCCTTGTTCTTGGCTAGTCCAAGACAGGATGTCTGTTGCACAGTTTCATTTAGAAATATCATCTGCTGTGGAATGAGGCATGCTCTAAAAAGCGCTTCTGTTCCCTGGACTTGCCAGTCCCTCGAACCCCAGATTGATTTTAAATCTATAGTGTCCTTCCAGAGGTCGAAACCCTGTGAAGACAATTGGGCCATAAAGGAAGCAGAGTAAATCTGTTTGGTGTTAGTTAACATAATTTTCTTTGCTGTTTTTGCCACTTTGTAATAAAATGACTTCAGGTCAGATGTATTAAACCCTGAAAAGTATGTGAATTTCTGTGCAAAAGTTTGCGAACTACCTTTTGGAGGTGTTGGGCAGTGTTCCCACTGGTGGTATTCAAATACATTTCTAGGTGTTATAGATTTTTACAAGAAATGATGACCATAATGTTGGTAACAGTACAATGTATCCGTCTGATGTACCTTCTAACATTTTATTGTTCGGAAATGCGGCAGTTTTTCTAAATCAGACATTAAATCATGCACAGTTTCAGTGTCCCAATCATCAGAAAATGTACTGGATGTAATGATATCACTTAAAGAAATTTTAAATACATGTTTAAGCTTTAAAAGTTCAGTCGGACCGAATATATCATAATCAATCTTGTCCCAAACTATACCGTCCGGTATAGGAACTGCTGTGACAAGTCTCTTGGTTCACGATGTGAAGACTGGTGTGGTTTTAAAATCAAATTGACTCTTTGGGCTGTAGAGCTTTGCTGGAGGTATCGTCCATTAATAAGCATACTAAAAGTTATTATTAAACCTAGCCAGAAAAGAAAAAATAAAATCCCAGTGATATACCATAGTTCAATCCAAGGTGACACCAGGTAAGTCTTTCTAAAAAAGTTCAAAAAGTCAGTGAGTTTCTGTTTGCGTGATTTTTTGGCTGGCGTCGTTTCCGGCTCATTTGGGTCCAGTGAAAACGTATCAAAGTTCATGAAATAGCCAGAAGCAGTTCGATCAATTGTTGGAATTGCATCGGGATTTGTTGAAATCTCATTTTGCTCTTGACGAGGCATGTTGACGTAAATGTCTGTAGTCGGTCTAATTGCAATTTGGTTGTTAAGTTGATTTTCATTTTGAAGATGAATTTCTTGTTGAAGTGGAACGAGTTCCATAGCATTGTTGCTTAGTCCTTCATTCCGTACAGGTGGCTCTTCAAACGTGGTGAGTCTTTCTGTTTGGACTTCTTGTATTGCAGCGAGAGGAGGGCGCCTGCTACTATGGAGTCCATGAGGCCTACTGTTTAGTATCGGCCACATAGTGTGGTTTGATTAAGTCGATTGAGACAAATCTTTTCTCCTTTTTCCCGGCAAGAGGTGGCAGAAGTACAGTTCTTGTGCCTTGGATTGCTAGGACCGGTACAGGCTTTCTGTATGATGGCCCAAATAATTTTTTGTCAGCAATCTTCTCTCTGACCAGATCCCCGACTCTTGGGATCCAGACAGGTCTTGCCGTTACTGCCTTGACTTCCTCAGTGGCGGCCTGTTTCTGGAGCACGTTACTTTGTTGTGTCCTGGATTCATTTAGATCCTGTAAAACAGCCAAACGATCATGGATATCAAATGGTTTTTCATTGGTCACTGTGCCTTCACAATCAAGATCCGGTACCCACATTCTTGTCCCAAATAGGACCTCGTAAGGAGTGACACCCCCTAGAAAGCTTCTTGGCTGATTGTTAATCGCTCGTTGTACCCCATAAAGGTGATTGACCCATCTACCGCCCTTGCCTAATACCCTAGCTGTTAAAGATTGCTTTAAGTCCCGGTTTTTCCTCTCCACAACAGAATTTCCCTCGGGATGGTACGGAGAGGAGTACCGCAATGCTACGCCCATTCCTTCCATGGCCTCTTTGTAAGCCCGAGAGCTAAACGCCGGACCACGGTCAGAATGTAACGTGCCAACTGCGTATGTGCCGATAAAGACTCGCAAATCTTTTATAACAGTTTGAGCGTCAGCCGAGCGCTGAGGCCAAACCCATAGGAATCTAGAGCAGGAATCCACTGCAACCATGATATATTTCTTGGACCCATCAGATTGTAGGGGTCCGCAGTGGTCCAAATACACACATGCGAGAGGTTTCTCTGATTTCAGCAATGGTGTCTGCGCTGGGCGTGCTACGGTGGAGCCTTTCATCTGCTGGCAGATGTCGCATTTCAAGACATAGTCTTTAGTCTGCTTTGTTAACCCTGGCCACCAGTAGCGCTGTTTCAATAAAGAAATAGTCGCTGTAACGCCTGTATGCGCAGAACCCAAACCCTCGTGTGCTGCTAGAATTAAGCCTAACCTACGATCCACATTTGGTATTACTCTATCCCCCACTCCAGGAATCTGAGCATATGGAATGTTTTGTGCATCTAACTTGTAGGAGTATTTGAGTGGACATTTTTTAGGTACTGCTGTGCTGCCTTTGCGTGAAGCATTGACAGCTACCATAATCTCGCCGTCTATTCTCGTTTTTGAACGAGTGATTGCAGCTACGGACGCTGTACGTACAGCCCCCTTTGCGGCTTCATCAGCCAATGAATTCCCTTCAATGTGAACGCCATCACGCTGATGACTCAGTGCATGTATCACGTGAGCCCTCGGTAGTTCGTTTCTCAACTCCACTACCTGTTCCCATAGCATTTCATGCTTAATTGTGCCACCTTTTGCGTCTTTGAACCCGTTTTGTTCCCAATTATGTAGATATTCATTGTACGACTGTACACAGTAAAAGGAATCACACACAATTAGTGTGGGGAATTTGTGTTCCGTATTTACCAGTGCCAGTATCAGTGCTTTTAATTCTGCCAACTGAGCCGTGCAGTCCCCTAGAGATTGCGTTTTAGGGCTACTGGGATGGAACTTTCTATCGCGCATGCGACCTTTAACGATTGCACACGCTGCACTGTAAGCTTGCTTACTCCCTATGGCTATGCACCACTGCATAAGCAGATCCATCAGTGTAAATAATATATTCATACTGATCTAGAGGCAGAATTTCATTTGGTAGAGGATATTCTTGTTCGTATTGCAGAAACGCTTGTGTTTTTAAACTTGGATCAAATCTGTATTCAACATCCGTTGCAGTAAGAGAATTAGCCCATTGTATCCATCTTGGATGTAAGGCTTTCGCATTTGGAATGCTAGCTTTTGTAACAGCTTCTAAAGCTGGTACTGGGGTCACGACAATTATGCGTTTTCCCTGAGCCAGAGCTCTTTCTCTTGCTACAGCGGTCTGCACTGCTGTCAGGATTTTTTCTGTTGAAGTGAAACACATCTCTGCGTTTGTGTATAGGTGTGATTTGTATGCGATTGGTACCGTTCCACCTTCATTGAAAGTCAAATAAGTGTACCCGCATTGACCCGCTATTACTCGGATCACTAAGTTGCGTACGTTTACGCGTGTCTGTAAGTGTTTTGAAGCTATCATGTCTTCCTGTAGTGAACGTAGGATATTTGTATGTTCCTGTGTCCATTGTCTGACTGAAAAATCAGGTTTTATTAAGTCGTAGAAAGGTTTTACTCTTTCTGCGTAATTCAAAATGTATGTTTGACCAAAATTTAGGAATCTCAGAATTGATTGTAAATTCTTTAATGATTTTGGAGGTTGGAGCAGCGCACACTTTTCTAAAAAGTTAGCTGCTAGGCTTTTTTCTTCACTTGACAGCTCTTATCCTAAAAATAGGACACTGAGGTGGGCAATTTTTGATTTTTTGAAATTAAATTTATAGCCCTCAGAGGCGAATCCCATAATAATGGTGCTCACCCTGGTCAAGTGCCTCGGTAAGTCATCGTCCGTCAGATAAATATCATCCACATAGGACAATGCTTCTTCATCCAAATTTTGGAGTAACTCGGTTACCCTTGCTGAAAACAACCCCGGGCTATTCTTATACCCTTGGGGGAGTCGACAAAATTGTCGCTGGGACCCTAACGCACTGAATGCGGTCAGATACCTGCTTTCAGGCGCTATATTTTGGCAGAAAAATCCATTTGAGATATCAAGTGTTGTTTTGTATTTTTGTCGCACAATGTTATTCATTAATGCGGCACTGTGTGCATTTTGAACTGCAAATGTCTTTGTGCAAGTGTTTAAATGTCTGTAATCTAAAACTAGACGATATGTGTTGTCAGGTTTGGCTACGGGGAACAAAGGATTGTTCATAGGTGAAGTGCAATTTTCAATCCCCCCCTGGTATTCAAGTTGATCTAGGATCTCCCTGACTTGTTTTTTAGCTTCCTGCTTTATAGGATATTGCCTTTGAGCATTTGGGGAAACTTTTAACGGGATCACGTGGTGGGTTGAATCCTCATCCCAACAAACATGATTTTTATGCAATGCTGGAGCTAGGGCAACGCCCACTCCTGCGCATATGCATGTTTAAGATGTTTGGGAACGAGGTCTGAAAATGCTGGAAAGATTATCGTTTCTCCCCTAGGGCACTCCATGACGAATGCTGGCGGCCAGTCTTGCTCTGCTAATAGGATGTTATATCCAGATGACAAATTTTCCCAAAAGAGACCTTTAATTTTTCTGGGCTTGTCCCCCTCCATCCGGAGTGTTATCTCATGTAACTTATGTGGGACACTTACCCGAGTATCAGGTGTTTCCACCGTGATATACGCACTCAACTCCGCTGTCACCAGAAATTCCTTCAGGTTCTGGCGAGCTATTGTTACTTCTGCCGCGCTGTCTAGCATCGTCAGAGCCCATTCCTCGTTCAGAAGCTGTGTCCTCAGAATTCTGGGCATGTCTGATCTTGAGACCTGCTACCTTCTTTTTGAACTGAGGTTTTTGTTTATCTTCTTTTTTAGCTGCGTAGTCCGCAGCGCGTTGCGTGTCTCTGGACTTTGTACGCTCCTCTTGTCTGTGTTCTGACCGTCCTTCCCTCTCTGAGTTTCTTGACGAACCCTGAAAGGTACGAGAGGAACGTGTATCAGTATCCTGATACCGGTCAGGTTTTTTAATATTATCCCTATTCCTGAGGTTATACCTCCTTTCAGAGGGCTCTTGTTGAGGAGACCTGCCTCGGGATTGAGATCTGGTGTCTTTAGACTTTTGTTGTTTTTTATTTTACCACTTCTTCTTAGAAGAGGTAGGTGTCTGCTTTGTAGTGTCCTTTTCAGGACTGCCCACCAGTTGTGGTTTTAATGCCTTCCTACCTAGACTGTCTCTGCCTAGAAGCTGCTTCCCCTTAATGTTAGCTAGTATTATGGCTGATACCTGATCGAAGTTGTTTAGTAACTTCATCCCTAAGTTTAAGGCAGGTTCTGCTCCGTACTCATTTTGTATCTGTCTCAATACATCAGGTACTACTGCTAATGACGGGATACCATGAGTTCTGGTATATATGGCAGCAAAGACTGAACCCCAAGAGGTGCAGTCCTCTACTTGTGGTGTGATCCCCATGGGCAAGCAGATTGTTAGAATTCTGTGTTTTTCATAGGTGGTAGTATTCGGGAATACTGCCTCAAGCTGGGTTATTTTCTGAGCTATCCAGAATGGTATTTGTTCGCGTTTTGCGTGCATTTTGCCCATTACCGCGTGTAATGTTTGAGGAGTAATTTTATTTCCTGTACCCTGAGCTGGAGTACTATTTGCTGCACCTGGTGCAGGTTGGATTGTTAAAGTCCTCATGACAAATTGTGTCAGGTTTCTGTAGATTTTAATTAAATCTCTGTGTTGTATGACTAATTCTGGCTGTGGCATTGTTCCAATGTCAGGATGCGGTGTGTAAGCCGCTAGTATTGGCCATGTGGCCCCGTCTCCTCCGAGCGGGCCTAATCTTACTCTGTTTCTTATGTGGGGTAGGGCGCCATTAAACCAGTAATGATGTTCCTGGTAAGTCAGTGGAATCTCTATGTCCTCAAACGGGGCATATTCCAGTGGTGCATCTCCTGCTATGTAGTAGTGAAATGTCTTTGTTATGGCATTTGCTGCTGGGAATGTAACCCATGAATAGAACACCTCTGTTTTGTTTGATTCGTGTGCCTCAATCACGAAAACTACCATGCCCCCCTTGGCTGGTAAGCCATTTTCTAATAGTCTTATGGTGACTGTCCTTCTGAATTTTGGTGCAATCTGTATTGCATCCTCAGGATCTTCCTAGTCGTCTGACAGGGGCAGTGGCATTTGTAGTGGATCTAAGACCGTGGTAGTCATTGTGTACAGAACACAGACTAATGTTTCAAAGAAACTATGATAATGTTTTAGGCACAATTTTAGGAACACTATGTCCTTTCAAGCTTGAATAACCAACAGCCAATAAATAGTATTCTCGTACTACTCAGCTGTGGCGGAGTTTGTGCCCACCCACTCCAGACTCCCTGGGGTTTTGTGAGTAGGTTCTCTGAGAATAGCACGACTGAACTACTCAGATTCTACTGTTAAATAAGTACCCAACCAACGTTGGCGGCGCCATGTCGTGTAGTTCCTATAGTACCCCTGCAGGACCTGCGCGTTTGGATAACATAAACTGTGGGATTGGTGGTAGACTGACTCTGTGCACACCCACCGCCTATGTTAGCCAGATTTGCATTTGCTAGCTCACAGTGCCACTAGAATCTCCTCTTATCGGGGAGAGATTAGTTTCTGGCAACCTTAGATCATGACAACCCAAATTCCTCAGAATCGTGGAAACAATGTACTACTTTTCGCTGAGTCATTCGTGCTTACTTATTCGGTTTGTCTCAGAGAGTTACACAGAATAAACAGTCTGGGCGTTTCAATAAGTATTTATTGAACAGTTGTTATTCTAGTGTAGAATATATGTGCTGCAGTAACCAGCATACAATAGCAGAGATATATTATCAGCAGTACGATAAAAGCGAAAGGATAGAACAGTTCTACCATATTGCAATAATCATGAATACATACATGAGTAGAAAAAGCATTATGAAAAGTGCGCGTACTCCTACGATGCCTAACTAGATGTACCCGAGTGTACATAGCATATGTGTAGGTCTAGAAGCCTAAGAGCCAAGAATCCTAGGATTTAGTCGAACCCCCATACCTGAATAGAGAGAGTGTGGGACCCCGTCCTGGTCTCGAGTTGGACACCCCGCAAGGGCTGTGTTAGACCGCTGTCAGTTGGAGCGACTGCATGCAGGAGCCTCAGCGTCTCTGGTCAGTGTGTCAGCATGGAAGTCTCGGTTCCCTCTGCCTTACCGGGGTAAGATGTGGTGTATTTATACCCTGAAGACTCTAGTTGCTTCGTATGGTTTGTATTGGCCCTTGTTAGACTTGAGGAAGACGTCAGGGGTGAACTTTGTACATACATATTATGCAGGTGGTGTATTCCTAGAGAGCCATGCATAATTGATGAGTACAGTGTGGGCCTGTGTTTGGGAAAAACCCTGCTGTATTCGAAACCACAGACTAGATAACGTTCAGCCCTCAGAGCTCGTTGTGTACTAGCGAGGACCAATGTAGGTGAAAGATCATGCCTACATAAGGAATCATGACTATAATAGGACATGTACAGTTATGACCGTAATAGGGCATATGCGGCTTTGACCATAATAGGGCAAGTACGAATATGACCGTATTAGGGCAAATAAGAATATGTCCATTTTAGGGCATGTATGAACGGGTCTACATTAGGGCCTCTATACGGGACATAACAGTGCTGACGCGACAGCCGTGGTTTTATATATAGCCATGACCGGTGCTATGGGTCCTCCAGATGCAGCCTCATAGCGTCTAGCTATGGCGAAAGCTTTCTGGTGTAGGGTGGTTTTACTTTTTTCCAGCTGTGGGGCCCATGCTTGAGTGTTACTTAACCTAACCCCAAGATAGTCAAAATGATGGACTACCTCAAGGGGGCGGCCCTCTACAGTCACTGTACCTCTACACTTCTTATGGGGGTTTATCATCATGACTTTAGATTTGGAGGAGTTCAATTCTAGCCCTCTTTCCCCACAGAAGGTGACGAAAACATTCAGTTGAGATTGAAGGCCCATAGGTGTGCGGGAGATCAGTAGGGTGTCGTCTGCAAACATTAATATTGGGGTTGGTATGCCCGCTACTCTGGGGGCATCATGTTTGCATAGCTTCAGCCTCATGGCAGCCCCATTAATAAATAAGCTAAACAATGTTGGGGCCAGGACACATCCCTGTCTGACGCCTTGCCTGATCTCTATCTTCTCAGTCATATCCCCTGTTGTGTTCCATCTCACCCTTGCATATGTGTTTTCATGGAGGAGCCTAAGTATCCTTAGGAGGTCTAGGGGGATACCATAACCTTCCAGTACCTCCCACATTATGTTTCTGGGGACCAGGTCAAATGCCGCTCTTAGGTCAATAAAAGCGACATATAGGTGGTCACGCAACCAGGTGATGTATTTCCATGTTATCACCTTGAAGTGGAGGACCTGGGCCAGAGTGCTCATTTTTTATCTAAAGCCTGCTTGGGAGTCTTCTAGAATATTATTTTGCTGCATCCAGCCGTTTAATCTAAATAAAACCTGTCTGCAAAAGATTTTTGGGGAGTTGTCAAGTAGGCTTATCGGCCTATAATTTGATGCAATAGATCTCTTACCTTTCTTGTAGATCGGTATAATAACCGCACCTTGCCATGACGGGGGAATCCTATTACTACTTATTATGCTATTTGATAGTGCATTCAAATAGGGGGTCCAGATATCGGATTCAGAAAGATAAAGGTCTCCCGGAATGCCATCCATTCCAGGGGCCTTGCCCTTTCTGTTAATGTTATTGCTTTGTGTGTTTCAAGGAGAGTGAATATAGGGTTCACTTGCAAGGCTGGGGTGCAGGATGAGGTAATCTCACTAGATGATTGAGCACCGCTACCCTCCTCTAGGGAGGTAATCTCTGTGCTGTTAATTTGCTGCTGGCAATCATAAAGGGCACTAAAGTGGGTGACCTGGGTGTCGGGCATGATAGCTGGTTCTAGGTCAGTGTTATTAGTAGAATTCCCAGCTACTAATTTCTAAAAGTTTTTTGGGTCTCCCTTCTCTAGGGCCTCAGCTAGCGTTAACCATTGGGCCTCATCCCATTCCCTTTTGGTTTTGGCTAGGACATTTTTATATTCATGCCTTGTCTTTATAATTTCAGGTCTAGAGCCCTTTTTAATAGCACACAGGAGTTGGAGCTTTCCTAGGCGACAGGTCTTATTATACCAAGTGGGCATTTTCCTTTTAAGTACTCCTCTGTTCCCTCATGAAACATGGTCTCAAAATGTCCATGAGTTCACAGTGTAAGGTGATAAAATGAATATTATGGGTGTTATTTAGGTCAATTTGGGACATTTTAGTGACAAAGAGGTTATATATAAGTGCCATCACTTTTTCATCTCCCTCCATTTCTGCCCACTTGATGTTTCTCAAATTATTTGATGTTGTAATTGGTGCGGAGAGGGCAGCTGCCTTCAGTTGAAAATCTTTGAATCCAGTCATATAAAAGGATGCACTTAGTGCCTGGTGTTCGCTATCTGGTCTATAAATAACTTGCATGTCATACAAGTCTGGCCAGAGGTCATTATCGAGTAAAATGTGGTCAATCCTGGATTTGCTAAGGCCTCTACTAAAAGTAAACGAAGGGGGACAGTCAGACCTGGTGTTACCATTTACTAATCTTAGACCATGCTCAATAATAAGATCAATGATTTGGGAGCCCACCTTTGAAAGTTTAGTAATTTTCTTATAATCGTGAGTACATGAAATTTCCTGGGGTCTAGACTCTACAGATATAGGAATGGAGGTGTTAGTATCACCTGCCACAATTTTTTAGAGTTTTTTGGGTGATCTCTCCCCAAAAATCATCTAGCCTGCTTACAATCGAGGATTGCAAGTTTGAGGGTACAGACCTAATGTAAATGTTCACTAGAGTTATATGTCTGGATCCTGACCGGGTTTTAATAGTAATTTGCAGGGCAAGTAAATCTTTAGATTTAGTTGGAAGCATTTTGGCCATTGGAAACAAGTACAGTTTTAGCCATATTAAGAGTACACCTGAGGGACGCCCTGCCAGCGATGGAACTGCCGTTTCACTAAAGGCAATGAAACCTGGGCAATGCACAGATTCTGTCGCCCAAGTTTCTTGCAGTAGGACAATATGGTGGGAATCAATAAATGATCCCCACTCCAGGTCAGAAAGTTTGGACTCAATACCTGCAACATTCCAGGACAGTAGTTTTAGATGTTTGCCCTCCGGTAATCCCATGGGACCCATAGCGGGCTTTGTAGAATCTCCCTGGGATGTTGTAGGATCTTCTTTCTTATTTCCAATAGGTGGAGCCCTGCGCCTCAGTGGCCCAACAGTGTCTGGTGCTACGTAATCTGAAGGCCCTTCAACTGTTGTTAAGGAGATTCAATTTCCATCTCTTGGGGGCACCTTTGCCAGAGTAGCTGGGAGCCAGGATCAATCCTCCATTCGTAGATAATTTTTAGGTAGCCACGCACAGCATCGACCCCCTGTCTGTGAATTGGTGATCAACAGGCCAGCGCTACAAGAATGGTTAGGTGATGTACCTGAAGCGCCCCGGAGTACTGGATTTGGCTTCCTACTATCGGCCATTATTATTTCCTTTTTCACCTTAAGCTCCAATACCTACAGAATAGGGGGATAATATAGAGAGGAGATCTCAACCTTAATGCCACATTCCATAAAATACAGACTTGATGAACAAGTTACTTACCTTCGGTAACGATATATCTGTAAGAAACATTAGTAGTGATAGATTCCTTACCTTAGAATATCCCCAGGCGTCAGACTGGATCCGGAAAGTTTTCGTCAGCAGTACCCCTGCGCGTCGGTAGGTGGCGTCATGCGGCTCCGCGTCCATCGTTGGCGTCGTGGTCGCCGAGATGACGTCGCGGGCGCTACTTAGACACCGCCCACGCGCGCTGACGTCAGTTCTGTACACGACTTTCCGCGCCAGGAAGGCAGAGCCATGCAAGATACTGACCACTGGTGCATTGAAACTAGGGCCCTGAAAGGGATGACCTTAACCCTAGAAATCAGTTCGCAGAACGGGGAGGATGGGTGGGGCGGTAAGGAATCTATCACTACTAATGTTTCTTACAGATATATCGTTACCGAAGGTAAGTAACTTGTTCATCTGAAAGAAACACATAGTGATAGATTCCTTACCTTAGAATAGATACCCCAGCAATACCAACCCCGGTGGTGGGTCTGCGTACTAAGATCACACCAGAAAGTCGCGGAGAACAGAACGGCCAAAGAAGCCGTCTCTCCGGACTTGGCTGTCCAGGCAATAGTGCTTGGTAAACTCGCGCAGCGAGGCCCACGTGGCTGCCTGACAGATGTCTTGCAGGGGGACACCACGTCCCAATGCAGTAGTGGCTGCAGTAGCTCTGGTGGAATGAGCACGCAGCCCCACCGGAGGTTCTTTTTTAGCAAAAGAGTAACAGGCTTTGATACATAAGACAACCCAGCGGGAGATAGTTCTCTTGTGTACCACCCGACCTTTCTTGGTGCCAACGTAGCCAACAAAGAGCTGGTCATCCACCCGGAACTGCTGTGTGCGGTTGAGATAAAAGGAGAGCGCACGTTTTGGGTCCAGACGGTGGAGCCTTTCTTCCTCTCTGAAAGGATGCGGAGGCGGAAAGAAGGTGGGCAAGGTAATAGTCTGCCCAATGTGAAAGGCCGTAACCACTTTTGGCAAAAAGGAAGGACGGGGCCTGAGCACAACCTTGTCTGGATGGACTGATAGGAAAGGAGGCTTACAAGAAAGAGCCTGGAGCTCACTCAATCAATCAATATAGTCTTTATTTCGATTATTAAATCACAAAAGACAGAATATTACAGTATTAAAAATATATAAAAAAGATAATTCATCTCTTAGCATTTTTCCCTATTAGCATTAAACAATAAAATCAACAGTAATCATAGTTCATCATAAAATAGTCAATAAATATGTATCCATTATTAAAACTCTTGATTGTACATAGTCAATACTAAAATTAATTATTAAAATACAGCATGGCGTTCAACAATTATCATATCACATAGGTTGAAACCAGGATACCACCATTTGTACATAGACCTTGTTTTAGCAGAGAAGAGAGGAAAAAAAAAAAAAAAAGGATTTTTAGACTAATATATGGTCCCTCATTGCAGTAAAGGTTACTCTACCCCCATTTTCTTAGCTCGAAGGGCCCAAACCCAGCTCAAAAATGTTGCCATGCCAATTACAATAAGGTCCATGGTATCTGACCTAAGAATCCTTAGAGCTTCCTTTGCGGTCCTTATACCCAAGACCTTACAAACAGGTTTGAGCCATTTTGTCCTTGGAAGATAGTAAGCTGGGCAGACAAATAAAATATGGGCTATGGTCTCAACATGGTCATGGCAAAAGATACATTTATCACATGCTGATGTGAGCCATCTGCTTGTAAACGCTCTTACTGGTAGGGAACCTACTCTAAACTGGTGATAAAGTTTCCGATCGAGTGGCCTAGAAATGAGGTCCCAGTAGCCTTCCAATTTAACCTCGTCTTTTACTTCTAGGAATTCCCTAGACAGTGTCGGCCTTGTAATAGATGAGAACTTCTTACTTTTAACCATATCCCAGTAAGTTGCCTTGTAGGTCTTCTTAAGGGGAAATACCGCAACGTCTGGGTCCTCCCACAGGATGCTCATCCCCATGTCGGACAACATGGTTTTAATATTTTTCAACCATGGGATCTCGTGTAGGTGACCCAGCCTCCTTACTTCTAATAAGGCCTTGGCGTATAGGGCAAGCTCCGGGGTGGTCCAAAGTCGCCTCCAGAATGCCAGTGGTCTGAAACGTGCAGCATCCTCGATGTTATGGCAGCCCAGATCTAAGAAAAGGGGCAGCAAAGGGGAGGATTGCGGGAGGCCAACCAATGATCTAACAAACTTGTTTTGTGCTAATACAAGGGGGGTTAGATTTTCATAGCCCCACAATTCAGCACCATATAATATTGCGGGGCAAAATTTTGAGTTATATATTTGCAAAACGGGGGCTATAGGTTTAGTTTGGGAAAGCCTATGCTCTTTAACCAGAGCACCTCCTAATTGAGCATGTTTTAGGGCCATCATATCAACTTGGGGTTTCCAGCTTAGCTTTCTACTTAATGTGATACCCAAATAGGTGAATACGTCAGTCTGGTCCAAGAGCACATTATTCATGTATACTCTCCCTATGGTGGCTTTTGATTTATGAAGCACCATAAACTTTGTTTTCTCCACATTAACCCTTAGCTCATGATCGCGGCAAAACACCTCGAACCGCGACAGAGCGGCCTGCAACCCGTGTCTTGTCTTGGATATTATCAGGGTGTCGTCCGCGAACATGAGCAAGGGTATTTTCATACCTGCTAATGTTGGAGCGTCAGTGGGGTGGTCATTAAAGTATTGAACCACCCTGTTTATAAATAGAGAAAACAGAGTGGGGGCTAGTACACACCCCTGATGTACCCCTTGGATACCGGAAACCTCTCTGTAACTTCCCCGGCTTCCCCCAGCGGACCTGCGCATAAGTTGAGTCGTGTAGTTTTACTAGAATGGCCACCAATTCCGAAGGCATCCCCATTTCCACCAAAGCGCTCCACATTTTCACACGGGGAACAAGGTCAAATGCAGATTTTAAATCCACAAAAGCGGCGTAGATTGTGCCCCCATCTATGATAACCACCCGCCAGTATATTAGCACAAACCTGAAGACCTGGTCAAGGGTACTTGTGTGTGGCCGAAACCCCGCCTGTAATGGTGTTAGAATATCTATTTCTACTATCCAGGCCTGGATTCTGCCAAGTACTAGTCTGGCTACGATCTTCTGAGCAGAATCTATCAGGCTAATTGGCCTGTAGTTTCCTGGTTGAGAGCGGTCACCCTTCTTGTATATCGGTAAGATTTCGGCACCTAACCAAGTGTCGGGAATCGGGGCACCGCTAGCTATGGCATTCGCCAATAACTTTATATAAGGGACCCAGAACTCTTTTTCCTTAATAAACAAGTCTGCGGGTATGCAGTCGGGGCTGGGGGCCCTGCCTCTTGGAATTAGTTTTAGTACAGACTCAACCTCTAGGCTAGTAAAGCACAGGGGTTCACTCGGTAGTGGCCGTTGAGGGATCTCCTCATTACAGTTGGAAGACTGGAACTGCGCCTCAAAATATGCGACCCACTGTACTGGGGCGACGTGATTAAAAGGTATCTGCTTCTGTTCGCCACTACCCCATTTGACTAACTGCCAGAATTGAGTCATATTCCGCCCTCTACATGCCAACAGCAAATCATGCCATCGGTCTTCGTCCCATTCCTTCTTCGCTAACAACTGAACTTTCTTATAATGAGCTCTGGTCTTTCTAATGTTGCCCAAGTCTTTAGATCTAATGGCCCTCGATAACATTTTGTAAGCATTTCTACATGAGCTGTTGTACCATGAGCCTGCCTTCACAGTCATATTCTTCCTCAGGATACTTTCTTTGATAAAAAATGTTTTTAAATTCTTAAATAACTCTTCATGGACATGACAAATAATGAGATTAGCATCCTCCTGTGAATCACAGTCTAGTAGTTTGGTTGTTGAACCCATTACCAAATCCCTTATCTGTTCCATTTCTCCCTCATTGTTTGCAATCCTTGCCCACTGGACTCTCCTCATATCATTGGTTAATGTGACCTCTTCAGTGCTATACTCAGCTTTCCTGGTGTTTGAATTGCTAAAGCTTTCATCATGTAGTTTTAAAACCAAAGGATTGTGATCACTTTCGGTCCGCTTCAGGACCTCCATATCCAGGACAGAAGGCCAAAGTTCTACCTTAATAAGAATGTAGTCTATCCGGCTACTTCTTAATCCGTTGTCAAAAGTATTTGCACCCTGCCTATCTGACTGCGTCCTCCCATTTGCTGCTCTCATTCCCTTTTCTAGACAAAAGCCCTTCAGTTGTAATGCGGCTTCGGTCCATTTTTTAATGGGGCCTAATTCTAGTTGGGGGATGTTCCATTGTGCGTCCTCCTCTTCACTAAGTTTTCCGTCCTCCTGGTCCAGGGGCTCAAAGCTACAGTTAAAATCTCCTGCTATGATCAGATTGCGAATACCCCGAACATTATCCATATAGCCATCTAGAGCGGTAACCACACCGGAACCCCTACCACCCGGCTGCCCTCGCGAATAAACGTTAATAATCATTATGTCAAGACCTTTGGTCAATCGAACTGTTATGGCCATAATATCCGGGCTGTCTATATATATTTCGTCCACCCTTATTCCCTCCTGCTGTCTAACCCAGCAGGTCAACCCACCAATCGGTCTTCCTCTCTGTCCTCCTATAGCTACCTTTGAGAAATTTAGAAAGCCGGGATGATAGACTCTATCCAGGGACCAAGTCTCCTGGAATAACCAGACATCAATACCATCAATAAATGATGTCCAGTCTGTGGACGCGGTTTTTGATGATAACCCCGCGATATTCCAGGAAGCCATTGTCATGTGGGTTTTTAAGGGACTATTACTAGGATTATCTTGGCCACTGGTTAACTCGACATCGTGTGCTGAGTCTGGTTCCCCTAAACCATGGCTGGAAATGCTAGTTATAGTACATGGGCATGCTACTGATCTTTGCAAGGTTACATTCACCATGCCCCCAGGACTTATTTTCAATGAGGATGAACACCCGGCATCTGCACTAATAGAACTACAAACATGATTAACCTGGAACACTTCATCCGATTTAGACAGCACAGCGGGAGTGGCGGAACCCAAACGCATGTCGGCCTCCTCTTCACCCATGTGTTCCTTTAAAACTGGTAATGGGGAGATATTAGTTGTTCCCAGTCAATCGACTTCTTCTAAGGTGGTGAGAATTTCAAATCGATTGCTTGTGTGTACTGGAAAATCATATTGGTTGACTACTCTTCGGGGTCCCCGCCACTCATTGAACCTAGGTGTACTCTGCGGTTTATAAAAGAAACCTAGTGGAAGGATTTTTATATCCTCTCCTTCAGTAAAGGAGTACACAGCCATTTCCAATATGTGTTGAACCAGTGTTGGTGATCTAAAGCTAAGGACCACGCAGTCGCCTGATAGGGACTTGTACGACTTCCCAATCCAGTCGATTCTACGTACCATTTTAAACTCGGAGAACAGATGGTTTCTTATCCCTGTCCTGTTGCCCAACAGGTGTAGGGCCTTATTTTTTAGCGTCGACCAGTGTTCCCGAGTGCCGGGTGGAAGCTTTGGGACGTTAGCAAGTACCACGGTGTATGGAGTGGCCTCGGGTGGAAGGTGCAGGGAAGTGTGAGGGTTCATGTCACTTACTTCATTTAGCTCTGTGGGCCTACTCCCTCGTCTAGCGGAGGTGATGGCCACCAGGAAAGCAGTCTTCAAGGTCAAGAGACGAAGAGGACAGTTATGAAGTGGCTCAAAGGGAGCACACATCAAGTATGTAAGAACCAAATTCAAGTCCAACTGAGGCATCACGAAAGGAATAGGAGGAAAAAGGTGTGTAATGCCTTTGAGAAATGTATTTACAACAGGGGACTTGAAAAGAGAGGGCTGATCAGGGAGCCTGAGAAAGGCCGAAATAGCAGAAAGGTAGCCCTTGATAGTGCCCAGAGCAGAGCCCTGCTGGGCCAAAGAAAGAAGGAACAGTAGTACTTCAGAAAGAGGGGCAGAAAGGGGATCCACAGCTTTTGCTGTGCACCATGCCACAAACTTGTTCCACCTGCAGGCGTATACCACTTTCGTAGAGGGACGCCTGGCTGCCAGAATGACATCACAAACTTCAGGAGGCAAGTCGAAAGGAATCAACTGCCGCCGCTCAATCTCCACGCAAAGAGGTGGAGGCTGGACAGGTTCGGGTGGAGGACCGTCCCCTGCTGCTGCGACAGAAGATCCTCCGGAAGAAGCAGTCTGATTGGAGGATCCATGCTCATACTGAGTAGCTCGGGATACCATACTCTTCGAGCCCAGTCCGGGGCCACAAGGATGACTTGTGCCCGGTCGTGCCTGATCTTCTTCAGCACTCTGGGCAGAAGTGGTATAGGCGGAAAGGCGTACAACAGACCGCAACTCCACTCGCGACGAAAAGCGCCGCCGAGCGAGTGCCGCCTTGGACATTCCAACGCGCAGAACTGATGACATTGCGCGTTCTCTTCGGTGGCGAATAGATCTAACCAACGCTCTCCCCACTGCTGAAAGAGACCTTGCACCACCTCCGAGTGAAGACGCCATTCGTGATCGAGCATGCACCTGCGGCTGAGTTCGTTTGCCCTGGCGTTCAGAGAACCTGCCAGGTGTTGAACCACCAGGGACATGCCCTGATGTTCCAGCCATGTCAAGAGACGCAGAGCCTCCTGACAGAGGGTCCACGACCCCACCCCGCCTTGTTTGTTGCAGTACCACATGGCGGTGGTGTTGTCTGTGAACACCTGCACTACTCTCCCCTTGACAGAGGGAAGGAATGCCTTCAGTGCAAGCCGGATCGCCCGAAGCTCCAGATGGTTGATATGGAGCCGGGATTCCGCCAGAGACCAGAGGCCTCTGATCTCCGCCTCTCCCATGTGGCCGCCCCAACCCAGGAGGGACACATCCGTCACCACTGTAAACTCCGGTTGGGGAAGGGAGAGAGATCTGCCGTCGACCCAATGCCAGTTCTTGAGCCACCACTGCAACTGACGTGCAGTGCCCTCCGAGATCTGGACGTGATCGGACAGGTTCCCCTGATGCTGCGCCCACTGGAACTTCAGGTCCCACTGCAGAGCCCGCATATGCCATCTGGCATGATTGATTAGCAGGATGCCATGAGGCCCAGCAGCCTCAGAGTCACTCTGACCGAAACCCGGGACAAGGGCTGAAAGATGGGAATGAGAGCCCGAATATCCCGGACTCGCTGTTTGGGAGGATAGACCCCAAACTGCGCCGTGTCCAGAACCGCTCCAATAAAGAGGAGCTTCTGAGAGGGAATCAGGTGCGACTTCGGCACGTTGATGGAGAACCCCAGCAAGTGCAGCAGGTCGGCCGTAGTCTGGAGGTGGGAGACGACTGCATGGTGCGAGCCCGCCTTCAACAACCAGTCGTCCAGATAGGGGAAGACTGAAACCCCTGATCTGCGCAGATGAGCTGCGACCACCGCCATCACCTTGGTGAACACCCGAGGGGCGCTGGTAAGGCCAAAAGGGAGCACGGTGAACTGAAAGTGCTCGTGGCCTACCGTGAACCGTAGGTAACGCCGGTGGGCTTGCAGGACGGGGATGTGGAAATAGGCATCCTGCAAGTCTAGCGCTACCATCCAGTCTTGTGGATCGAGAGCAGACAAGACCTGAGCCAGAGTGAGCATCTTGAACTTCTCTTTGCGGAGGAAGCGATTGACGTTCCGGAGGTCTAAGATAGGACGCAGGCCTTTGTCCTTCTTGGGCACCAGAAAGTAGTGGGAATAGCAACCACGACCTACTTCTGGTGTCGGAACGCGCTCGATGGCCCCCTTGGCCAAGAGGGCCGCAACTTCCTGCTGAAGAAGTGCCAAGTGATCCCCCGACATGCGGTGGTATTGAGGTGGCATGGCTGGAGGGGTAGTATCGAAGGGGAGGGAGTAGCCCCTCCGGACTATCTCTAAAACCCACCTGTCCGAAGTGATGGTGCGCCAGTGGGGGAGTTGATGGCGAAGCCTGCCGCCCACTGGCGTTTGATGGGCCTGAAAGTTCGGACTAGGAAGGTTTGGAGGCAGTGGTGGCCGGGGTGGTGGTGGACTGACCCGCCCGCTGGCCCCTTGATCCGCCACGGCGGAACCCACGTCCGCGCTGGGATTGTTGCTGCGCAGGCCTGTGGTTCTGTTGCGAACGCTGCGGGCGCCCCTTCCTGTGCCACGAAAGGAGCGAAAAGCAGAAGGCGGAGGAGGGCGGACTGCCGAGAGTCCCAAGGACTTGGCCGTAGCCCGTGAGTCCTTAAACCTCTCCAACGCGCTGTCCGCTTTGTCGCCGAAGAGGCGACGGCCATCAAAGGGCATGTCCATAAGGGTGTTTTGGACATCCCCCGAAAATCCAGTGGTCCTCAACCAGGCGTGACGGCGAACCGCCACCGTCGTTGCAATCGACCTGCCCAGTGAGTCGGCGGTGTCTAGGCCACAACGAATCATGAACTTTGCTGCGTCTCTCCCCTCTGCAACAGCCTGGGAGAGAGCTGGCCGGGCCTCCTCCGGACACTGGGGCAGCACGTTCGCCACCGTATCCCACAGAGAGTGGGAATAAGGGCCCAAGAGGCATGCGGTGTTCACGGACCGCAGCGCAGAGCTGGTGGAAGAAAAATCTTTTTACCAAACTGATCCAGCTTCTTGGATTCCCTATCCGGTGGGGCGGAAGGGAAGGCGGTTGGGGAAGCAGAGGCTTGGACAATCAAGCTCTCGGGGGTGGGATGTTGGGAGAGGAAAATGGGGTCACCCGGAGCCGGGCGATGGCATCGGGCCACGTTCCTATCCACAGGAGCCCCTGTGGTGGGCCTGGACCAAGTGCCCAAAAGAACGTCAGAAAGGGCTTCATTGGGGGGGGGGGGGGCGGAGCTTGCCGGCGCCGGAGATGGCCGCTTAGAGGAAGAGCTCCGCACTAACAACACAATATCCTGTAATTATCCGGCATTAGCGTGAAACGCAGGCTTCGCTGGACACATCCCTGTGCTGCGGAACCGATCCGCTACCGGAGAAGACCTCCGGCTCCCGCCTGAGAGGTGTGTGGGCGACGTGACGACCGAGTGGAGGTGGCGCGCCGACTAGGCCGTGCATCCCCGGGCACATCCATAGCCGGCCGGAAGTGGGGCCTGGCTGGGTGCGCGGGCCCGTGCGGGTCGGCCGAAACACTGGAGCAGCGCGGACGCGCCCTGGCAATCGCTGCTGGTAGCGGAGGGAGAGACGCACCTAACGACCCCCTAAGCGGGTGTGACGCGCAGCTAGGCGGCACGGGGGCTGGATAGACGGCGTGAGTTACATGTAAATCGCTGTGGCGGCCCGCCGGAGGTAGCGGCTGTGAAGCGGGGAAAGCAAGAAGCGCAATCTGCAGTCCGGCCAGCGCACCGGGCACAGAAGACCCTATCGAGAGACCTCTCCCTTGTGATAACGTGGCTGGAACCGGTGGGGGAGAGGGAGTGAGAGGAGCGATCCTTCCCCTATATTGGCTGGCTCCTGAGTATAACTCCCATCACGTCCAGTACAACGGGGTCTGGCTGGCTCCTGAGCTGCCCTCGAGTCCTGAGTGCACCGATACCCTAGTACAGACCGGCTTGGTGGGGTGATTCTCGACGTCTGCCCCGGCTGCCACAGGCGCACTCACAGCACCTGGCAGCCACAACGCTCCTCGCTGCACTAACTGCCCAGTTTCTGCTGTGTTCCCTACTGGGAGATCGCTTCACCACACTTGGTGCGCACTATCCGGCGTGAGGGCTTGAGCGGCGAGGACTGGGGTGCCCACTGTCACGTTGATACCTCTGCTAGTGGCTCTGGACCTCTGGGGGTGGATACCCAAGCTGAGCAACTGAACCTGTAGGAAGCGCGACGAATTGTGCTTGAACTTCACCCATTACAAAGCCCATATCCGCCACGTGCCACATTGATCTTGGTTGGATCTGCGTCGGCCCACAGGGTTCTGGTGAGTGCAACTGCGAACAGCCACTATGGGTAGAACTGAAAAAACTCAGCAGAAATTGTCATTCGGACAGCGCAAGCCCAGGGACCGTGCGCTTTCAGCGGATGATAGAGACCCAGGCTGGGATAGGGAGCAGGGTCAACAAGATGGCGACATCAAGGCCATGCTGGCCTCGATGGAGAAGGGCCTTCAAAATTTGCTAACGGTCTTGGGCACGAAGATCGATTCCTTCTCCTACCGCATGGATAGGATGTCTGAAAGAATAGACAAGCATGCGGAACGCATCGATATGGCTGAACGTCGTATCACAGAGGTGGAAGAAGCGCAGATGGACATGGACACAGGCCGCAAAAGTATGGAAAAGTTGCTTCAGTTGCTGCAGGACAAGGCTGAAGATTTAGAGGCGAGGCCTCGTAGAAGCAACCTGCGGATCACGGGTCTGCCGGAGTCAACATCTACTGGCAACATGGAACAGTTTGTAGAGAAATTGCTGACCACGCTGTTGGGCAGCGATACCTTCTCGTCTATGTTTGTGGTCGAGAGGGCGCATCGATCCTTGGGCCCACAGCCGGCTCCAGGTGCTCCTCCACGGCCAATAATAGCTAAATTACTTAACTACCGCGACAGGGACGCGGCGTTGAGAGTCGCCAGGGAGAAGCAGACTTTGCACTACGAGGGATATACGCTTGCTCTGTTTCCAGATTTTACTGCGAGGGTTGAAGAGGCACGTCGTCAGTTTACTCCTCTAAAGAAACAGCTAAAGGACAAGAACATTGACTATGCAATGCTGTACCCGGCTCGCCTCCGAGTCAATCGTCAAGGAAGGTCGTTAATTTTCACGGACCCAAAAATTTTGCAAAAAGCAATAAAGGACTGGTCTAGAGAGCAGCGGCACAGCCCGGATAAGGATGCTCGGTTCGGAGCGGAAGGAGGACCATTGGAGGAGCAAGACTGAATGCCAGATCGACCATGATTCAGATAGGTCACGTGTGCATGTGGGGGCTGATGTTTGCAAAAATAGACTACGAACTACCCCGGACATTGGTGTATTCTGAGGGGCTACTCAGTGTCCCTATATGTTTGTGACATGGCACAGCTCTAGGAGTAGACTTATTTTTTCAAGAGGTTGGAAATACTAGAGTATGATTGATAGGCGGGAACGGCCGCCTGATTGGTAATATAGCTACGCTGACTGCATGATGAGCATTGTTCACGCTAATGCACAAGTTACTAACTTGTGTAACAATATATCTGTAAGAGACAGTAGTTAGTGACAGATTCCTTACCTTAGAATATCCCCAGGCGTCAGGCTGGATCCGGAAAGTTTTGCGTAGCAGTACCCCTGCGCGTCGGTAGGCGGCGTCGTGCGGCTCCGCGTCCGTCGTCGGCGTCGTGATCGCCGGGATGACGTTGCGGCCAGTACTTAGACGCCGCCCATGCGCGCTGGCGTCAGTTCTGTACACGACTTTCCGCGCCAGAAACGCAGAGCCATGCAAGAAACTGACACTGGTGTCTGAAAACTAGGGCCCTGAAAGCGATGACCTTAACCCTAGAAATCAGTTTGCAGAACGGGGAGGATGGGTGGGGCGGTAAGGAATCTGTCACTAACTACTGTCTCTTACAGATATATCGTTACACAAGTTAGTAACTTGTGCATCTGAAAGAGACACATTAGTGACAGATTCCTTACCTTAGAATAGATACCCCAGCAATACCAACCCCGGTGGAGGGTCTGCGAACAAAGATCAGACGAGGAAGTCTCGGAGAATAGACCGGCCAAAGAAGCCGTCTCTCCGGACTTGGCTGTCAAGGCAGTAAAGCTTGGTAAACGTGTGCAGCGAGGCCCACGTAGCTGCCTGACAAATGTCCTGCAATGGGACACCACGTCCCAAAGCCGTGGTGGCGGCTGTCGCCCTGGTGGAATGGGCACGTAGCCCAACAGGGGGCTCCTTCTTAGCCAAAGAATAGCAGGCTTTGATACACAAGGTTACCCAGCGGGAGATGGTTCTCTTGTGCACCGCCCGACCTTTTTTGGGGCCCACGTAGCCAACAAAGAGCTGGTCATCCACCCGGAAGTGTTGTGTGCGGTTGAGATAAAAGGAAAGCGCACGTTTTGGGTCCAGACGGTGGAGCCTCTCTTCCTCTCTGGAAGGATGCGGAGGCGGAAAGAAGGTGGGCAAAGTGATGGTCTGCCCAATGTGGAAGGCAGTAACCACCTTTGGCAAGAAGGACGGACGCGTCCGAAGAACAACCTTGTCTGGATGGACAGACAGAAAGGGAGGTTTGCAAGATAGAGCCTGGAGCTCACTCACCCGCCGAGCGGAGGTGATGGCCACCAGAAAGGCTGTCTTCACAGTCAGAAGACGAAGAGGACAATTATGTAGAGGCTCAAAGGGAGCGCACATGAGAAAGGTAAGAACCAAGTTCAAGTCCCACTGAGGCATCACAAACGGAACAGGAGGGAAGAGGTGTGTAATGCCTTTTAGGAACCTGTTAATGACAGGGGACTTGAAAAGGGAGGGCTGATCAGGAAGCCTGAGGAAGGCCGAAATGGCACAAAGATAGCCCTTGATGGTACCCAGGGCAGAACCCTGTTGGGCCAGAGAAAGAAGGAACAGAAGAACCTCAGAAAGAGGGGCAGAGAGGGGACTCACAGCCTTTGCTGTGCACCATGCCACAAACTTGTTCCACCTGCAGGCGTATACCACCTTAGTGGAGGGACGCCTGGCTGCCAGAATCACATCACAAACTTCGGGAGGCAAGTCGAAAGGAATCAACTGCCGCCGCTCAATCTCCACGCAAGCAGGTGGAGACTGGACAGGTTCGGGTGGAGGACCGTCCCTGCTGCTGCAACAGAAGATCCTCCCGAAGAGGCAGACAGATCGGGGGATCGACGCTCATACTGAGTAGCTCGGGATACCAAACTCTTCGAGCCCAGTCCGGAGCCACAAGGATGACTTGGGCCCGGTCGCGCCGAATCTTCTTCAACACTCTGGGTAGAAGTGGTATAGGCGGAAAGGCGTACAACAGACCGCAACTCCACTCGCGACGAAAAGCGTCGCAGAGCGAGTGCCGCCTTGGAAATTCCAACGCGCAGAACTGCTGACATTGCGCGTTCTCGTCGGTGGCGAATAGATCTAACCAAGGCTCTCCCCACTGTAGAAAGAGTCCTTGCGTCACTTCTGAGTGAAGACGCCATTCGTGATCCATCATGCACCTGCGGCTGAGTTCGTCCGCCCTGGCGTTCAGGGAACCTGCCAGGTGTTGAACCATCAGGAACATGCCCTGATGTTCCAGCCATGTCCAGAGGCGCAGAGCCTCCTGACAGAGGGTCCACGACCCCACCCCGCCTTGTTTGTTGCAGTACCAAATGGTGGTGGTGTTGTCTGTGAACACCTGCACTACCTTCCCTTTGACAGAGGGAAGGAATGCCTTGAGTGCAAGTCGTATCGCCCAGAGCTCCAGAAGGTTGATATGGAGCCGGGACTCCGCCGGAGACCAGAGGCCTCTGATCTCCGCCTCTCCCATGTGACCGCCCCATCCCAGAAGGGACGCGTCCGTCACAACTGTGTGCTCTGGCTGGGGAAGGGAGATGGATCTGCCCATGACCCATTGCCGGTTCGAGAGCCACCACTGCAACTGTTTTGCAGTCCCCTCCGAGATCTGGACGTGATCGGACAGGTTGCCCTGGTGCTGCGCCCACTGGAACTTCAGGTCCCACTGCAGAGCCCGTATATGCCATCTGGCATGATCGACCAGCAGGATGCAGGAGGCCATGAGGCCCAGCAGCCTCAGGGTCATCCATACCGAAACCCAGGATAAAGGCTGAAAGATCGGAATCATAGCCTGAATATCCCGGACTCGCCGTTCGGGAGGATAGGCCCGAAACTGCGTTGTGTCCAGAACCGCTACGATGAAAAGGAGCTGTGGAGAAGGAATCAGATGCGACTTCGGCACATTGATGGAGAACCCCAGCGAGTGCAGGAGTTCGGCCGTAGTCTGGAGGTGGGAGACAACTGCCTGGGACGAGCCCGCCTTCAGCAGCCAGTCGTCGAGGTAGGGGAAAGACTGGAACCCCTGCCCGGCGCAGATGAGCTGCGACCACCGCCATCACTTTCGTGAACACCCGAGGGGCACTTGTAAGGCCAAAGGGGAGCACGGTGAATTGAAAATGCTCGAGGCCTACCGTGAACCGCAGGTAACGCCGGTGGGCCGGCAGGACGGGGATGTGGAAATAAGCGTCCTGCAAGTCCAACGCTACCAACCAGTCTCCAGGGTCGAGGGCAGTCAAGACCTGAGCTAGGGTGAGCATCTTAAACTTCTCCTTCCGGAGGAAGCGATTGACGTTCCGGAGGTCCAAGATAGGACGCATGTCCTCCTTGTCCTTTTTGGGCACCAGAAAGTAGTGGGAGTAGCAACCACATCCTACTTCTGGGGTCGGAACATGCTCGATGGCCCTCTTGGCCAAGAGGGCCGTGACTTCCTTCTGCAGAAGCACCAAGTGATCCCCTGACATGCGGTGGAATTGAGGTGGCATGGCTGGGGGTGGTCTCGAAGGGGAGGGAGTAGCCCCTTCGGACAATGTCCAAGACCCACCTGTCCGAGGTGATGGCACGCCAGTGGTGAAGGTGATGGCGGACCCTGCCCTCTACTGGCGTGCTGTGCACCTGAAAGGAAGGACTAGGAGGGCTTGGAGGCCGCGGACGGGGCGGAGTTGGTGGCCTGACCCGCACGCTGGTTGCCCGACCCGCCACGGCGGAAGCCACGTCCTCGGCCACGCGAAGACGCTTGCTGCGCGGGCCGGTGGCTGGGCAGCGGACGTGACTGGGCGCCCTTCCGTGGCCACGAAAGGGGCGAAAAGCAGAGGTTAGCGGAGGGCGCACAGCAGAAAGGCCCAGGGACTTGGCAGTAGCCCGTGAGTCCTTAAACGCTCCAGCGCATGGTCTGCTTTGGAACCAAAAAGACCGACTCCATCAAAGGGCATGTCCATGAGTGTATTCTGGACATCACCCGAGAAACCAGTTGTTCTCAGTCAGGCGTGGCGACACAGCGCCACCGTCGTTGCAAGCGATCTGCCCAGCGAGTCGGCGGTATCAAGGCCACAACGTATGGTGTACTTTGCCGCATCCCTACCTTCCGCAATGGTGCGGGTAAGCAGTGTCTGGACCTCCTCAGAACACTGGGGCAAAACGGCCGCCACCGAATCCCACAGAGAGTGGGAATATCGGCCCAAAAGGCAAGCGGTGTTGACGGACCGCCAGCCCGCACTGGAGGAAGAAAAGGCCTTTTTCCCAAATTGGTCCAGGCGTTTGGATTCCCTATCCGGAGGGGCGGTAGGGAAGGCGGTTTGGGAGGCAGAGGCTTGGACAACCAAGCTCTCGGGGGTGGGATGTTGAGAGAGAAACAAGGGGTCGCCCGGAGCAGGGCGATGGCGTCGGGCCACGTTCCTATCCACAGGAGCCCCTGTGGTGGGCTTGGACCAGGTGCCCAAAAGAACGTCAGACAGTGCATCATTAAACAGCAGCAATGGCTCCGAGGAGGTAGCTGCCGGCTGAAGCACTTCCGTCAGGAGGTTAGTCCTGACAGCCACAGTAGGCAATTGGAGGTGCAAGGCTCCAGCTGCTCTACGCAACACCGTTGCTAAATTTGCTCCCTCCTCCGTAGCCACGGAAGGAGGAGACAGCATGCCAGTGTCAGGAGAAGTGTCCAGACCACTGGCATCCCCAAGTTCCTCTGCCCAGTCCTGATCATACTCACACTGCTGTGTGAGAGGGTCTTCCGACCCCTCCCAGCTCTCCTGGTCCTCCTCCGACTGAAAATAGGGAGGAGGAGGGACGTCAGGGACCCAAGGTCTCAGTGGCGCCGGGCGACGTCAGTCCCACGCCGCGTCCGGATCCGGAGAGAGCCGGGGAACGACGCCGCCCGGAGCCCCGGACGGCGTCAGGAACGGCACCGGGGACATCGGCGTCGGCGGAGGCGTGGTTAGGTCAACCGGCGTCGATGGGGGTTGCGGTACCACCGGAGCTGGGATCGAGGCCGGGGCCGAAGCCGGGGCCGGGAGCGAGGCTGGTGAGACAGGCGGCGCCGGGACCGGAGTCGTCGGCGGCGCCGGGGCAACCCCACTCGAGGCCCGCGGGGCCCGAAGGCGCACCGGGAGGGACCTTGAGGCCCGAAGAGGCGGGCCATGGCCTACAGGAATTTCTGTATCTCGGCCGGAGTCGCCCCCGAACCCGGGAAGGACGGGTAATGCGGGGGCGGCTCCATAGGCACCTCCGGAGCCGCGGGGACAATGCCGACAGGGGCCTCAGCCGAGTCGCGAGACCGGCGAGGCGAAGTCTTAGAGCGATGTGCTTCTTAGACTTTTTGTGCTTCGACTTACCCGAGGAGTGCGAAGACTTGGACTCCGACGACCGGCCCCTCGACCTCTCTCGTGACCGGGGCTTGGTGCGGCGCAGAGCCGACTGCCGGACCTCGAGTAGCTTTCGAGACCGCTCTCGCAAAGCCTTCGGGTGTAAGGCCCGGCAGTCGGAACACGACTTCGTGTCGTGGTCGCGGCCGAGACAGTAGAGACACTCTAAGTGCGGGTCTGTGATCGACATCATCCGACCACAGGCGTCGCATGGCTTGAAGCCGGGCATCCCTACCGACACCTCGGAGCCTAGATGACTCGAAGAAAAACAGTGAAAAAAATCACCAAAAAGTTAGTCAAAAATTGACTAGGGCACTGCTCTTCCCGGATCTGCGCTTACTGGCGCGGAAAAAAGAAGAACTGACGTAAGCGCGCAGGGGCGGCGTCTATGTACTGCCCGCGACGTCATCCCGGCGGTCCCGACGCCGATGACGGACGCGGAGCCGCACAACGCCGCCTACTGACGCGCAAGGGTACTGCTACGCAAAAACTTTCCGGATCCAGTCTGACGCCTGGGGATATTCTAAGGTAAGGAATCTGTCACTAACGTGTCTCTTTCAGATACAACATAACTCTTCAAGAATGGCGAAAGGCAGAACATCCTTCAATTCTTCCAAGCAGGCTTTTATCCTTTTATAAGAGCTGTATGTCATTACATCGCATAATTACATCAGGGATCACCGCATCACCGTTTTACACAGTTTACAAATGCATTTAGATACATTTACATCGCAAGTCACAACATCGAAATTTTGAACATCACACAAATAAAATGTGTAACTCTATATTGAATAAAACAAATAGCCAAATGTAATTCTGAATAATCATCGGGTGCTATTACAAATCATCAAAATTAATAATAAGAAAGGATCCAATTCAAATATGGATGTGACCCAAAAGTGACAAAGTTGCCAAATAAAAAAATAAAACTGAACAAGCAAATATTTTTACATCTTTTATGTCTTCGAAAATTACATTGGATACGACTGATGAAACTATACATATTCCTAAACCAACTCAAATCGTTGCACTTCATGAAACAAATCTCTCCTGGAAAGACCCACCAGCAAAAAGTCGCTTTGACAAGCTGGCCTCAGAAGTGCAGTAATGCGTCTACCAGCTTATGAGAGGACAGGTATGTTTGTAGTCAGTAATGATCACAATGATTCCGTTTTGGCGGATAGGTAAATATGAGAAATACAGTCTGTTAAAGTTTTGCTAGCATCTCCGGAGAGCCCTGAGGAGCAATCATAAAAAGAGAAAAGTTTTGACATACCCCGCCATGTTGCAGGTGAGCTTCCATGTATTCACAATTCAAAAAGCGGCATCTATCAAAAAAGGGAAACGGTTAGGAACACCCTAGTCAACACTATAAATACTCCAACATTAATCTTTTAATCCATAACATTTACATACTAATGAGCATTTTCCTATTCATGACAACAAAAGTAACAAAACCGCTTAAGTATTTTATTGCACTGGAAAGTAGTGAGATTTCGAACATGGATAGCTGATTTATAGCATACCCTCACACATTCATCAAAATATACACAGACATGGGATATTGAATGACGTTTACATTCCCTTAATACACAGTTTGGTTCCAAACAAACATTTGAAAAAACACACCCTTTCACAAGAAACCATGGCTGACAGCACCGCTCTACCTTAGCTGTCATCCCTACAGATCAAGTTAACAGGCATTTTAGAGTGTTAATTTAAAGTCAGTATTACGTAGGTAACGAAGAACATTGGCCATAGTAATAAATTACTTTAACCTCTTAACTGCTGAGCCTTACAACCCCCCCCACCCACACACACACACACACACACACACACACACACACACACACACACACACACACACACACACACACACACACACACACACACACACACACACATGCTGAGCCCTTTTTTTTAAGCTGTTTGGAGTAGTTTACACTTAGGGCTCCATACCTTTTTTTCCACATAAGGTATCCACACAAAATGTGTCCTTTTTTCCAAACATCCTGGGGACTCTAAAGGTACTCTGGGTTTGTGGATTTCCCTGGAGGGGACTGAGAAAATAGGCAAAATATGGCAAAAGTTTGAGTTTTCTGAGAAAAACAGGAAAAAATTGCTCCAGATAGTGTCTGTTTTTTGCCCCTAAAAATGGCATCTACAAACAGGTTGCTGTGCCGGGTTAAAGTCACCATCTTCCCAGCTTTCAGGAACATGCAGAGCTGAATCAAAAAACCTAATTTTGTTCCATATTTTTGGCATTTTTCAAAGAGGTAGCCCATTATTTCTATTTTTGTGCTCTCAATCTACTTCCAGTTTGTGGTGGAAACCAGTCCGAAACCCACCGGTGATACAGGAAAGCTATGGATTGCTCAAAAGTAGACAAAATTCCATAATCAGCAAGGGGTCATATGTGTAGATCCTTCAAGGTTTTCCCAAAGAAAATAACTGTTGAAATAAACAAATATTGAAATTGAGTAGGAAGAAACGGCCATTTGTGAAAAGGCTTTCATCTATAACTTTTTGTCACAATGGCGATTTACAAAAGCAATGTACCATTACGACTGCTAGAACCTTCTGGTTGTGGGGATATATATGGTTTGTAGGTTCTCTAAGAACCCAAGGTACCCAGAGCCAACAACTGAGCTGCACAGTACAATAGTTTTTCATTGTGTACAGAGTATAGACCAACTCGAATGGTGAAGACCCTTGCTCAGCTGGCATATAGGGAAATCTAGCAAACAGGTACATTTTTTTAAAACTAGACAGCTAGGGGAATCCAGGGTGGGGTGACTTGCGTGGCTCTCACCAGGTATTTATTTTACTCACAATGCCTTGCAAATCTCAAACTTTGATTAAAAAAACATATTTTCCTCACATATCTGTAATCAAAAGGTCTGGAATCTGTGGGGAGCCACTAACTTCCTTCCACCCAGCCTTCCCCCATGTCTCCCAATAAAAATGGTATATCATTTGTGTAGGTAGGCATAGTGCCCGCAACAGAAAATGCCCAAAACGCAACATCGATACATCACATTTTTCCACTAAAAACGGACCCTTTTTTTTTTTGCAAAGTGGGCAGATGTGGATTTTGGGCCCTAGCATAGCCAGTGTCTAGGGAAACCTACCAAAGCAGCACATTTTTAAAAACTAGACACCTGGGGAAATCAAGGGCGGGGTGACTTGCATGGCTCTCACCAGGTTTTGTTTTTAATCCAGAATCTATTGCAAGCCCCTAACCTTGACTAAAACACATTTTCATCACATGTCTATGATGAAAAGTTCTGGAATCTGCAGGGAGACACAAACTTCCATCCACCCAGCGTTCCCCGAAGTCTCCCCATAAAAACTGTACCTCACTTGTGTGGGTAGGTCTAGTGCCCGCAAACAGAAAAGGCCCAAAACGCAACATGGATACATCACATTTTCCAACTCAAAACTTACCTTTTTTTGCAAAGTGGGTAGCTGTGGATTTTGGGCCCTAGTTTAGCTAGCACCTAGGGAAACCCCACTTGTGTGGCTGGGCCTAGTGCCATCGATAGGGGCAGCATTTTTATCAGCACAAGTGGGGTAATGCAGGGTGGTAGGAATTTTGTGGATTGCTGAGGAACCCGGAAGTTTCCACCACAGAAATGGAAGGAAAATGCGTGATTTCAGGTAGAGTTTGAGGTTTGCAGAGCATTTTGAGTAAGAAAACCTCATGGGATCCATGCAAGGCACACCACCCTAGACTCCCCTAGTTGTCTAGTTTTCAAAAATGTGGTTTGTAGGTTTGCATGGGTGGCGCAACAGCATAGCCCCAAATACAGCAGCTACCCCTATTTCTTATCTCTCAATGTAGCAATTTAGGGCCTTTTGTGTCAGTGTCTCTAGGCCCACCCACACAAGTGGGGTACCGTTCTTATTGGGATATGTGTGGGAGCACAGGGCGGTAGAAAACCTGTGGCTCCCTGCAGATTCCAGATCTTTCTGTCACAAATGTGAGGAAAATGTGTTTCTTATCAAAGTCTGACGCTTGCAAGGGCTTCTGGGTAAAATTACCTGATGAGAGCCACTCAAGTCACACACCCCTGGACTCACCTGGTTGTCTAAGTTTCAAAAATATGCGGGGTTGCCTAGGTGCCGGCTGAGCTAGGGCCCAAAATCCATAGCTACCCACATTGCAAAAAAAGGCGCGTTTTCACTGCATAAATATGACGTTTCTATGTTGCGGTTTTAGCATTTTCCAATAGTGGGCGCTAGGGCCACCCAAAAATTGGGTTCCGTTTTTATGTGTAGGCATGTGTGAACGCTGGTTGGTTATCAATTTGTTGATCTCAACAGATTACAGAAATTTCCAACACAAAATGTAAATAAATGAGTAATGTTAGCCATGTACGCACTTTCAAGTTTTGTACAGCATTATGGGAAAATGAACAGAATCAATGCAAGTTACACAACGCTGAACTCCTCCGGTTGTTTAGATTGCGAGAAAAAATTGAAAATGAGCAGTTCTTAGTACGGGCCATATTTACATTTTGGCTCACAAAGACGACTCCGTCGCCCGGCGGAGGACTTCATTTCTGCCATGCTGAGACTACTCCGTCAACCACATTTTGAAATGACTGCCAACTGGCAGTCAGTTCATAAACATTGACAGAAGCCGGAGTCACAGCAGTTCCTGTCAATGCCTTTTTACATTTGACACACTGCTCCATCAACATGATGAAGCCATCCATCCATTTTTTTTTAGTTTTCAGAACCAAAATCCCAAAGCTAGATTTTCTTTTTGGAAAAAAAATTGCCCCTTTCACCATGGGAGTTACCTCCCATGGCAAAATGGGCATTAGACTGTATTCACTGTCCCTTACCACCATGGTTTTCCAGGTGGTGACGGGCAGAGAAAACTGACCTGTATGTCTGCACATCTAAATTAGGTGGGCGGACATAGAGGTCAGCCACAGATGGCCTTTACTCAGTTGGGACATGGGAGGGGTGCAACCATGCCAGAGATGGAGTAGCCTTACCCACTGTAACACCAATGGTCCGTCCGCATATATATCGGGCGGTCACACCATTATCTTTACGGTAAGGATGCTCTATCGTCATTGCGACAGAGTATCCTTACGGCCACAGATTTTAATCTGGTACTCATTTTTTAAAGTTAATTCAAAGCTTAGACTGGTAGGTTTTAGCACCTCCAGAAATGCTAGCTTCAAAGCACAGTTACATGTCAAAGTGTCTGAATACTAAAACCACGACTACTGAAGGTGAGCTATAAAGCCACGTCAATGCACCAACCACTTTATGGTCCATTAATGCGCCATTCATGCATCACACACAAGACTTTCATACCGCCGGGTGACGGGCTCAAGCCAACAGATCAATGTACTCACATCAACATACCACCGCCATGCAAGGGCCTATCACATTCATACGCCACAGGACAGAATCCCCATTCAAGACAACCTCTCAAACACTCATCAACCAAATTGCACACAAACACACCACAAACCAACCTCCATAAACACATATGTCCAGACATGTTGAAAGGTGGTGCATCCACAACCTTCACAAATGAATAAACAGTTTGACTACATTTTTACCAACTGTTAAGTAACTGCCTCCATTCTGAACATTACCAAACACAAGCCTTCTAAACCTTTACTAATGACTCCCATGACAGCCACATGAGGCTCAGCAAGACATCTTTCAGGCTGTTCGAAATGGGGTTCCTCGTTGAAAACATGTCTTTTATGTGTCTTCAGTACACAACTGTGCTAAATCCAACTCCTTCCAGTTTGTGGATGCAAGTTAAGGGTTTCCGAGAATGCGTACTGAGGCCTACATTCCTCAAACTGAGTGAGCATATCTACTTCTGAAACTAAAGCAAACATATCGGGGAATACTGCGTAAGTTCCGTAAAGTAATAAGCCAAACAAATGTCCTGAGGGACTCATTCACTGACACTTCTATGTTTGCTTTGAAAGTGAAAAACTCAATTAGTAACTTGTATCATAATCAATGTTACTGAAAAAGGTACAAGACAATATCTTGTATGATTTTGATTTTCACATTTTTAGTATAAGGCCAATATACATTTCATTATGTATCAAAATTAGTGCAGACAAAGCAATGCTCAGACACTGAACAAATATATATATATATATATATATATATATATATATATATATAAACACAACATAGAACAAGACAATGAACCGATCCTACGGTTGCATAGGATTTTATATCAAACAAACATAAGCGGGGATCCTGTCTGTTCATATATTGTATCTCCTGGTGAATCATAACATGTTTTGAAAGAAACTTAAGAGAGGGGATGTCAATGTTTTGACCCGTAGTCCTTTTCGGATCTTATCAGGACAAACGTCAACTAACTAACGGTCCCTAGAAACCGTGTGTAGGAAGCTGGCTTTTATGTGATAGTACTAATGTATGGGCACCACATGCAAAAAGTACATACAACCCTTATAGGTTTACAGGGCTTAAATTAATAATCCCAAGTGCTCTATCTGTGGTAGTGCGGTCGAGCATCTTAGGCTTATCAGAGGGTAGTGTTAAGCATGTGTTGTACACACAGAATCAATAAATATATAGATTTTTGAAGCATTAGAAAAATACAGCCAAATAATGGTTTTGAGGTACGAGCCTCGATCGTGGTAATGTTATTCCTATGGGAGAAACATACACTGCATTGAATACTTGCAAACGATTTTCATAGTTCTTCTTCTGGACTTAAGGTGCTAAGGGGCCAAGGTCCAAGAAACCACCAGCAGTTCAGTTTTACCTGCCCTGGTGTGTCCGGGTGCAGAGGTACTGGTCGCGTTGGTATCCTTGAGCGCTACACGGTAAAGTCAATAGAGAAGTACCTGCAAAAAGAAAGGCTGCAAGTGGGGACTGGAGGACCAGTCTGGCAGAAGCCAAAGGGGGGTATTGCTCTTGATGGTTTCTGGAGCACAAAGACACAGTCGGTTTACGTGGATCCGGGCTGGCGGGCACAGGTGCAGAAGTGTTTTTTGCTGGTTGGTCGCTCGAGTCAGAGGCTCTCACTTGGTTTTGGTGACCTTGAGCGGGACAGAAAACAAGACTGCAGGGCCACTCTTTGTGATGACCTTGGAGATCCTGACGTCCCTCCCTGGCAGGTCGGTGCTGGTGCCAGTGGTGTCCGGGCTGGACATGCAACAGGCCTTGGTGTTTGCAAGGGCTCCGGTACCCGGGTATTGGTGCAGGGAGACTCCAGGAAGGCTCAGCATCTTGAGACTTGGTGAAGTGACGGGGCTGCCCTCCTAGACTCTCGGTGACCTCCTCCTGGCAAGTTGCACCCTCAGTGGACCTGTTGGTTAGGAAAAGGATGAACCGGTCGGGCAGATGCAGTCAGTGTCTGCAGATGTAGGGAGATGGCTCCTCTACCTCAAGAGAGATGCTGCATGGTTGACGAAGTATTGGACAGTCCGCCAAGGGTTTGGGGAGGCTGTTCAGTGGCAGGACAAGTCATTTCTTGCAATTGTCAGGAGAGCAGCAGCTAGGTAGGGTTTGGTGCCAATTGTGGAGGTGGTACACAGTTCTTGCGTTGTTGGCTCTTCTGTGTCCTTCTTTTGTTCCCAGGTAGACAAATATGTGTTCCTGGTGTCAGGGGGCCACCTAAATACTGAATTTAGTGGCATTAAGGGGAGTGTACAGTAATAGCCAATGGGCTACCTACCCAAGGGGTGACTTTACCCCCTATATGACCACTTCCTGTGGACGAGTTTCTGACCTCCTGTTCGGGATAGCCAACGCTCTCAGAGGTCAGAAACAACGCCTGCTTGCTGCTCCGGAGGAAGGTGGTTACACCTCCTCCAGCAGCATGGCTGGAGGAATTAGCATACCAAGGCCAAAGGCTTTGAAGCCTCTGCTGCCTTTAACATGCAACCCTGGCTCCCCCCAGACCTGGAGAATGCCACCCCCTGCCCTGGGGCCCATTTGGCACCAGAGCAGGCAGGAAAATTAGCTAGTCAGTAGGCGTGTTCCCTTTATCAGGCTAGGCACACCCCTAAGGTGGGCTACCTGAAGCACAAGTTACTAACTTGTGTAACGATATATCTGTAAGAGACAGTAGTTAGTGACAGATTCCTTACCTTAGAATATCCCCAGGCGTCAGGCTGGATCCGGAAAGTTTTTGCGTAGCAGTACCCTTGCGCGTCGGTAGGCGGCTCCGCGTCCGTCGTCGGCGTCGTGATCGCCGGGATGACGTCGCGGGCAGTACTTAGACGCCGGCCCTGCGCGCTGACGTCAGTTCTGTACACGACTTTCCGCGCCAGGAACGCAGAGCCATGCAAGAAGCTGACATAGGTGTCTGAAAAATACTAGGGCCCTGAAAGGGATGTCCTTAACCCTAGAAATCAGTTCGCAGAACGGGGAGGATGGGTGGGCGGTAGGAATCTGTCACTAACTACTGTCTCTTACAGATATATCGTTACACAAGTTAGTAACTTGTGCATCTGAAAGAGACACGTTAGTGACAGATTCCTTACCTTAGAATAGATACCCCAGCAATACCAACCCCGGTGGTGGGTCTGCGAACAAAGATCAGACAAGGAAGTCCCGGAGGACAGAACGGCCAAAGAAGCCGTCCCTCCGGACCTGACTGTCAAGGCAGTAATGCTTGGTAAACATGTGCAGCGAGGCCCACGTAGCTGCCTGACAGATATCCTGCAGCGGAACACCGCGGCCTAAAGCCGTGGTAGCAGCCGTTGCCCTGGTGGAATGGGCACGCAGCCCAACAGGAGGCTCCTTCTTAGCCAAAGAATAGCAGGCTTTGATACACAAGGTTACCCAGCGGGAGATGGTTCTCTTGTGCACCGCCCGACCTTTTTGGCGCCCACGTAGCCAACAAAGAGCTGGTCATCCACCCGGAAGTGTTGTGTGCGGTTGATATAAAAGGAAAGCGCACGTTTTGGGTCCAGACGGTGGAGCCTCTCCTCCTCTCTGGAAGGATGCGGAGGCGGAAAGAAGGTGGGCAAAGTGATGGTCTGCCCAATGTGGAAGGCAGTAACCACCTTTGGCAAGAAGGACGGACGCGTCCTAAGAACAACCTTGTCTGGATGGACAGACAGAAAGGGAGGTTTGCATGAAAGAGCCTGGAGCTCACTCACCCGCCGAGCGGAGGTGATGGCCACCAGAAAGGCTGTCTTCAGAGTCAGAAGACGAAGAGGACAGTTATGTAGAGGCTCAAAGGGAGCGCACATAAGAAAGGTAAGAACCAAGTTCAAGTCCCACTGAGGCATCACAAACGGAACAGGAGGGAAGAGGTGTGTAATGCCTTTTAGAAACCTGTTAACAACAGGGGACTTGAAAAGGGAGGGCTGATCAGGAAGCCTGAGGAAGGCCGAGATGGCACAAAGATAGCCCTTGATGGTTCCCAGGGCAGAACCCTGTTGGGCCAGGGAAAGAAGGAACAGAAGAACCTCAGAAAGAGGGGCAGAAAGGGGGTTCACAGCCTTTGCTGTGCACCATGCCACAAACTTGTTCCACCTGCAGGCGTATACCACCTTAGTGGAGGGACGCCTGGCTGCCAGAATCACATCACAAACTTCGGGAGGCAAGTCGAAAGGAATCAACTGCCGCCGCTCAATCTCCACGCAAGCAGGTGGAGGCTGGACAGGTTCGGGTGGAGGACCGTCCCCTGCTGCTGCGACAGAAGATCCTCCCGAAGAGGCAGACGGATCGGGGATCGACGCTCATACTGAGTAGCTCGGGATACCAAACTCTTCGAGCCCAGTCCGGAGCCACAAGGATGACTTGGGCCCGGTCGCGCCGAATCTTCTTCAACACTCTGGGTAGAAGTGGTATAGGCGGAAAAGCGTACAACAGACCGCAACTCCACTCGCGACGAAAAGCGTCGCCGAGCGAGTGCTGCCTTGGAAATTCCAACGCGCAGAACTGATGACATTGCGCGTTCTCTTCGGTGGCGAATAGATCTAACCAAGGCTCTCCCCACTGTAGAAAGAGTCCTTGCGCCACTTCCGAGTGAAGACGCCATTCGTGATCCATCATGCACCTGCGGCTGAGTTCGTCTGCCCTGGCGTTCCGGGAACCTGCCAGGTGTTGAACCATCAGGAATATGCCCTGATGTTCCAGCCATGTCCATAGACGCAGAGCCTCCTGACATAGGGTCCACGACCCCACCCCGCCTTGTTTGTTGCAGTACCACATGGCGGTGGTGTTGTCTGTGAACACCTGCACTACCTTCCCTTTGACAGAGGGAAGGAATGCCTTGAGTGCAAGTCGGATCGCCCGGAGTTCCAGAAGGTTGATATGGAGCCCGGACTCCACCGGAGACCAGAGGCCTCTGATCTCCGCCTCTCCCATGTGACCGCCCCATCCCAGAAGGGACGCGTCCGTCACGACTGTGTGCTCTGGCTGGGGAAGGGAGAGGGATCTGCCCATGACCCATTGCCGGTTCGAGAGCCACCACTGCAACTGTTTTGCAGTCCCCTCCGAGATCTGGACGTGATCGGACAGGTTGCCCTGGTGCTGCGCCCACTGGAACTTCAGGTCCCACTGCAGAGCCCGCATATGCCATCTGGCATGATCGACCAGCAGGATGCAGGAGGCCATGAGGCCCAGCAGCCTCAGGGTCATCCGTACCGAAACCCAGGATAGAGGCTGAAAGATCGGAATCATAGCCTGAATATTCCGGACTCGCCGTTCGGGAGGATAGGCCCGAAACTGCGTCGTGTCCAGAACTGCTCCGATGAAAAGGAGCTGTGGAGAAGGAATCAGATGCGACTTCGGCACATTGATGGAAAACCCCAGCGAGTGCAGGAGTTCGGCCGTAGTCTGGAGGTGGGAGACGACTGCCTGGGACGAGCCCGCCTTCAACAGCCAGTCGTCGAGGTAGGGGAAGACTGGAAGCCCTGCCCGGCGCAGATGAGCTGCGACCACCGCCATCACTTTCGTGAACACCCGAGGGGCACTTGTAAGGCCAAAGGGGAGCACGGTGAACTGAAAATGCTCGAGGCGTACCGTGAACCGAAGGTAACGCCGGTGGGCCGGCAGGACGGGGATGTGAAAATAAGCGTCCTGCAAGTCCAACGCTACCAACCAGTCTCCAGGGTCGAGGGCAGTCAAGACCTGAGCTAGGGTGAGCATCTTGAACTTCTCCTTCCGGAGGAAGCGATTGACGTTCCGGAGGTCCAAGATAGGACGCATGTCCTCCTTGTCCTTTTGGGCACCAGAAAGTAGTGGGAGTAGCAACCACGTCCTACTTCTGGGGTCGGAACATGCTCGATGGCCCTCTTGGCCAAGAGGGCCGTGACTTCCTTCTGCAGAAGCACCAAGTGATCCCCTGACATGCGGTGGAATTGAGGTGGCATGGCTGGGGGTGGTCTCGAAGGGGAGGGAGTAGCCCTTCGGACAATGTCCAAGACCCACCTGTCCGAGGTGATGGCACGCCAGTGGTGAAGGTGATGGCGGACCCTGCCCCCTACTGGCGTGCTGTGCACCTGAAAGGAGGGACTAGGAGGGCTTGGAGGCCGCGGACGGGGCGGAGGTGGAGCCAGACCCGCACGCTGGTTGCCCAAACCGCCACGGCGGTAGCCACGTCCCCGGCCACGCGAAGACGCTTGCTGCGCGGGCCGGTGGCTGGGCTGCGAACGTGACTGGGCGCCCCTTCCGTGGCCACGAAAGGGGCGAAAAGCAGAGGTTAGCGGAGGGCGCACAACAGAAAGGCCCAGGGACTTGGCAGTAGCCCGTGAGTCCTTAAAACGCTCCAGCGCATGGTCTGCTTTGGAACCAAAAAGACCGACTCCATCAAAGGGCATGTCCATGAGTGTATTCTGGACATCACCCGAGAAACCAGTTGTTCTCAGCCAGGCGTGGCGACGCAGCGCCACCGTCGTTGCAAGCGATCTGCCCAGCGAGTCGGCGGTATCAAGGCCACAACGTATGGTGTATTTAGCCTCATCTCTACCTTCCGCAATGGTGCGGGTAAGCAGTGTCTGGACCTCCTCAGAACACTGGGGCAAAACAGTCGCCACCGAATCCCACAGGGAGTGGGTATATCGGCCCAAAAGGCAAGCGGTGTTGACGGACCGCAAGCCAGCACTGGAGGAAGAAAAAGCCTTCTTCCCAAATTGGTCCAGGCATTTGGATTCCCTATCCGGAGGGGCGGTAGGGAAGGCGGTTTGGGAGGCAGAGGCTTGGACAACCAAGCTCTCGGGGGTGGGATGTTGAGAGAGAAACAAGGGGTCGCCCGGAGCAGGGCGATGGCGTCGGGCCACGTTCCTATCCACAGGAGCCCCTGTGGTGGGCTTGGACCAGGTGCCCAAAAGAACGTCAGACAGTGCATCATTAAACGGCAGCACAGTCTCCGAAGAGGAAGCTGCCAGCTGAAGCACTTCGGTCAGGAGATTAGTCCTGACAGCCACAGTAGGCAATTGGAGGTGCAAGGCTCCAGCTGCTCTACGCAACACCGTTGCGAGATTTGCTCCCTCCTCCGTAGCCACGGGAGGAGACAGCATGCCAGTGTCAGGGGAAGTGTCTAGACCACTGGCATCCCCAAGTTCCTCTGCCCAGTCCTGATCATACTCACACTGCTGTGTGAGAGGGTCTTCCGACCCCTCCCAGCTCTCCTGGTCCTCCTCTGGTTCAAAATATGGAGGAGGAGGGACATCTGGGACCCAAGGTCTCATCGGCGCCGGAGCCGGCGTCGAGCGACGTCGGTCCGGCTCCATGTCCGGAACCGGAGAGAACCGGGGAACGACGCCGCCCGGAGCCCCGGGCGGCGTCGGGAACGGCACCGGGGAGATCGGCGCCAGCGGAGGCGTGGTTAGGTCAACCGGCGTCGATCGGGGTTGCGGTACCACCGGAGCCGGGATCGAGGCCGGGGCCGAAGGCAGGCGGGACAGGCGACGCCGGGACCGGAGACGTCGGCGACGCCGGAGCAACCCCATCAGGGCCCGCGGGGCCCGAAGGCGCACCGGAGGGACCTTGAGGCCCGAAGAGGCGGGCCATGGCCGACAGGAATTCCTGTATCACGGCCGGAGTCGCCCCCGAACCCGGGAAGGACGGGTAATGCGGGGGCGGCGCCACAGGCACATCCGGAGCCGCGGGGACGGTGCCGACAGGGGCCTCAGCCGAGTCGCGAGACCGGCGAGGCGAAGTCTTAGAGCGATGGTGCTTCTTAGACTTCTTGTGCTTCGACTTACCCGAGGAGCGCGAAGACTTGGACTCCGACGACCGGCGGGGCTCCGCGACCGGCCCCTCGACCTCTCACGGGACCGGGGCTTGGTGCGGCGCGGAGCCGACTGCCGGACCTCCAGGAGCTTTCGAGACCGCTCTCGCAAAGCCTTCGGGTGAAGTTTACGGCAGTCAGGGCACGACTTCGTGTCGTGGTCTCGGCCGAGACAGTAGAGACACTGTAAGTGCGGGTCTGTGATCGACAACATTCGACCACAGGCACCGCATGGCTTGAAGCCGGGCATCCCTACCGACACCTAGGAGTCGAGAAGACTCGAAAAGAAACAGTGAAAAAATTCACCAAAAATGTAGTCAAAAATTGACTAGGGCACTGCTCTTCCCGGATCTGCGCTTACTGGCGCGGAAAAAGAAGAACTGACGTCAGCGCACAGGGGCGGCGTCTAAGTACTGCCCGCGACGTCATCCCGGCGATCATGACGCCGACGACGGGCGCGGAGCCGCACGACGCCGCCTACCGACGCGCAAGGGTACTGCTACGCAAAAACTTTCCGGATCCAGCCTGACGCCTGGGGATATTCTAAGGTAAGGAATCTGTCACTAACGTGTCTCTTTCAGATATGAACACTCAATAAAGGGTTTCACCATCTTGTTTCCTGTATTTGAAAATAAGTTTATTTATTGATTATGTTTTCAGCACCCCTGAAGAAGGGATTGTTTATCCCGAAATGCATTGGGACCGTTTTTGAGAGAAGATGGATTCTGTCCACATATGGAATATTTGAAATATTATTTGTAAACATTGCATACGTTGTCACTGAAGTGAATTCATGAAACATTGATTGCGGTTTTTATAAATCATGATTGTGCAACAGCGGAGAGGGATCCGCAGTGAATAAAAAGAATATAATGCAATTGTACTAATCAATGTGTTTGAAAGTTGATATATTGGTTCAATTTTGTGTGATTTTGTTTTAACAAATTATCCAGCTGTGCGGCCAGGTGTCAAATGAATTGTTACACTTGCAACACAGCCACTAGTCTACATGAGGCAGGCAACCTCATTCCTGACCTGCACGCTAAACGTACAGCAGCATTGACAAGCATTTGAGTAATTAGTTGAGCTTTGATATAAATTTTTATTTTTTTTATTTTCAAAAACCTTTATTGAAACAGAAAGGCACGTTACATTTATCACTCCATGCAGTAACATAACATTCTACCCTCCCGCAGGGAGGCTCAGCAATACAAAGTAAGTACATTTAGTATGGCACATGAGATTGTACTTTGACACAGTGTCTTTAGTTGTTGTGTTTAAGAGGGCCGTGTGTGTTCGGACAGGAATTGTGATTGGAGTCCGGTGGGTCGTTGTTATCTATATGAGAGTTAGTGATTGGAGAATCTATGGTTGGCTCGTCCGGGTTGGCCAAGCGGTGCAAGTAGGAGATGAGAGGGCCCCAAATGTCCGGAGGTCTGCCTGCAGCTGGCATCAGGTCCCAGAACTCGCCTAGGAGCGTCTGGCAGTGAGCAGCGTCGTCCAACCAACATTTAAAGGTGCCAGTTTGCGACCCCGATGGATAGCCACCTGGCTCCTGGCAAGCACCAGAAGCATCGCGGCCAGCTTGGGGTTGCCATCTGAAACATGTTTAACATGACACAGGAGACACAATAGGGGATCAGGGACTATACTTTCAAGTATAATATCAATTATTACCGTGCATACCTCTATCCAAAATGAGGAGACCCTGGGACACAACCAGGCCAGGTGCGCGAAGTCCGCGCCAGGAGCTGCGCACCGCACGCACCTGACCGCCCCCACCAGACCCATTCTGTGTAGCAATGTAGGGGTACGATAAAGCCTATGTAGATCTTTAAAATGAATAAGCTGCAGGCGGTAATTGGGGGAGAGGCGCTTGATTTGGTTGCAGCAGTATTGCCATTGCTCGGGGGATATGTCTCTCCCAATATCCGCACTCCATGCAGCTCGGGCGCGTTCCGTGTTAACGGAAGAGGCTGCCAGTGTAAGGGCATATAGTCTAGTGACCATTTTCCACGGGGAATTGGAGAAGTGAATGTATTCGAGCGCGGTGTTAGACTGGGGGGCGAGCGGAAAAGCGGGATTCTCGCTTCTACACGTAGCCCTGATCTGGTAATAGAGTAACTTATCAAGTGGGGTTGCGTTAGTAGGGAGTGTGAAAAAGTTATTGTCAGGGTAGATGTCGGCCACGGTGCAAATCCCTAAGCTGACCGCGCGGCGGGCCATAACCGCTTTCTGCAGCGGGGGGAATGCTGGGTTACTGGCAAGTTGTATAGATAGTGCAGAGAGCACCTCGGCGCCAGTGTATTTGTGTAGCCCGTCTGTTAGACTTGGCATCTTTTGGCGTGTTTCCCCTGACTTTTTGCTTTCTGACCTCCCGGTTTTGACTCTGTTTTTGCTGGTGTAATGATTCTGCGCACTTTCCTCACTGCTGTCCAGTGGGAAAGTGCAAGTGCTCCTGTATAAAATGTGTTACGGATTGGCGTTTCCATGATTGGCCTATTTGGTTTATGTGTCAGTCCCTTGTAAAGTGCACTGCGTGTGCCAGGGCCCATAGACCAAATGCTGTTGGTGGGCTGCAGCACTGGATTGTGCCACCCACGCTAACAGCCCGTAAAGTGTAACTCGGGCCTGCCATTGCAGAGCCTGTGCACAGCCTGGGGCTGCCATGTCGACTTGGCAAGTGCACACACTTGCAAGTCCCTAAACCTTCCCTTTTCTACATGTTAGTCACCCCTAAGGTAGGCCCAAGGTACCCCTGTGGGCAGGGTGCGTTGTATGCGAAAGGTAGGACATGCCCTGGTGTGTGTGGCATGTCCTGATAGTGAATTACAGCCTAGTTCGTTTTCACTATTGCAAGGCTACCTGTTCCCCATAGGCCAGAACGGGCAGTTTTGATTATTACAGCTTATAATCCTAACTGACCCCGGGAACATGGTAGAAATTCGAGTTTAGTATGCCTGGACTCAGAATGATAAAATGCATCTTTTAGTGAAGTTGGTTTTAACATTCTGTGTTTGAAAATACCACTTTTAGAAAGTGGGTATTTTCTTGTCTAACCATCCAAGCCTGCCTCTGCGAGGTTGTGTATTCCTTGTCTGGAGTGTGAGTGACAGGGGCTGGGGGATGCCAGGAGACAGGGTGAGTCAGCACAGGGCTGAATAGCAAGTGCTACATGTAGATGGGTGGGAGGAGTTGCACCTGGGCCCTGAATAGGACAGTGCCCTCCCTCCACAATGCTGGCTCCACCTCCTGTGGTGCGTCTGATGTCCCTGGCCTACTCTCTGAAAGAAGGGACGGAGACTTGTCAACAAAGTGCTCCAGAACTGGTTTGGACTAGGCAAAGGCCTCTCTGCCTTCAGAGAACAAAGGAATTTGGGATATACATATTGGGGCCCTGACCCCATGAATTTAGATCTCGCTGGAATCAAGGAACCTGCCAAGACGAAGAGCTGCCAGGAGGAGTACTGCCCCTTTGCTGTGTTGTTGCTTTGTTGGGTTGGCCTGCAGCTGCTGCTTCTGCCTTGGGCAGTGAAAGCACTGAACTTTCTACAAACTTGTGCTGAGTATCTCCAAGGGCCTGGAACCGAGCTGGCCTCCTGTTAAGAAGTCTCAGGGACTACAAAGACTTCACAAGCCTCTGGGTACCGCTTCTGGAACGCTGTTTCAGTTGCCACAGAGGAAGGGAACTGCAACCGACTCCGTCAACCGAATCCATCCCTGACCGGTGACCTGTTTGCACCGCAGACCGCATCGCCCCGCATCGCAACCCTGGTCTCATCGTGGGCGACGTCCGACGCCGCCAACACCGAGCCGCTGCTTGCACCGTGACCTGTGGGCACCGCAGTTCGCATCGCATCGCTTCACTGAACCAGCCGGACCCGACCGACGCGGACGCTGCAACTGGCTCAACAGTCGTGACCGCATCGCATTTGGGGCACCGCTCGCACGTTTGCGACGCACCGCTCCGACTCGCACCGCTGTCCGACGCCAGCTCCCGCACTCCGGCTTGGTCGCCTGCATCGCAACCTGTCAGCACCGCATCGTACAACGTCTCGCCCTGCACCGCACGCCTTTGACTCACCGACTTTGTCTGCACGACGCTCATCGAGCCGCTGCTTGCACCGCATCGAGGGACACCGCACCTTGCATCGCTCCGTCTTGCACCGCAACCGCGACGAACGCCGACCGGCTCGTACACTCCGTACCAGCCACAACGAGAACGGTACTGTGACCGAGTCTGTTCACGACTCTGCTGGCCCGTAGCGACGCGGTCGGCTGGAACTGTTGGACTCTGTGTAATTCAGCCTCGCGGTAGACCCGGACGGGGCTACCGACTCGTACGAACTTTGCTTTTGTGTTATTCCTGCAAAGAAGAAGTTACCTTATCAAGCATTCATTTTTAAAGTATAGTATTGTGGATTTTTGTCGTAATTGGTCTTGTCTTGAGTATATAAAAATTGGTTATTTTTCTAAACTGGTGTGGTGTCCGTTTGTAGTGCTTACACTGTGTTACTGTTGGTTATGTGCAAATGCTTTACACACTGCCTCTAGAATAAGCCTGACTGCTCGTGCCAAGCTACCAAGGGGGTGAGCAGGGGTTATTTTAGGAGTGTAACTCCCTTACCCTGACTAGGAAGAAGGGTCCCTACTTGGACAAAGGTGCAAGCCCTTGCCAACTAGAGATCCCATTTCTAACATTGGTTGTCAGCGGTGAGGATAGGACTTGTGTTTGCACTTGACTTACAGTGATTGGTGTGCACTACTACCATATCGCAGACCATTACGTACCACATACTGGTTCTTTTTCTTTTGGCCTATTTTTGATCTTGCCAGTTTTCAACTCACTACTTTTGTCATGCCTGACTCAGCTGCATCATCCGTTGCATCTCTGGAAGTTATCTTTGAGGAGGATAGGTTGGAAACCTACGCCGTAAAGGAACTACGAGCAATTTGTAAAAACCTGAAAGTCCAAATTAAAGGCCTCACAAGGAAGGAGGAGCTACAGAAGGCGCTGAGGGCCTGGGTAGCAGCCAGACATGCCAGTGGGCAGCCTGGTAATCTCAGTGAGGAGGTGGAGGAGCCTATTTCCAGGGTGGATGTGCTTTTGGGTGGGGGGGAACCCGCCAGGTCAGGCAGCAGCAGTCTGTCCCCAGAGCTGGAGGACAGGCGGGAGGCAAGGCAGTTTGAGCTGCAGAAGCTCAGGCTGGAGGGTGAGCGGGAGGAGAAGAGGGAGGAGAGGAGATTGGCCATGGAGGAGAAGAAGATGCTCTTAGAGCATGAGAGAGAACTGAAGGAGCTAGAACTTAGGAGTAAGTCAGGCTCAGATGGTGGCAGCAATTCGTCCAGGAAGGCAGACAGGATTGTGCACATTCCCAAGAATGTAGGCAAGGAGTTCAAGAAGGGGGATGACATACAAAGGTGGTTTCAGGGTTATGAGGCAGCCATACACATGAATGGGGTCCCTGAGGAAAATTGGGGAGCAGGATTGTGGCCACTTTTCCCTGAAGAAGCAAGGGATGCTCTGATAGCTTTAGGTAAGGGGTATCACCTCACCTAAGCAGACATGAAGGATGCCCTTCTCACTAAGTATGGTCTTACTCCTGAAAAGTACAGGGATCAGTTCAGGTCCAGTAAGAAGTCTGATGCCAACACTTGGTTGGAATGTGTGGATGTGTTCTGCAGGTCGCTGGATGGTTGGGTGAAGGGCAGTAGTGTAACGGATTTTCAGGGGCTCTACAACTTGATTGCATGGGAGCACTTGTCTAGTCTATGTTTTGCAGATCTGCGCCAGCACCTAGTGGATAGTAAGCTAACTGACCCCAGGAAGCTTGCTATGGAAGAGGACCGCTGGGTGAGTACCAGGGTCCACAAGAAAGCGTTTGGGGGAGACTCCGCCAAAGGTGGGCAGGGTCCCCAGCAGAAAGGTGGGGGGACAAGGGTAAAGCACAGGAGTTCTCTAAAGGGCCCCAAACTAGTACCCAGGGTAAAGGTTCCCAGCCCCCGGTGATAAGAAGAAAGGGGTCTCTACAGGGAAGCCTGTTGAGACCGGCCCCGCAAGTGTTATGCATGTGACCAGGTAGGTCACTTTAAGGGGGACCCCAAGTGCCCAAAGGGGACACAGCCACCCACCGGTGGACAGTCCAAAGTGTTGGCTAGTGTAGCGCTTGGGGAGGAGGGGTGCCCACAGGAGGGTGGGGATCCCGCAGAAATGACCCTTGTCTCACTAGGGGACAGTGAGATGGTCCCAGGAAACCAGGTGCCCCCTAACACAAAGAAATATAGCACCTGGGTGACCATCAATGGGAATAGGGTAGAGGCTCTCAGAGACACTGGAGCCAGTGTGACCTCAGTCCGGTGTCACCTGGTGTCTGAGAAGCAAGTAGTCCCAAGAGCATTCCACCAAGTAGTTGCTGTAGACAACTCTGAGCGCCAGTGTATGGTGACGCAGGTTCCCTTTGAATGGGGGGGTCTCAGGTCCCTTGAGGGTGGTTGTGAGCCCTACCATGCCTGTAGATTGTCTGCTAGGTAACGACCTGGAGCAGTCCTTATGGAAGGAGGTTGAGCTCAGGTCTCACTTGGAGATGCTTGGGTTGCCAGAGTGGGCATGCGTGTCTACTCGGTCAATGGCAGCCAGAAAGGGTGATCAAGAGGACTTGGAGCCTGGAACAGTGGCCCAAGTCCCTGCCAAGAAGAAAGGGCAGGGGCGCGGGAAACCGGCCCATGAAGTTCCCACGGACCGGGAGGAGGCGGACCTCGAGGGGGATGCCCCGGTGCCTACAGGGGAGCAGGTAGCCGAACTGGGAGACATCTCTGAGCTGACCCATTGGCAGCAAGAAGGGGGTCCCACCAGGGAGGAGTTCTGCAGGGAGCAGAACGAGTGCCCTACTCTGGAAGGTCTGCGGCGGCAGGCTGCAGACCAGGCAGCAGGCAATCAGTCCGGGTCACATCTGATCTACTGGGAGAGTAGTCTCCTATACAGTGAGCCTAAGGTTGCTGAGCCTGGGTCAGCCCGTGTGCTGGTGGTACCCCAGCGCTTCAGGACCTTCCTACTGGGTCTGGCTCATGACGTGCCTTTGGCAGGACATTTGGGGCAGGACAAGACCTTTGACAGGCTTGTCACCCACTTCTTTGGCCCCAAATGCGAAGGCAGTCAGATGCACACTGTAGGTCTTGCCAAACTTGCCAGGCAAGTGGTAAGAGTGGGTGGAAGGTCAAAGCTCCTCTCCAACCTTTTCCTGTTGTTGGAACACCCTTTGAAAGGGTAGGGATGGATATTGTGGGGCCACTGGATCCCAAGACAGCCATGGGCAACAGGTACATCCTGGTCTTGGTGGACCATGCCACCCGGTACCCGGAGGCAATCCCTCTCAGGACAACGACGGTGCCAGTGGTGGGCCGGGCGTTAATGCACAAGTTACTAACTTGTGTAATGATATATCTGTAAGAGACAGTAGTTAGTGACAGATTCCTTACCTTAGAATATCCTCAGGCATCAGGCTGGATCCGGAAAGTTTTTTGCGTAGCAGTACCCTTGCGCGTCGGTAGGCGGCGTCGTGCGGCTCCGCGTCCGTCGTCGGCGTCGTGGTCGCCGGGATGACGTCGCGGGCAGTACTTAGACGCCGCCCCTGCGCGCTGACGTCAGTTCTGTACACGACTTTCCGCGCCAGGAACGCAGAGCCATGCAAGAAGCTGACATAGGTGTCTGAAAAATACTAGGGCCCTGAAAGGGATGTCCTTAACCCTAGAAATCAGTTCGCAGAACGGGGAGGATGGGTGGGCGGTAAGGAATCTGTCACTAACTACGGTCTCTTACAGATATATCGTTACACAAGTTAGTAACTTGTGCATCTGAAAGAGACACGTTAGTGACAGATTCCTTACCTTAGAATAGATACCCCAGCAATACCAACCCCGGAGGTGGGTCTGCGAACAAAGATCAGACAAGGAAGTCCCGGAGGACAGAACGGCCAAAGAAGCCGTCCCTCCGGTCCTGACTGTCAAGGCAGTAATGTTTTGTAAACGTGTGCAGCGAGGCCCACGTAGCTGCCTGACAGATATCCTGCAGCGGAACACCGCGGCCCAAAGCCGTGGTAGCAGCCGTTGCCCTGGTGGAATGGGCACGCAGCCCAACAGGAGGCACCTTTTTAGCCAAAGAATAGCAGGCTTTGATACACAAGGTTACCCAGCGGGAGATGGTTCTCTTGTGCACCGCCCGACCTTTTTTGGCGCCCACGTAGCCAACAAAGAGCTGGTCATCCACCCGGAAATGGTGTGTGCGACTGATGTAAAAGGAAAGCGCACGTTTTGGGTCCAGACGGTGGAGCCTCTCTTCCTCTCTGGAAGGATGCGGAGGCGGAAAGAAGGTGGGCAAAGTGATGGTCTGCCCAATGTGGAAGGCAGTAACCACCTTTGGCAAGAAGGACGGACGCGTCCTAAGAACAACCTTGTCTGGATGGACAGACAGAAAGGGAGGTTTACATGATAGAGCCTGGAGCTCACTCACCCGCCGAGCGGAGGTGATGGCCACCATAAAGGCAGTCTTCAGAGTCAGAAGACGAAGAGGACAGTTATGTAGAGGCTCAAAGGGAGCGCACATAAGAAAGGTAAGAACCAAGTTCAAGTCCCACTGAGGCATCACAAACGGAACAGGAGGGAAGAGGTGTGTAATGCCTTTTAGAAACCTGTTAACAACAGGGGACTTGAAAAGGGAGGGCTGATCAGGAAGCCTGAGGAAGGCCGAGATGGCACAAAGATAGCCCTTGATGGTACCCAGGGCAGAACCCTGTTGGGCCAGGGAAAGAAGGAACAGGAGAACCTCAGAGAGAGGGGCAGAAAGGGGATTCACAGCCTTTGCTGTGCACCATGCCACAAACTTGTTCCACCTGCAGGCGTATACCACCTTAGTGGAGGGACGCCTGGCTGCCAGAATCACATCACAAACTTCGGGAGGCAAGTCGAAAGGAATCAACTGCCGCCGCTCAATCTCCACGCAAGCAGGTGGAGGCTGGACAGGTTCGGGTGGAGGACCGTCCCCTGCTGCTGCGACAGAAGATCCTCCCGAAGAGGCAGACGGATCGGGGATCTACGCTCATACTGAGTAGCTCGGGATACCAAACTCTTCGAGCCCAGTCCGGAGCAACAAGAATGACTTGGGCCCGGTCGTGCCGAATCTTCTTCAACACTCTGGGTAGAAGTGGTATAGGCGGAAAGGCGTACAACAGACCGCAACTCCACTCGCGACGAAAAGCGTCGCCGAGCAAGTGCCGCCTTGGAAATACCAACGCGCAGAACTGCTGACATTGCGCGTTCTCTTCGGTGGCGAATAGATCTAACCAAGGCTCTCCCCACTGTAGAAAGAGTCCATGCGCCACTTCCGAGTGAAGACGCCATTCGTGATCCATCATGCACCTGCGGCTGAGTTCGTCCGCCCTGGCGTTCAGGGAACCTGCCAGGTGTTGAACCATCAGGAACATGCCCTGATGTTCCAGCCATGTCCAGAGGCGCAGAGCCTCCTGACAAAGGGTCCACGACCCCACCCCGCCTTGTTTGTTGCAATACCACATGGCGGTGGTGTTGTCTGTGAACACCTGCACTACCTTCCCTTTGACAGAGGGAAGGAATGCCTTGAGTGCAAGTCGGATCGCCCGGAGCTCCAGAAGGTTGATATGGAGCCGGGACTCCGCCGGAGACCAGAGGCCTCTGATCTCCGCCTCTCCCATGTGACCGCCCCATCCCAGAAGGGATGCGTCCGTCACAACTGTGTGCTCTGGCTGGGGAAGGGAGAGGGATCTGCCCATGACCCATTGCTGGTTCGAGAGCCACCACTGCAACTGTAGTGCAGTCCCCTCCGAGATATGGACGTGATCGGACAGTTTGCCCTGGTGCTGCGCCCACTGGAACTTCAGGTCCCACTGCAGAGCCCGCATATGCCATCTGGCATGATTGACCAGCAGGATGCAGGAGGCCATGAGGCCCAGCAGCCTCAGGGTCATCCGTACCGAAACCCAGGATAAAGGCTGAAAGATCGGAATCATAGCCTGAATATCCCGGACTCGCCGTTCGGGAGGATAGGCCCGAAACTGCGTCGTGTCCAGAACTGCTCCGATGAAAAGGAGCCGTGGAGAAGGAATCAGATGCGACTTCGGCACATTGATGGAGAACCCCAGCAAGTGCAGGAGTTCGGCCGTAGTCTGGAGGTGGGAGACGACTGCCTGGGACGAGCCCGCCTTCAGCAGCCAGTCGTCGAGGTAGGGGAAGACTGGAACCCCTGCCCGGCGCAGATGAGCTGCGACCACCGCCATCACTTTCGTGAACACCCGAGGGGCACTTGTAAGGCCAAGGGGAGCACGGTGAACTGAAAATGCTCGAGGCCTACCGTGAACCGCAGGTAACGCCGGTGGGCCGGCAGGACGGGGATGTGAAAATAAGCGTCCTGCAAGTCCAACGCTACCAACCAGTCTCCAGGGTCGAGGGCAGTCAAGACCTGAGCTAGGGTGAGCATCTTGAACTTCTCCTTCCGGAGGAAGCGATTGACGTTCCGGAGGTCCAAGATAGGACGCATGTCCTCCATGTCCTTTTTGGGCACCAGAAAGTAGTGGGAGTAGCAACCATGTCCTACTTCTGGGGTCGGAACATGCTCGATGGCCCTCTTGGCCAAGAGGGCCGTGACTTCCTTCTGCAGAAGTACCAAGTGATCCCCTGACATGCGATGGAATTGAGGTGGCATGGCTGGGGGGTGGTCTCGAAGGGGAGGAGTAGCCCCTTCGGACAATGTCCAAGACCCACCTGTCCGAGGTGATGGGATGCCAGTGGTGAAGGTGATGGCGGACCCTGCCCCCTACTGGCGTGCTGTGCACCGGAAAGGAGGGACTAGGAGGGCTTGGAGGCCGCGGATGGGTTGGAGGTGGTGGCCTGACCCGCATGCTGGTTGCCCGAACCGCCACGGCGGTATCCACGTCCTCGGCCACGCGTAGACGCTTGCTGCGCGGGCCGGTGGCTGGGCAGCTGACGTGACTGGGCGCCCCTTCCGTGGCCACGAAAGGGGCGAAAAGCAGAGGTGAGCGGAGGGCGTACAACAGAAAGGCCCAGGGACTTGGCCGTAGCCCGTGAGTCCTTAAACCGCTCCAGCGCATGGTCTGCCTTTGAACCAAAAAGACCGACTCCATCAAAGGGCATGTCCATGAGTGTATTCTGGACATCACCCGAGAAACCAGTTGTTCTCAGCCAGGCGTGGCGACGTAGCGCCACCGTCGTCGCAAGCGATCTGCCCAGCGAGTCGGCGGTATCAAGGCCACAACGGATGGTGTATTTAGCCGCATCTCGCCCTTCCGCAATGGCGCGGGTAAGCAGTGTCTGGACCTCCTCAGAACACTGCGGCAAAACAGCCGCCACCGAATCCCACAGGGAGTGGGTATATCGGCCCAAAAGGCAAGCGGTGTTGACGGACCGCAAGCCAGCACTGGAGGAAGAAAAGCCTTCTTCCCAAATTGGTCCAGGCGTTTGGATTCCCTGTCCGGAGGGGCGGTAGGGAAGGCGGTTTGGGAGGCAGAGGCTTGGACAACCAAGCTCTCAGGGGTGGGATGTTGGGAGAGAAACAAGGGGTCGCCCGGAGCAGGGCGATGGCGTCGGGCCACGTTCCTATCCACAGGAGCCCCTGTGGTGGGTTTGGACCAGGCACCCAAAAGAACGTCAGTGAGTGCGTCATTAAACGGCAGCACAGTCTCCGAAGAGGAAGCCGCCGGCTGAAGCACTTCTGTCAGGAGGTTAGTCCTGACGGCCACAGTAGGCAACTGGAGATGTAAGGCTCCAGCTTCTCTACGCAACACCGTTGCAAAATTAGCTCCCTCCTCCGTAGCCACGGGAGGAGACAGCAGGCCAGTGTCAGGGGAGGTGTCTAGACCACCGGCATCCCCAAGTTCCTCAGCCCAGTCCGGATCATACTCACACTGTTGTGTGAGAGGGTCCTCAGACCCCTTCCAGCTCTCCTGGTCCTCCTCTTGTTCAAAATATGGAGGAGGAGGGACATTTGGGACCCAAGGTCTCATCGGCGCCGGAGAGAGCCGGGGACCGGGGACATCGGCGTCGGCGGAGGCGTGGTTAGGTCAACCGGCGTCGATGGGGGTTGCGGTACCACCGGAGCCGGGATCGAGGCCGGGGCCGGAGCCGAGGCCGGGATGAAGGCTGGTGGGACAGGCGGCGCCGGGACCGGAGTCGACGGCGGCGCCGGGGCAACCCCATCAGGGCCCGCGGGGCCCGAAGGCGCATTGGAGGGACCTGAAGGCCCGAAGAGGCGGGCCATGGCCGACAGGAATTCCTGTAGTTCGGCCTGAGTCGCCCCCGAACCCGGAAAGAACGGGTAATTCGGGGTCGGCTCTACAGGCATGTCCGGGGCCGCGGGGACGGTGCCGACTGGGGCCTCAGCCGAGTCGCGAGACCGGCGAGGCGAAGTCTTAGAGCGATGACGCCTCTTAGACTTCTTGTGCTTCGACTTACCGGAGGAGTGCGAAGACTTGGACTCCGACGAACGGCGGGGACTCCGCGACCGGCCCCTCGACCTCTCCCGGGACCGGGGCTTGGTGCGGCGCGGAGCCGACTGCCGGACCTCGAGTAGCTTTTGAGACCGCTCTCGCAAAGCCTTCGGATGAAGTTTCCGGCAGTCAGGGCACGACTTCGTGTCGTGGTCTCGGCCGAGACAGAAGAGACACTCGAGATGCGGGTCCGTGATCGACATCATGCGACCACAGGCCTCGCATGGCTTAAAGCCGGGCATCCCTAAGACACCTAGGAGTCGTGAAGACTCGATGAAGAAACAGTGAAAAAATTCACAAAAAAAGGATAGTCAAAAAGTGACTAGGGCACTGCTCTTCCCGGATCTGCGCTTACTGGCGCGGAAAAAGAAGAACTGACGTCAGCGCGCAGGGGCGGCGTCTAAGTACTGCCCGCGACGTCATCCCGGCGACCACGACGGACGCGGAGCCGCACGACGCCGCCTACCGACGCGCAGGGGTACTGCTACGCAAAAAACTTTCCGGATCCAGCCTGACGCCTGGGGATATTCTAAGGTAAGGAATCTGTCACTAACGTGTCTCTTTCAGATGGGGATCTTTTCCCGTGTGGGATTCCCCAGAGAGGTGGTTTCTGATAGGGGGACCAATTTCATATCCAAGTATATGACATCCCTGTGGAAGGAGTGTGGGGTAACCTACAAGTTCACCACTCCTTACCACCCACAAGGAAACGGTCTGGTGGAGAGATTCAACCCAGACCTTGAAAGGCATGATCAAGGGTCTAACAGAACCCATGAGGCGTAAGTGGGACGTCCTCTTGCCATGCCTACTCTTTGCATACAGGGAGGTGCCTCAGAAGTCTCTTGGGTACAGCCCCTTTGAGCTCCTGTATGGCCACCCTGTCAGAGGACCTCTGAGTTTGGTAAAGGAGGGCTGGGAGGCAGCTCCCAGGAAAACTCCCCAGGATGTGTTTAGCTACATGCTGGCCTTTAGAAACCAAACTGCCCGCTTCAGGAAACTCGCTCAGGCGAACCTAGAAGCAAGCCAGGAAGAAATGAAGAGATGGTATGACCAGAATGCCACTCTGGTCGAATTTCAACCTGGGCAAAAGTGTGGGTCATGGCCCCAGTGGCACCTTGTGCCTTGCAGGACAAGTGGACTGGACCATATGAGGTAAAGGAGCGCAAAAGTGACGTCACCTACCTGGTGGATTTGCAGGCTCCAAGGAACCCTTTGAGGGTCCTTCACGTGAACCGCCTCAAGCCCCACTTCGAGAGGTCCGAGTGAGCATGCTCTTGGCGACAGATGATGGGGTGGAAGAGGAGAGTGAGCCTCTCCCTGACCTCCTCTCTACCAAGGAGCATGATGGGTCAGTAGAAGGTGTGATCCTCTCCCCTACTCTGACTCAGGAGCAGCAGGGGGACTGTCACCAGTTGTTGGGACAGTTCGCCCCACTGTTCTCTCTGACTCCCGGTGTTACTCACTGGTGTACCCATGACGTGGACACTGGTGACAGCCCTCCTGTGAAGCACAAGATTTACAGGTTGACTGACCGGGTCAGAGCCAGCATCAAGGAGGAGGTCTCTAAGATGTTGGCGTTAGGGGTGATTGAGCCCTCCCACAGTCCTTGGGCCAGCCCAGTGGTCTTGGTCCCAAAGGCTGCTGCGCCCGGTGCCACTCCAGAACTCCGGTTTTGTGTGGACTACCGTGGGCTCAATGCCGTCACCAGGACTGACGCGCACCCCATCCCCAGAGCTGATGAGCTCATTGATCGGTTGGGAGCTGCCCGGTTCCTCAGCACGTTTGATTTGACGTCTGGGTACTGGCAGATTGCCTTAACCGATGGGGCCAAGGAGAGATCCGCATTCTCAACCCCAGAAGGTCATTACCAATTCCGGGTGATGCCCTTTGGGTTGAAGAATGCCCCTGCCACCTTTCAGAGGTTGGTCAATCAGGTGTTGGCTGGGCTGGAGGATTTCAGTGCCGCCTACCTGGATGACATTGCTGTGTTCAGTTCCAGCTGGGAAGAACATTTACAGCACCTTGAGAAAGTGTTGAGGGCTCTGCAAGGTGCAGGCCTCACGATCAAGGCCAGTAAGTGCCAGATCGGGCAGGGTTCTGTGGTGTACTTGGGACACCAGGTAGGAAGCGGCCAGGTGGCGCCCCTACAACCCAAGATTGACACCATTCAGGCTTGGGAGCCCCCCAAGACCCAGACAGAGGTGAGAGCCTTCTTAGGTCTCACCGGCTACTATAGGAGATTTGTTAAGGGCTATGGCACCATCGTTGCCCCCTTAACAGAGCTGACTTCTAAGAAGCAGCCCAGGAAAGTGATCTGGACTGAGGCCTGCCAGAACGCTTTTGATGCCCTGAAGGCAGCCATGTGCACGGCGCCCGTGCTCAAGGCACCTGACTTCTCCAAGGAATTCGTCGTGCAGACTGACGCTTCAGAGCATGGTGTGGGAGCGGTGCTCTCACAACTGAACGAAGAGGGCCTGGATCAGCCTGTAGTCTTCCTTAGCAGGAGACTACTCCCCAGGGAACAGAGGTGGAGTGCCATAGAAAGGGAAGCTTTTGCTGTGGTCTGGGCGCTGAAGAAGTTGAGACCATACCTGTTTGGGACTCACTTCCGGGTTCAGACGGACCACAGGCCCCTCAGATGGTTGATGCAAATGAGGGTGAGAATCCAAAACTGCTGAGGTGGTCCATCTCCCTACAAGGAATGGACTTTACGGTGGAACACCGTCCTGGTACAGAACACGCCAACGCAGATGGTCTGTCCAGGTTCTTCCGCTTTAGTGAAGAGAACTCCAATGGGGTTGGGTAGTTCTCCCTACTTTCAGCTGGAGGGGACATGTGTTAGACTTGGCATCTTTTGGCGTGTTTCCCCTGACTTTTAGCTTTCTGACCTCCCGGTTTTGACTCTGTTTTTGCTGGTGTAATGATTCTGCGCACTTTCCTCACTGCTGTCCAGTGGGAAAGTGCAAGTGCTCCTGTATAAAATGTGTTACGGATTGGCGTTTCCATGATTGGCCTATTTGGTTTGTGTCAGTCCCTTGTAAAGTGCACTGCGTGTGCCAGGGCCTATAGACCAAATGCTGTTGGTGGGCTGCAGCACTGGATTGTGCCACCCACGCAAACAGCCCGTAAAGTGTAACTCGGGCCTGCCATTGCAGAGCCTGTGCGCAGCCTGGGGCTGCCATGTCGACTTGGCAAGTGCACACACTAGCAAGTCCCTAAACCTTCCCTTTTCTACATGTTAGTCACCCCTAAGGTAGGCCCAAGGTACCCCTGTGGGCAGGGTGCGTTGTATGCGAAAGGTAGGACATGCCCTGGTGTGTGTGGCATGTCCTGATAGTGAATTACAGCCTAGTTCGTTTTTCACTATTGCAAGGCTACCTGTTCCCCATAGGCCAGAACGGGCAGTTTTGATTATTACAGCTTATAATCCTAACTGACCCCGGGAACATGGTAGAAATTCGAGTTTAGTATGCCTGGACTCAGAATGATAAAATGCATCTTTTAGTGAAGTTGGTTTTAGCATTCTGTGTTTGAAAATACCACTTTTAGAAAGTGGGTATTTTCTTGTCTAACCATCCAAGCCTGCCTCTGCGAGGTTGTGTATTCCTTGTCTGGAGTGTGAGTGACAGGGGCTGGGGGATGCCAGGAGACAGGGTGAGTCAGCACAGGGCTGAATAGCAAGATCTACATGTAGATGGGTGGGAGGAGTTGCACCTGGGCCCTGAATAGGACAGTGCCCTCCCTCCACAATGCTGGCTCCACCTCCTGTGGTGCGTCTGATGTCCCTGGCCTACTCTCTGAAAGAAGGGACGGAGACTTGTCAACAAAGTGCTCCAGAACTGGTTTGGACTAGGCAAAGGCCTCTCTGCCTTCAGAGAACAAAGGAATTTGGGATATAAATATTGGGGCCCTGACCCCATGAATTTAGATCTCGCTGGAATCAAGGAACCTGCCAAGACGAAGAGCTGGAAGAGCTGCCAGGAGGAGTACTGCCCCTTTGCTGTGTTGTTGCTTTGTTGGGTTGGCCTGCAGCTGCTGCTTCTGCCTTGGGCAGTGAAAGCACTGAACTTTCTACAAACTTGTGCTGAGTATCTCCAAGGGCCTGGAACCGAGCTGGCCTCCTGTTAAGAAGTCTCAGGGACTACAAAGACTTCACAAGCCTCTGGGTACAGCTTCTGGAACGCAGTTTCAGTTGCCACAGAGGAAGGGAACTGCAACCGACTCCGTCAACCGAATCCATCCCTGACCGGTGACCTGTTTGCACCGCAGACCGCATCGCCCCGCTTCGCATCGCAACCCTGGTCTCACAGTGGGCGACGTCCGACGCCGCCAACACCGAGTCGCTGCTTGCACCGTGACCTGTGGGCACCGCAGTTCGCATTCGCTTCACTGAACCAGCCGGACCCGACCGACGCGGACGCTGCAACTGGCTCAACAGTCGTGACCGCATCGCATTTGGGGCACCGCTCGCACGTTTGCGACGCACCGCTCCGACTCGCACCGCTGTCCGACGCCAGCTCCCGCACTCCGGCTTGGTCGCCTGCATCGCAACCTGTCAGCTCCGCATCGTACAACGTCTCGCCCTGCACCGCACGCCTTGGACTCACCGACTCCGTCTGCACGACGCTCATCGAGCCGCTGCCTGCACCGCATCGAGGGACACCGCACCTTGCATCGCTCCGTCTTGCACCGCAACCGCGACGAACGCCGACCGGCTCGTACACTCCGTACCAGCCACAACGAGAAAGGTACTGTGACCGAGTCTGTTCACGACTCTGCTGGCCCGTAGGCGACGCGGTCGGCTGGAACTGTTGGACTCTGTGTAATTCAGCCTCGCGGTAGACCCGGACGGGGCTACCGACTCGCATCTGAACTTTGCTTTTGTGTTATTCCTGCAAAGAAGAAGTTACCTTATCAAGCATTCATTTTTAAAGTATAGTATTGTGGATTTTTGTCGTAATTGGTCTTGTCTTGAGTATATAAAAATTGGTTATTTTTCTAAACTGGTGTGGTGTTCGTTTGTAGTGCTTACACTGTGTTACTGTTGGTTATGTGCAAATGCTTTACACACTGCCTCTAGAATAAGCCTGACTGCTCGTGCCAAGCTACCAAGGGGGTGAGCAGGGGTTATTTTAGGAGTGTAACTCCCTTACCCTGACTAGGAAGAAGGGTCCCTACTTGGACAAAGGTGCAAGCCCTTGCCAACTAGAGATCCCATTTCTAACACCGTCCCAGACCCAGCGCAGGCATTCCACCGTGTCGATCTCGCCGCTGGGCGTTTTGTGCTGCAAAAATAGAGCTGTCCGCAGTGGCCACGGCGAAGCCAGGTCCGCCTCGACCGCCACATGAGGCTGGAAAGGTGTTGGACGCAGCCAGAACTGGAGAAAGCTGACCTGGGCGCATAGAGTTTAAAATCAGGGGCCCTCATACCGCCACTAGCTAGGGGAAGGGTCAGAATGTCATAAGCGATCCTAGGTTGACGTCCTGCCCAGATCAGAGCAATAATGTTAGAGCGCAGTTTTTGGAAGAACTGTGACGTCAAGGGGACTGGAATATTTAAAAAGAGATACAAGAATTTTGGGAGCACGACCATCTTGGCGATGGCAATGCGCCCGGCTAGTGAAAGTTTTTGCCACACGCAAGTTTTGGTTTCAAGCCAGTCCATTGCCCTGCCAAAATTGGATCTCCACAGTTCGTCCACGTCCCTACTCAACCAGATGCCCAAATACCTTGTGGGTCCACTTGCCCATATAAAAGGGTGGTCTGCCGTGAACTGCACGGTAGCATCAGTGAGGGGGAAAAGAACGGACTTGGACCAGTTGACCTGTACTCCGGAGAGGCAGCCAAAGCGGACAATCTCCCTAGTCATGGGGGCAAGATTCTCCCGAGGTTCCCAGACGTAGATCATGACATCGTCGGAGTACATGGAAACCACCAATGCCTGGGCCGAGAAACCTATGCCCCTGTGGGTATGGTGCTGGCGCAGCCGCGCCGCCAGTGGCTCCATCGCAATGGCGAATAACATGGGGGACAGGGGGCAACCCTGCCTGGTGACCCTTGAGATGATAATAGGGTCAGTGATCTGCCCGTTCACCCTGATACGTGCCGTTGGGAGTGTATACAGCAGCTAGATCTTACGCACAAAGCCTGGGCTAAAGCCCAGCCGAGGGAGAAGGTAAAAAAGGAAGGGCATTCCAGAGTGTCAAAAACCTTTGTGGCATCTAGAAGGGCGACTACGGTGGGAAGAGCTGGGTTGATCTGATGAAGAACCGAAAAGATAGTGCGAAGGTTGTGCGATGTGGCACGGCCCGGGATGAACCCGGACTGGTCAGGGCGGGCAATCATCGGCATAAGCCGGAGAAGACGATTGGCCAGCAATTTGGCGTAAATTTTGTTGTCAGTGTTAATTAGCGATAGGGGGCGGTATGAGTCACAGCACTCGGGGAGTTTATCCGGCTTTAGCAGGAGGGTGATCATGGCCTCTTGGAGAGAAGGGGGAAGTCGCCCTGTTTCAAGGGATTTGTTATACATGTCAGCCAGGTGGGGGACCAGGAGGGCCGCGTATTGCTAGTAAAAAGCAGGGGTGAGCCCATCCGAACCAGGGGCTTTATCACCCGGGAGACTCGCAATGACTTTAGAGTTCTCCTCATGAGTAAATGGCTCATCCAGATACTCCCTATGACCATTCCCAAGCCATAGCAATTCGATAGAATTGAAGTATTGGTCCATTATTTTCTCTGGTGGGAGCCGCCCCAGCAGTATATAGCTGGGAGTAAAACTCTGAAATCCTATCCATGATGACAGTGGGAGAGGTAGTCCTCCCCGCCACCTCATCGCACAGGGCTGTAATGTAGGAAGAGGCGTGTGGCTGCTTGAGGAGGTTTGTGAGGAACTTGCCTGGGTGATCCCCCTTGCCATAGCGGCGGGCGCAGGCGTCTCTGCCGAGGAATGAGAGCTCCCTATCGGCCTCCTCGCGGAACTCCGTGAGTTTGGCTCTGATGGTAGCGAGTATCAGGGCAAGGGTCTTGACATTGCTTAAGGTCTAGGGCTATGATATCTTTTTCCAAGCGTTCAAGGGTTCTCTGAATAGATTTGAGTACCCCCGATTGTTTGGCGATACACTCCCCCCGGATCACGACCTTGAAGACCTCCTAGAGGGTCGAGGGCGACTCAACGGAGCCCACGTTGCGCTCAAAGTAAGCAGCGATAGCCCCGCAGATATCCTCTCAAAAGGCGTCGTCGCGGAGAGCATTGGGTGGCAGGCGCCACGCAAACATTCGGCGGAGTGTGAGTGGGAACCGCACGCATAGACGCACAGGGTTGTGGTCCGATAGGGTCCGAGCCATGTGATCCACATAGGTGGTCCAGGAGGCAACGTCGCGGGTGGTAATCCAAAGGTCGAGGCGGGACCAGGAGCCGCGCGCGCCAGACATGCAGGTGCCCTCGCGGTCAGTAGGGCGCACATGCCGCCAGGCATCCAGTAGTGAGTTGTCGTCAATGATGGAGTGGAGGAGAGCAGTGGCCTGCGGGTGCTGAATGCGGCCGCCGAGCGGTCCAGCGTCTGTGAAGGTGCTATGTTAAAGTCGCCCCCCCATATCAAGGAATGAGGCCCCAAGGAAGAAATGAGCTGCCAGACGTGTGTGAAAAAGCCTGGATCATCAGTGTTGGGGCCGTAAATTGCCGCTAGTATCAGTAGTTGGTTGTAAAGAGTGCCAGCAAGTATCACATAGCGACTTTCTGCATCAATGATGGAATGGGTGCCGTACCAGGGGAGGCCCCTTCTAAGAAGAATGGAAACGCCGCATGAGTAATTTGAGTAAAAGGCAGTGTAGGACTCTCCCCAGTGGTGGGATTGTAATCTAGATGAGGTGGCAGGATGGAGGTGTGTCTCTTGAAGGAAACATATGTCAACGTGGTGTCTGATGAGCTGTGCATGCATAAGACGTGCTTTACGATGGTCGTTCAGACCGCGAATATTCCAAGTCCAGTGGACAGTGTCAGTCATTTGGCAGCGATGGTGCGCTGAGTGTCATAGTGCCTACAGTGCGGAAGGAAGGCGTGTGGTGCTGGAGCGGTGTGGTGCATAATATCTAGAAGTGTGTACATACAGTAACATGCCGAGGTCAAAACAACTGAAACAGGCCTCCATTGGAAGGCAACGGTTACAGTGGCCCAAGAAGAAATCCCCAACCCACCCCCTTCCCACTCCAACCCCCAATTTGGTTGACAATCCAAACCACCCCCACCCAGGGATCCCAAACTTGGACATCAGAATATGGGACTGGGAATAATCCCGACGGGGTGCGCGGGCATCGCCATAAACCCTTAGCCGTGTAGGCAGGGTGGCCAGGCATGGTGTGGTGCAGCGGGAGGCGGCTAAGGGGGAGATCGTGTGGTCCCAGGAAAGTGGATGATTATAGGCAAAACTGACAGGGTAATTAAGCTATCCTCTGGGCCCACATAACCCCTGTGCAACAAACGCCCGTACATCACAAGCCAACATAGCGTACAGTGGTACAAGTCAACATATATTATAGCACAGTGTACAATAGTGCATTAAACAGAACGCCTGGAGGAAACAGTATGAAAAATATGCAACAGTGAGGCCTGACTGGGCCTATAAGAGTTAGTCATTATCGCTTGTGTGGCAGTCCTCAGGCTCGGTGCGGCGGCTGTGTGGGGAGGACTTCTGCAGCTGCTTCGCAAAATCAAAGGCGGCCTTGGGGTCAGTAAAGTATTTGGGCTTCTCCCCAAAGTCGATGCGGAGTTTGGAGGGGTAGAGCATCGCATATGTGATGTGGAGTTGCTGCAGGATACGCTTGGCAGGAAGGAAGTCTCTGCGGGCCGCCTGGACTGACAGCGTAAAATCAGGGTAAAAGGATAGCGTGTTGCCCTGGTGGCGGACCTCCCCCAGCTCCCGGGCCCTGCGTAGGATGGAGTCGTGGTTCCGATAGTTCAGCAGGCGAGCAATAATGGGCCTCGCAGGAGCCCCGGGAGGAGGCCGGGGGCCAAGTGATCTGTGTGCCCGTTCAATAATGAAGTGGGTGGACAGGACAGGGCCAAAGGTGTTGCGGAGGAGGGTTTCGAGGTAATCTTCCATTCTCCCCGTCGCAGTGGACTCCGGCAGGCCAACGATCCGGATGTTATTCCTCCGGGAGCGCGCCTCCAAGTCCTCGTTCTTGGCACGAATAACTTCGAGGATTTTGTCCATCTTGAGGAGCTTCTGCGCCTCGGAGGCTCCGGCGTCCTCAGCGTCCAAAACCCTAGTCTCGAGCTGATCAATACGTGCGTCATGCAAGTCCACCCTTTGCTTCACCTGATCCAGGCAGGACGTTAGATGGTCTATTTTTGCGTCAATGGATTAGAGGCTGGATCGCACTTCTAGAAGGATGGACCGGAGTCCCTCGTCCTGTTCACCAGGGATGTCGGTCTGGGTGGATTGATCATCTGCATCAGGGGGGCCTCACTACCCTTGCCCGCACCATGCCCTGAGAAGGTGATTTTGGGCTGCCTGGTGTCCGTTTTCCCCATGGCGGCCCGCGGTGGAGTGACAGCAGTAAGAATAGGCAGCACAGAGAGACCTCCGATGCACGAGAGCTCCTTGGGTCAAGGGGCGAGTCAGCCAAGCGGGGAAGGAAGGAGGATGCTGTGAGGTGGCTCCAAGAAGGCCGTGCAGGGCTGCAACGGACCGGAAGACCAGGACTGGGCCCCCGGAGCCAACCGTGCGGCAGGCCTCAGAGGTAGGGTGACAGGCGCAAGCAATATTGTCCTAGTTGTCACCAGTGATAATGAGAGCAGACACAAGGAGACTGTTCGTTTTACACCAGTGGTGGTTTGCAGCAGTCCACCACCAGTGCCCAGGCAAGGCCTCCGGGGCACCCCGGTGTCAGCGCTGGTGCAGGGACCGCAGACAGGAGTGGAGAGAAGCCCCAGGCGCAGAGTTCCTTCACCCCCGTGGATGTGGGCGATTTTTGGTATTGACCGCGTGTGTGCGGCAGCGCGTTCAGGGGGCCGGTAATGGGAGAGTCCCCAAGCGTATGCCGGGCCATGTCGGGTCTCCAGGGGCCGTTAGGAGCAGCAAGGCGATACCGCCGGTGTCCAGACCCCCCCCCCAGGGTCGGCGGGGGTAGGGAGAGCCGGGCCGCAGATCCAAGTCCAGTGTGCGCGCGGCAGCCTTACTTGATCGTGCGCTGGGTGCTGGGCGTGTTAGCACGGTCGTCGTTGTTCCCAGGCAGTCGGGAGGCAGGCAAGGCCCCCAGGCCAGCGGGCCAGGCAGCGGTCTCAGGCCGCATGCAGCGCTGAGGCAGCCGCGGGCCGTGCCCCACCCCCAGGCCGCGATCCAGAACCAGAGCGGGCCGGACCCCAGAGGTAGGGCGACACAGCCCCGAGCACAGGGCAGCCGCGGCAGGGCACCTCTCAGGCCCGGACAGGAGGTCCACGTCGGATGGGCAGCAACACCTGCCCGCGCAGGAAGGAGCCCAGCAAGCAGGACGGGCCGGTGCCACAAGAAGTCGACCAAGCCCGCAGCGCGGTTAAGGGTCCCAGCGTCGTCCCCTATGGCCTCCAGGCGGTTCAGCAGGTGCGTGCAATGCCGGGGTAAGGTTTTGGCACCAGGATGCCTTCCACTGCTGACGGATTATGCCGGATGATATTGCGTGGCCGGCAGAGCTCGCTCAGCGCGCAGCCATCTTGCCGCTGGCGAGACCACGCCCCTCGAGCTTTGAAATAATTACGTATAAACTGAGGTGTGTGCAACAGCCCACTTACGGCCCAACCACAACTGCTAACATCATGCCATTGCAAAAAAGAAAAATCTAAGAACATTTGGAATACAATAGCAATACCCTACCACACCGATGGGTGCTCAGCCATAAGCACTGCAATGCTCATAATTGTATTCTCTCAGAGAGTAAAGAAAAAAACAGATAGAGGTGGGCCCTACAGCCCCACTAGGTAAAAGAAATCCTATGAGAGGTGGTGCGCGCAGTCAACCCATCGTATGACAGAGTCCCTGCTTTGAGTTATCGAGGGCTGGACTGTGTGTGGTCACCTATGGTAGTGATCCTTGTGAGCCAAAGTCGAAGGGGTGACCCTCAGTGCACCCCCCTTGGCATGAGGTGCTCAAAGCGTGGGCAGGTCATATCACTCCTTCCGCTGTCATGGGCGTGAGGTCTGCCCCCCCCCACCCGCAGCAGAACATCTAACAGTGCAAGGTCAGACTCTGAGGGACCCTGCTCCCCTCCCTCCGACTCACAGGAAGGTGGGGGTTGTGCATTATGTCACTCTAACATCAACAACCTGTGTCCTTTCCTTGGCTGCTTGCTCCTTCATTGGGCTTTTCCTCCTATTCTTGCTACAAACTGCCTGTATCCCTCCGCTGCCTGGAGGTGGACATGAGGCCCCTACCCTCCAACCAAGCCCAAACCTCCTCCAGGGATGTGCAGAAGATGGTATTACTGTTGTGCATGAACTCTAGTGTGGCTATGAAGTGCAGGGCATACTTCACCACTAGGTCGCTCAGCTGCCTTTTAACTTCCAAAAAGGAAGTCCTCCTCTTCTGCATTACAGTAGTGTACTCAGGGAATATGTTGATGTTGCAGTTCTCCACAAGCCAGAGCCCCTTAGCCAGCGCCACTTGTAGGATATGGTCCATGTCGCGGAATTAAAGAGGCGGTTAACCACTGGTTGGGGAGTACCTGGCGGAGGGGGGCTGCCCAGCACCCTATGTTCTCACTACACTGAGAAGAAAGTTGATACTCAGCCACCCCAGCACAGTAGGAGCCAGTCATTCCTCCAGACAGAGCTTCATGCTGGGGACCTCGGTACGATCAGGGAGTTCCACAATCCTGACACTGTTGCGGCATGAGCAGCCCTCGTAATCGCCCTCTTTTTTTCTAAGGCAATGCATCGCCTCCTGAAGCACCCTGATGCAGGAGTCTGTTTCCGCAACTGTGGGCTTAAGGGTCGCAAATGTAGATTAATGTCCATACGGTCCTTCAGCTTTATATGACCATCACAAAGTAGGCCCATGTTGATTCCCAGGGCATCTATCCTGGGTTCCAGTGTTGCTTTGATGTCCAATACAGCCTTCAGAATTTCACTGAATTTCCTGGAGTGTTCTTATAACGTATGTTTCAGTCCTGTTTTCAGGTGTAGAGAGACCCCCCCTGTCCAATCCACCAGCCCCTGGATCAGGCATCACAGCTGCAGACCTATTATGCCCGGGGCACACCATGGGGAGAGGAGCGTGTCCAGACAGTAGTACCATAGAGAATTGCTCAATGACCACCTCACAGCACAGAACTGACATCTTAGCACCACTTAGACGCCCACTCGTGGGGAGTACATGCAAGTTCTATCCACTTTTACAAGTTCCAAGTGAGAGGTTTTGGGAGCGGCATGAGGCTTAAAGTATGTAGATGAAGCCAGTGGCGGGATGGGGGAACACCTCGGCATTAATAATCTGTCCATGTCTGTAGGAGGTTGGCTTAGTATATGGTGCACACTTATTTAAGTGAAGCACCTTGCACTAATCCAGACAAAACCTTATGGTGATTTTAGAGGTCTTAGACAACCACCGAAAGCTCTCAACATGGTAGCTGTGGACAGCAGCCATCAGGCTTAGTCCAGAAGGAGTGGTAAGCAGCTTGTTTTACCAGCTCTAATCATATAGAGTAGGTTAAACGAAAAAGAACCACACAGTGTAGTTATAAAAATATGTCTATTTATTATACACACTCACTAACACATTGGTATATCTCCTACCCGGAGATATCTACACAATACACACAATATTTCACTTGTAAACAACTAAGTAAGCACAAATACGCAATGGTCTCCATGGGGAGACCAAACCATACACTAAAGAAGTGGAATGCGAACTGCGACCGAAGTCGGGATTTGAAGCACAAGTTACTAACTTGTGTAACGATATATCTGTAAGAGACAGTAGTTAGTGACAGATTCCTTACCTTAGAATATCCCCAGGCGTCAGGCTGGATCCGTAAAGTTTTGCGTAGCAGTACCCTTGCACGTTGGTAGGCGGCGTCGTGCGGCTCCGCGTCCGTCGCCGGCGTCGAGATCGCCGCGGCCAGTACTTAGATGCCGCCCATGCGCGCTGACGTCAGTTCTGTACACGACTTTCCACGCCAGGAACGCAGAGCCATGCAAGAAGCTGACATTGGTGTCTGAAAAAATACTAGGGCCCTGAAAGGGATGTCCTTAACCCTAGAAATCAGTTCGCAGAACGGGGAGGATGGGTGGGGCGGTAAGGAATCTGTCACTAACTACTGTCTCTTACAGATATATCGTTACACAAGTTAGTAACTTGTGCATCTGAAAGAGACACGTTAGTGACAGATTCCTTACCTTAGAATAGATACCCCAGCAATACCAACCCCGGTGGTGGGTCTGCGAACAAAGATCAGACAAGGAAGTCTCGGAGGACAGAACGGCCAAAAAAGCCGTCTCTCCGGACTTGGCTGTCAAGGCAGTAATGCTTGGTAAACCTGTGCAACGAGGCCCACGTAGCTGCCTGACAAATGTCCTGCAAGGGGACACCACGTCCTAAAGCCGTGGTGGCGGCTGTCGCCATGGTGGAATGGGCACGCAACCCAACACGGGGCTCCTTTTTAGCCAAAGAATAACAGGCCTTGATACACAAGACGACCCAGCGGGAGATGGTCCGCTTGTGTACCGCCCGACCTTTTTTGGCACCCACGTAGCCAACAAAGAGCTGGTCGTCCACCCGGAACTGTTGTGTGCGATTTAGATAAAAGGAAATCGCACGTTTTGGGTCCAGACGTTGGAGCCTCTCTTCCTCTCTAGAAGGATGCGGAGGCGGAAAGAAGGTGGGCAAAGTGATGGTCTGCCCAATCTGGAAAGCAGTAACCACCTTTGGCAAGAAGGACGGACGCGTCCTGAGAACAACCTTGTCTGGATGGACAGACAGAAAGGGAGGCTTGCAAGAAAGAGCCTGGAGCTCACTCACCCGCCGAGCGGAGGCGATAGCCACCAGAAAAGCTGTCTTCAGAGTTAGAAGACGAAGAGGACAGTTATGCAGAGGCTCAAAGGGAGCGCACATTAAAAAGGTAAGAACCAAGTTCAAGTCCCACTGAGGCATCACAAATGGAACAGGAGGGAAAAGGTGTGTAATGCCTTTAAGAAACCTGTTAACAGGGGACTTGAAAAGGGAGGGCTGATCAGGAAGCCTAAGGAAGGCCGAGATTGCACAAAGATAGCCCTTGATGGTACCCAGGGCAGAACCCTGTTGGGCCAGAGAAAGAAGGAACAGAAGAACCTCGGAAAGAGGGGCAGAAAGGGGATTCACAGCCTTTGCTGTGCACCATGCCACAAACTTGTTCCACCTGAAGGCGTATACCACCTTAGTGAGGGACGCTTGGCTGCCAGAATCACATCACAAACCTCGGGAGGCAAGTCGAAAGGAATCAACTGCCGCCGCTCAATCTCCACGCAAGGAGGTGGAGACTGGACAGGTTCGGGTGGAGGACCGTCCCCTGCTGCTGCGTCAGAAGATCCTCCCGAAGAGGCAGATGGATCGGAGGATCGACGCTCATACTGAGTAGCTCGGGATACCAAACTCTTCGAGTCCAGTCCGGAGCCACAAGAATGACTTGGGCCCGGTCGCGCCAAATCTTCTGCAACACTCTGGGTAGAAGTGGTATAGGCGGAAAGGCGTACAACAGACCGCAACTCCACTCACGACGAAAAGCGTCGCCGAGCGAGTGCCGCCTTGGAAATTCCAACGCGCAGAACTGATGACATTGCGCGTTCTCTTCGGTGGCGAATAGATCTAACCAAGGCTCTCCCCACTGTAGAAAGAGTCCTTGCGCCACTTCCGAGTGAAGACGCCATTCGTGATCCATCATGCACCTGCGGCTGAGCTCGTCCGCCCTGGCGTTCAGGGAACCTGCCAGGTGTTGAACCATCAGGAAAATGCCCTGATGTTCCAGCCATGTCCAGAGGCGCAGAGCCTCCTGACATAGGGTCCACGACCCCACCCCGCCCTGTTTGTTGCAGTACCACATGGCGGTGGTGTTGTCTGTGAACACCTGCACTACCTTCCCTTTGACAGAGGGAAGGAATGCTTTGAGTGCAAGTCGGATCGCCCGGAGCTCCAGAAGGTTGATATGGAGCCGGGACTCCGCCGGAGACCAGAGGCCTCTGATCTCCGCCTCTCCCATGTGACCGCCCCATCCCAGAAGGGACGCGCCCGTCACAACTGTGTGCTCTGGCTGGGGAAGGGAGAGGGATCTGCCCAAGACCCATTGCCGGTTCGCGAGCCACCACTGCAACTGTTTTGCAGTCCCCTCCGAGATCTGGATGTGATCGGACAGGTTGCCCTGATGCTGCGCCCACTGGAACTTCAGGTCCCACTGCAGAGCCCGCATATGCCATCTGGCATGATCGACCAGCAGGATGCAGGAGGCCATGAGGCCCTGCAGCCTCAGGGTCATCCGTACTGAAACCCAGGATAGAGGCCGAAAGATCGGAATCATAGCCTGAATATCCCGGACTCACCGTTCGGGAGGATAGACCCGAAACTGCGTCGTGTCCAGAACTGCTCCGATGAAAAGGAGCTGTGGAGAAGGAATCAGGTGTGACTTCGGCACGTTGATGGAGAACCCCAGCGAGTGCAGGAGTTCGGCCGTAGTCTGGAGGTGGGAGACGACTGCCTGGGACGAGCCCGCCTTCAGCAGCCAGTCGTCAAGGTAGGGGAAGACTGGAACCCCTGCCCGGCGCAGATGAGCTGCGACCACCGCCATCACTTTCATGAACACCCGAGGGGCGCTGTTAAGGCCAAAGGGGAGCACGGTGAACTGAAAATGCTCGAGGCCTACCGTGAACCGCAGGTAACGCCGGTGGGCCGGCAGGACGGGAATGTGGAAATAAGCGTCCTGCAAGTCCAACGCTACCATCCAGTCTCCAGGGTCGAGGGCAGTCAAGACCTGAGCTAGGGTGAGCATCTTGAACTTCTCCTTCCGGAGGAAGCGATTGACGTTCCGGAGGTCCAAGATAGGACGCATGTCCTCCTTGTCCTTTTGGGCACCAGAAAGTAGTGGGAGTACCAACCACGCCCTACTTCTGGGGTCGAAACGCGTTCGATGGCCCTCTTGGCCAAGAGGGCTGCAACTTCCTTCTGAAGAAGCACCAAGTGATCCCCTGACATGCGGTGGCATTGAGGTGGCATGGCTGGGGGAGTGGTCACGAAGGGGAGGTAGTAGCCCCTTCGGACAATGTCCAAGACCCACTTGTCCGAGGTGATGGCACGCCAGTGGGGAAGGTGATGGCGGACCCTGCCCCCTACTGGCATGCTGTGGACCTGAAAGGAAGGACTAGGAGGGCTTGGAGGCCGCGGACGGGGTGGGGGTGGTGGCCTGACCCGCACGCTGGTTACCCGACCCGCCTCGGCGGGAGCCACGTCCTCGGCCACGCGAAGACGCCTGCTGCGCGGGCCGGTGTCTGGGCAGTGGACGTGACTGGGCGCCCCTTCCGTGGCCACGTAAGGGGCGAAAAGCAGACTGTTGCGGAGGGCGCACAGCAGAAAGGCCCAGGGACTTGGCTGTAGCCCATGAGTCCTTAAAGCGCTCCAGCGCATGGTCTGCCTTGTTGCCGAAAAGGCCGACACCATCAAAGGGCATGTCCATAAGAGTGTTTTGGACATCACCCGAGAAACCAGTGGTTCTCAGCCAGGCGTGGCGTCGCAGCGCCACTGTCGTCGCAAGCGATCTGCCCAGCGAGTCGGCGGTATCTAGGCCACATCTGATGGTATACTTTGCCTCATCTCTTCCTTCCGCAATGGCGCGGTAAAACAGTGTCTGGACCTCCTCAGAACACTGGGGCAGAACCTGCGCCACCGAATCCCACAAACAGTGGGAATATCGGCCCAAGAGGCAAGTGGTGTTGACAGACCGCAAGCCAGCACTGGAGGAAGTAAAAACCTTCTTCCCAAATTGATCCAGTTTTTTGGATTCCCTATCCGGGGGAGCGGTAGGGAAGGCGCTCTGGGAAGCAGAGGCTTGGACAACCAAGCTCTCAGGAGTGGGGTGTTGGAAGAGAAACATGGGGTCGCCCGGAGCAGGGCGATAGCGTCGGGCTACGTTCCTATCCACAGGAGCCCCTGTGGTGGGCTTGGACCAGGTGCCCAAAAGAACGTCAGAAAGTGCCTCGTTGAAAGGCAGCTGTGGCTCCGAGGAGGTAGCCGCCGGCTGAAGCACTTCCGTCATGATGTTAGTCCTGACAGCCACAGTAGGTAACTGGAGGTGTAAAGCCTCAGCTGCCCTCACGCAACACCGTTGCAAAGTTTGCTCCCTCCTCCGTTGCCACAGAAGGAGGAGATAGCATGCCAGAGTCAGGAGAGGTGTCCAGTCCACTGGCATCCCCAAGTTCCTCAGCCCAGTCCTGTTCGAACTCACATTGGGCAGTGAGAGGGTCCTCAGACCCCTCCCAGTCCTCCTCGTCCTCCAAAGCAGGTTCAAAGTAAGGAGGAGGGACATGCGGGACCCAAGGCCGCATTGGCGCCGGGGCCGGCGTCGACTGACGTCGGTCCGGCACCGTGTCCGGAGAGAACCGGGGTACGACGCCGGCCGGAGCCCCGGGCGGTGCCGGGAACGGCGCCGGTGGAGGTGTCGTCAGGTCAACCGGCGCCGATGGGGGTTGTGGCAACGCCGGAGCCGGGGCCGGAGCCAGGGCCGGAATCGGGGCTGGCGTCGCCGGGACCAGAGTCGCCGGCGGCACCGTAGGCACCCCAGAAGGGCCCACGGGGCCCGAAGGCGCACCGGGGGGACCTTGAGGCCCGAAGAGGTGGGCCATGGCCGACAGGAACTCATGTATTTCTGCCGGAGTCGCCGCCGAACACGGATAAGGCGGGTAATGCGACGGCGGCTCCACAGGCACTCCCGGAGCCGCGGGGACGGTGCCGACAGGACCCTCAGCCGAGTCGCGAGACCGGCGAGGGGAAGTCGTCGAGCGATGACGCTTCTTCGACTTTGACTTACCGGAGGAGTGCGAAGACTTGGACCCCGACGACCGATGAGGATTCCGCGACCGGCCCCTCGACCTCTCACGTGACCGGGGCTTGGGTTGGCGCGGAGCCGACTGCCGGACCTCGAGGAGCTTTCGAGACCGCTCTCGCAAAGCCTTCGGATGCAAGGCCCGGCAGTCAGGGCACGACTTGGAGTCGTGGTCGCGTCCGAGGCAGTAGAGAGAGTCTCGATGCGGGTCCGTGATCGACATCATCCGACCACAGGCGTCGCATGGCTTGAAGCCGGGCATCCCTACTGACACCGTCGGAGTCGAACGACTCGAGAAAAAACAGTGATAAAAATCACAAAAACTTAGTCAAAAAATGACTAGGGCACTGCTCTTCCCGGATCTGCGCTTACTGGCGCGGAAAAAGAAGAACTGACGTCAGCGCGCATGGGCGGCGTCTAAGTACTGGCCGCGACGTCATCCCGGCGATCTCGACGCCGGCGACGGATGCGGAGCCGCACGACGCCGCCTACCGACGCGCAAGGGTACTGCTACGCAAAACTTTCCGGATCCAGCCTGACGCCTGGGGATATTCTAATGTAAGGAATCTGTCACTAACGGGTCTCTTTCAGATTCAGGATACTCAGAAGAGCTGGAGACACAAGGAACCACCCGATGTAAGTACCCAGGAACCCCATGGAGGCTGTGTGCAGAGTGAAAACACAGCCGCATACTCGATACAAGTCAATGGGAAAGTCGCGGTTGCAGTTTTAAAGAAGAAGGACCCTTCACAGTGGACTCTGAAGAAATCCTGTGGAAGACAGAAGGTTGGATAGTCACCCCACGTGTGGATACCCCAGGAACCAGGATCCCTACATCAGGGAAGCCAGGTGCATAGGTGTGAAGTGATGTCGGAAACCGCCGTAGGCCACAATGGAGGACTTCAGCAAAGATGCCACTGGCGAAGGTGAAAGAGTCCGGTGGAATCAAGGGTGGATTCTTGATGGGAAGAACCTGCAAGCAGAGGGGACAGAGTCTATGCCACTTGGAGGTGACCAGGAGGCACGGAAGAGTAATGCCCACTGATGATGGAAGATGTAGGAGTGATGACGGTGACCTTGTTGCTGCAGCTGCGAGGACGAGGTGATGCTGTGGAAGACCAAGAGCCGTTCACGAGCTGTCCCACATCGGAAGTCGAGAACAAGGTGTCTGGCGTTAGCACCAACAAGCCTTGGCAGCAGCAACAGACTGGGTAAACGATAAAGGAGCAACGTTGGGACCAGCAAGGTCCAAGGGACTCACCAATTGCAGGAGAGTCAGAGAAGGCCCCAAACAAACAGGGAAGCCAACTGAAGCCAAAGAAGACCCTCAAGCGGACATACAGGCTGAAGGTACAGGAGTCACAAGAGGACCTCGAGCAGCTCACCAAAGATGAAGGTCCACAGTGCAGAGGATGTTGTGAGGACGAAGATCTTGGCAGGAAGAGAGGCTGGAGCTTCATGTAGCCCAAAGATCTCTGAAATGCAGAGCCAACACATCTAGGCAAAGGCAGGTCCACGCTGTGCACAGGGGTTCTGTCCCAGCGGTTCCAACGAGGGATACTGGCCTCAAACTTGCTGAGAGGACAGAGCATGCCTCGAGGGAGTTGCAGAACTACCAACTGTTTTGCTGAGCCTTTCGAAGGCCGTGGGACGTCAGGAGCAGCAGACCAGTCAGCTTCGTTGGGGTGCCTGCAGATGCAGGTGAGTGACTCCTTCACTCCAAAGGAGATTACTTTGGGTGTCCTTGATGCCTACGGGTCTGGAGAGGAACCTGGAAGAAGAACAGGCACAGACGACGAAGAAGACTTACAGAACAGCGAGACCAGGAGCGGCAGGAGTCTTCTTTGGTGCAGTCTCTGTTCCAGGCGAAGTCCAAGGTGCCCAGACGGTCGAAATTGAAGTGGTTTCTGGTTTGAATCTTGTCCCATGACGAATCTGAAGAGACACCCACAGGTAAACCCTTAAGTATCCTAAGGAAAGGGTTGGAACGATTCAGGGTTCCCTCCCAGACAAGGGGCTGGACAGAGGGGAGGATACTCCCATGCCCTTTGTCCAGTTTCGCACCAGAGTGGGTGCTAAAAGCTAACTGGCTCAAACTGGAGTATGCAAGGAGGGCACTAAATGTGTCCTTCAAAGGAGTCTGGTGGCGCTGGCAAGCGCCCCCACCCCAGCCCAATACACTAAGTCCTGTCTGGGAGGTGGTCACACCACCCTGTAACAGGAAACCTATTGTTCTACCTTTCCCTGCTAGAGCTCAGCTCAGCAGCAGGAGAGCAGAATTGTGTCTGGGGTTGGCGGCAGCACTAGCTTGCTGGCAGATCCTGGAAGGCTGTTACGGGGAGTACTGGGGGCTTCCTGGAGGAGCCCCAGTGCATAGAATCATACCTCAAACACTAGTAACGGTGTTGGGGTATGATTCCAACATGTTTGATACCAAACATGCCCAGGTTCGGTACAGTCAGTATATAGTTAGCCATCGAGTAATGACGATATATATATAAACAAACCAGAGCACACAGCGGGGCTGCAGAAGTTCCTTTTTATTTTAAAAATGCATAACGCGTTTCAGCCAGTGTGCCTTTATCAGATGCATGGCTTTCTAGGTTTGTCTACACCGTTTTTTGTATGATATGCTGCCTCTCTGTCATTGGAGGAAGCAACAAGCCAAGTTTCCATTGGAGAAAGATTTGTGGCCATTTACAAAGACTGCAACTCCCAGCATTGCTCAGGATTGTAGTACTAAATCCTGAACGTGCTATATTCGATCTCTAATGAGAGCGGGCTGTTCCAACCAGTCCTTGTGGGTTAATATTGATTGTCTATATCGGTTTTGCCTGGAAGTCAATTTTTTCAAATACATCGGGCTTCTTCCACCCCTTCGTCCAAGCCGCACAAATGCCAGCAGATCACACCTGGAGTTGCAGCTTCAGTAACCCACTCCTCACCTTGAAGTCATGGTCTGAATTACAGCAGGTTCCCAATCCTCTCTGGCTTGGGGCGATCCCGATGTTTTGAATACCTCCAAACTCCATCTGTTCGCCATTGCCACTGATACCTCTGAACACTATGAGGACGGGGCTCTGTGCGCGCTTGTGGCCGCGCGCCCATATGCAACCACCATTCGTTCCTCTTCCGGAAACAAACCAGAGCACACAGCGGGGCTGCAGAAGTTCCTTTTTATTTTAAAAATGCATAACACGTTTCAGCCAGTGTGCCTTCATCAGATGCATGGCTTCCAGGTTTGTCTACACCGTTTTCTGTATGATATGCTGCCTCTCTGTCATTGGGGGAAGCAACAAGCCAAGTTTCCATTGGAGAAAGATATATATATATACACACACATACACAAACAGCTGACCGCACTTACAAAGCCTGGACAATCGATCCCGGGGTTTGTAAGGGGTGTCCCTCACACTTTTTAACCTAGCGGCCTGCTTTAGGAGTGACATATAGGTTTTAAGTGCAGTGAACTCAGATATAAGAAAATGTATCTGTCGTAAGTAATGCTAGCACCAGCTTAGACAGGCTGTCAAAGCAGGCCTGTAGTCACAGTTTTAATGGTCTCTCATGAGTGGCATAATACAGCCAATGGGAGTCCCTGGTGTCCTATGCCCTGGGAACATTAGTACCATATACTAGGGACTTAGAAGGGTACACCAGTAGCCAATCGGGAAGGTACCAAAGTACTTGCCACTGTCAAATTTAGGGAGAAAGCACAGTGACTGGGGTCCTGATTAGCAGGATCCCAGTCAAACTAGTCATAAAACAGAATAACACCAGCAAAAAGTGGGGGTAACCATGAAAGCAGATCCTACTTTCCTACAATGTCCCTCAATATGTGCCCCTAACCTGGATCGCTGTAGCATGATACCCCTGGGGGGCTTAGTCCACTGGCTCAGTCCTACATGGGTGGCAAGTTGTTCCTAGCCCACACACTTGCCCCACCGCCACTCACTGCCCAGCAAACAGTACATTCCAGGCTGCCCACGTGCCGGCAACACTACACCTCCACCCCCTGTGATCACCCAGAGAGGGGTGCACCCCAAAGCCACCGCACCCCCGGTAAAGAAAGGACACGTAAAGCACGACCCCCGGAATAACCAGAAATCTAGGCTGCGGCTCGGAGGTCCACAAAAGGGCACACCACAGTGTAGTCCACAAAGCATGAAATGGCCCAAGTCACCCACACGTAGTGGGCACTACCCCATCTCTTTTGATGCTGTCTCCGCAGCTTCCCAAGGAAAGGGGGGCGCTCCCCAAAGATGCCTCGCTGCACGCCGAGTGGAAGAGATACGGTCATAGGACGTCCCCACAGGTAATCGAGGCCGCTGCTTGGCCTACCGTACCAGGCTGCGCCGCAGTTCGGGGATCGCATGGGCAGCAGGAGAATCTAGATGCCATGTTCTGTAGCACAACAGGCTGTAGGTGAGGGTGCTACACTTTCAGTAGAGCAGTAGGGTGTGAGGATCTTTTCAGGATGCTGTACAGTGAGCTGGGTTAAATGAATTCAGAACAAAGCGATTTTCTTGGTCGTGCCACATTGGCTATGCCCCCTTGTACGACGCCCTTCTGATCTTAAGCTTTCAACATAATTGATAAATCATCGCAGAGTAACAGTGGCACAGTGCTCAATATCTAAAGATGTTCAATGTCTAAAACCTTTTAAATCTAAACTTAATTCCAGCATGCTTTTCAGCAAGTCACATTTTATGATTCTTTAAAGAACTCATATCTCACCCTCGTTTGAACTTGGGCATTTGTAGGAGAGTAGGATCTGCCTCTTATGTTGCCCCCACTTTTTTTCTGATGTTTACACTGTTTCTGGCTATAGTCAGGCTGGGACCCTGCTAATCAGGGCCCCAGCCTCTCTGTTCTCTCTAAACGATTTGGAGTGCACTCTAGGTGCACTAGTGATTGGATACTGTGGTACCTTATGAGTCCCTAGTATATGGTACCCTAGGTACCAAGGGCATAGGTACTCCACAGGCCTACCAGGGGCTGCAGCATGTATTATGCCACCCCTGGGAAGCAGACTAAAGCACAAGTTACTAACTTGTGTAACGATATATCTGTAAGAGACAGTAGTTAGTGACAGATTCCTTACCTTAGAATATCCCCAGGCGTCAGGCTGGATCCGGAAAGTTTTTTGCGTAGCAGTACCCTTGCGCGTCGGTAGGCGGCGTCGTGCGGCTCCGCGTCCGTCGTCGGCGTCGTGATCGCCGGGATGACGTCGCGGGCAGTACTTAGGCGCCGACCCTGCGCGCTGACGTCAGTTCTGTACACGACTTTCCGCGCCAGGAACGCAGAGCCATGCAAGAAGCTGACATAGGTGTCTGAAAAATACTAGGGCCCTGAAAGGGATGTCCTTAACCCTAGAAATCAGTTCGCAGAACGGGGAGGATGGGTGGGGCGGTAAGGAATCTGTCACTAACTACTGCCTCTTACAGATATATCGTTACACAAGTTAGTAACTTGTGCATCTGAAAGAGACACGTTAGTGACAGATTCCTTACCTTAGAATAGATACCCCAGCAATACCAACCCCGGTGGTGGGTCTGCGAACAAAGATCAGACAAGGAAGTCCTGGAGGACAGAACGGCCAAAGAAGCCGTCCCTCCGGACCTGACTGTCAAGGCAGTAATGCTTTGTAAACGTGTGCAGCGAGGCCCACGTAGCTGCCTGACAGATAACCGGCAGCGGAACACCGCGGCCCAAGGCCGTGGTAGCAGCCGTTGCCCTGGTGGAATGGGCACGCAGCCCAACAGGAGGCTCCTTCTTAGCCAAAGAATAGCAGGTCTTGATGCACAAGGTAACCCAGCGGGAGATGGTCCTCTTGTGCACCGCCCGACCTTTTTGGCGCCCACGTAGCCAACAAAGAGCTGGTCATCCACCCGGAAGTGTTTTGTGCGGTCAATATAGAAGGAGAGCGCACGTTTTGGGTCCAGACGGTGGAGCCTCTCTTCCTCTCTGGAAGGATGCGGAGGCGGAAAGAAGGTGGGCAAAGTGATGGTCTGCCCAATGTGGAAAGCAGTAACCACCTTTGGCAAGAAGGACGGACGCGTCCGAAGAACAACCTTGTCTGGATGAACAGACAGAAAGGGAGGTTTGCAAGATAGAGCCTGGAGCTCACTCACCCGCCGAGCGGAGGTGATGGCCACCAGAAAGGCTGTCTTCAGAGTCAGAAGACGAAGAGGACAGTTATGTAGAGGCTCAAGGGAGCGCACATTAAAAAGGTAAGAACCAAGTTCAAGTCCCACTGAGGCATCACAAACGGAACAGGAGGGAAGAGGTGTGTAATGCCTTTTAAGAACCTGTTAACAACAGGGGACTTGAAAAGGGAGGGCTGATCAGGAAGCCTGAGGAAGGCCGAGATAGCACAAAGATAACCCTTGATGGTACCCAGGGCAGAACCCTGTTGGGCCAGAGAGAGAAGGAACAGAAGGACCTCAGAAAGAGGGGCAGAAAGGGGATTCACAGCCTTTGCTGTGCACCGTGCCACAAATTTGTTCCACCTGCAGGCGTATACCACCTTAGTGGAGGGACGCCTGGCTGCCAGAATCACATCACAAACTTCGGGAGGCAAGTCGAAAGGAATCAACTGCCGCCGCTCAATCTCCACGCAAGCAGGTGGAGACTGGACAGGTGGACGGGTGGAGGACCGTCCCCTGCTGCTGCGACAGAAGATCCTCCCGAAGAGGCAGACGGATCGGGGGATCTACGCTCATATTGAGTAGCTCGGGATACCAAACTCTTCGAGCCCAGTCCGGAGCCACAAGAATGACTTGGGCCCGGTCGTGCCGAATCTTCTTCAACACTCTGGGTAGAAGTGGTATAGGCGGAAAGGCGTACAATAGACCGCAACTCCACTCGTGACGAAAGCGTCGCCGAGCGAGTGCCGCCTTGGAAATTCCAACGCGCAGAACTGATGACATTGCGCGTTCTCTTCGGTGGCGAATAGATCTAACCAAGGCTCTCCCCACTGTAGAAAGAGTCCTTGCGCCACTTCCGAGTGAAGACGCCATTCGTGATCCATCATGCACCTGCGGCTGAGGTTCGTCCGCCCTGGCGTTCAGGGAACCTGCCAGGTGTTGAACCATCAGGAACATGCCCTGATGTTCCAGCCATGTCCAGAGGCGTAGAGCCTCCTGACAAAGGGTCCACGACCCCACCCCGCCTTGTTTGTTGCAGTACCACATGGCGGTGGTGTTGTCTGTGAACACCTGCACTACCTTCCCTTTGACAGAGGGAAGGAATGCCTTGAGTGCAAGTCGGATCGCCCGGAGCTCCAGAAGGTTGATATGGAGCCGGGACTCCGCCGGAGACCAGAGGCCTCTGATCTCCGCCTCTCCCATGTGACCGCCCCATCCCAGAAGGGACGCGTCCGTCACAACTGTGTGCTCTGGCTGGGGAAGGGAGAGGGATCTGCCCATGACCCATTGCCGGTTCGAGAGCCACCACTGCAACTGTTTTGCAGTCCCCTCCGAGATCTGGACGTGATCGGACAGGTTGCCCTGGTGCTGCGCCCACTGGAACTTCAGGTCCCACTGCAGAGCCCGCATATGCCATCTGGCATGATTGACCAGCAGGATGCAGGAGGCCATGAGGCCCAGCAGCCTCAGGGTCATCCGTACCGAAACCCAGGATAAAGGCTGAAAGATCGGAATCATAGCCTGAATATCCCGGACTCGCCGTTCGGGAGGATAGGCCCGAAACTGCGTCGTGTCCAGAACTGCTCCGATGAAAAGGAGCTGTGGAGAAGGAATCAGATGCGACTTCGGCACATTGATGGAGAACCCCAGCGAGTGCAGGAGTTCGGCCGTAGTCTGGAGGTGGGAGACGACTGCCTGGGGCGAGCCCGCCTTCAGCAGCCAGTCGTCGAGGTAGGGGAAGACTGAAACCCCTGCCCGGCGCAGATGAGCTGCGACCACCGCAATCACTTTCGTGAACACCCGAGGGGCACTGGTAAGGCCAAAGGGGAGCACGGTGAACTGAAAATGCTCGAGGCCTACCGTGAACCGAAGGTAACGCCGGTGGGCCGGCAGGACGGGGATGTGGAAATATGCGTCCTGCAAGTCCAACGCTACCAACCAGTCTCCAGGGTCGAGGGCAGTCAAGACCTGAGCTAGGGTGAGCATCTTGAACTTCTCCTTCCGGAGGAAGCGATTGACGTTCCGGAGGTCCAAGATAGGACGCATGTCCTCCTTGTCCTTTTTGGGCACCAGGAAGTAGTGGGAGTAGCAACCACGCCCTACTTCTGGGGTCGGAACATGCTCGATGGCCCTCTTGGCCAAGAGGGCCGTGACTTCCTTCTGCAGAAGTACCAAGTGATCCCCTGACATGCGGTGGAATTGAGGTGGCATGGCTGGGGGGTGGACTCGAAGGGGAGGGAGTAGCCCCTTCGGACAATGTCCAAGACCCACCTGTCCGAGGTGATGGTACGCCAGTGGGGAAGGTGATGGCGGACCCTGCCCCCTACTGGCGTGCTGTGCACCTGAAAGGAGGGACTAGGAGGGTTTGGAGGCCGCGGACGGGTTGGAGGTGGTGGCCTGACCCGCACGCTGGTTGCCCGATCCGCCACGGCGGAATCCACGTCCTCGGCCACGCGAAGATGCCTGCTGCGCGGGCCGGTGGCTGGGCTGCTGACGTGAAGGGGCGCCCCTACTGTGGCCACGATAGGGGCGAAAAGCAGAAGTCAGCGGAGGGCGTGTAGCAGAAAGGCCCAGGGACTTGGCAGTAGCCCGTGAGTCCATAAAGCGCTCCAACGCATGGTCTGCTTTGGACCCAAAAAGACCGACTCCATCAAAGGGCATGTCCATGAGAGTATTCTGGACATCCCCTGAAAAACCAGTGGTTCTCAGCCAGGCGTGGCGTCGCAGCGCCACCGTCGTTGCAATAGACCTGCCCAGCGAGTCGGCGGTAACAAGGCCACATCGAATTGTGTATTTGGCCGCATCCCTTCCTTCCGCAATGGCACGGGAAAGCAGTGTCTGGACCTCCTCAGAACACTGGGGCAAAACATTCGCCACCGAATCCCACAAGGAGTGGGTATATCGGCCCAAAAGACAAGCGGTGTTGATGGACCGCAAGCCAGCACTGGAGGAAGAAAAACCTTTCTTCCCAAATTGATCCAGGCGTTTGGATTCCCTATCCGGAGGGGCGGTAGGGAAGGCGGTTTGGGAAGCGGAGGCTTGGACAACCAAGCTCTCAGGAGTGGGGTGGACAGAGAGAAACAGGGGGTCGCCCGGAGCTGGGCGATGGCGTCGGGACACGTTCCTATCCACAGGAGCCCCTGTGTTGGGCTTGGACCAGGCGCCCAAAAGAACGTCAGTGAGGGCGTCGTTAAACGGCAGCACAGTCTCCGTAGAGGAGGCTGCCGGCTGAAGCACCTCTGTCAAGAGATTAGTCTTGACCGCCACAGTAGGGAGTTGGAGATGTAAGGCTCCAGCCGCCCTACGCAACACCGTTGCAAAATTGGCTCCCTCCTCCGTAGCCACGGGAGGAGACAGCATGCCAGTGTCAGGGAAGTATCTAGACCACTGGCATCCCCTAGACCCTCTGTCCAGTCCTCATCGTACTGACACTGTAGTGCCAGAGGGTCATCAGACCCCTCCCAATCCTCCTCTGGTTCAAAATAAGGGGGAGGAGGGACATTTGGGACCCAAGGTCTCATCGGCGCCGGAACCGGCGTCGAGCGACGTCGTTCCGGGTCCATGTCCGGAGCCGGAAGGAACTGGGGGACGACGCCGCCTGGAGCCCCAGGCGGCGTCGAGAACGGCACCGGAGACATCGGCGCCGGCGGAGGTGTCGTTAGGTCGACCGGCGTCGATGGGGGTTGCGGAGCCGGGATCGAGGCCGGGGCCGAAGCCGGAGCCGGGATCGAGGCTGGAGGCACGGACGACGCCGGGGCCGGAGCCGTCGGCGACGCCGGAGCAACCCTATCAGGGCCCGCGGGGCCCGAAGGCGCACCGGAGGGGCCTGGAGGCCCGAAGAGGCGGGCCATGGCCGACAGGAATTCCTGTACTTGGGCCGGATCCGCCCCGAACCCGGGAAGGACGGGTATTGCGGGGGCGACTCCACAGGCATGTCCGGGGCCGCGGGGACGGTGCCGGGAGGGGCCTCAGCCGAGTCGCGAGACCGGCGAGGCGAAGTCCTAGAGCGACGATGCTTTTTGGACTTTTTATGTTTGGACTTACCGGACGAAGAAGACTTCGATGCCGAAGACCGGTGTGGACTCCGCGATCGACCCCTGGACCTCTCACGCGACCGGGGCTTGCGCGGAGCCGAATGCCGGGCCTCCAGGAGCTTTCGAGACCGCTCTCGCAAAGCTTTCGGGTTGAGGGCCCGGCAGTCGGAACAAGACTCCGTGTCGTGGCCTCGGCCGAGGCAGAAGAGACACTCCCGATGCGGGTCTGTGATGGACATCATCCGAGCACAGGCGCCGCAACGTTTAAACCCGGGCATCCCTACGACACCTTGAAGTAGATGAAAGAAAAACAGTGAAAAATTCACCAAAAAGATTGGTCAAAAAATGACCAGGGCACTGCTCTTCCCGGATCTGCGCTTGCTGGCGCGGAAAAAGAAGAACTGACGTCAGCGCGCAGGGGCGGCGCCTAAGTACTGCCCGCGACGTCATCCCGGCGATCACGACGCCGACGACGGACGCGGAGCCGCACGACGCCGCCTACCGACGCGCAAGGGTACTGCTACGCAAAAACTTTCCGGATCCAGCCTGACTCCTGGGGATATTCTAAGGTAAGGAATCTGTCACTAACGTGTCTCTTTCAGATATATTTAACGGGGAGGACGGATACCACAACAACTGCTCCCTGATCCTATTCCCCCCTATTTCCAGCTCGAAGGGTTCTGTGAGGAGGATCTTGGCCACAGAACCAAAGATTCTCTGTATTATGGCAGTGGTCTTTGATATAGGGGCTGCTCCTTCCCGCAAGCATGAGCTTGCCGTCCCTGTATGCACCAGCAAGTGGTATGGTGTGTCACTTATTAACAATCTGACCACAGGGCCCTACTCAAGGTTGCCCTGGGCTGCCAGTGGGGTGAGCGTGTCTTTAAGTACCTGGGTGGTCCCTGGCATGTGCTCCTTGCCTTCCCCTGGATTGGCGGGCCACACCCTTTGCTTTTGCCCTTGCTGTCGGATTCGGAGGAGTTGGAGCTTTCTTCCCCGATGTTGCTAGCTCTGTGGTCATATGTGTTGCGTGTTGAGGCCAACCTGGGGTTGGCCCATAGTCTTAACAGGGTGACTTTCATATCTCTCTCTAGGCCGACATGTCTGGCATGAATGTAAGTTTTGGTGTGTTTTATGATGCTGGTATCAAATGTTCTCCCCTCAGGCCAGGGAAAACGAGTATGCTTTGGTATGGGTGTGCCACTTGCGGCAATGTTTTCCTAATTTCCGGGCCCGTGTGGGAAACCCTGCTTGCATATGGTCGAGTGGCATGTCCATGATGGATTAGGGAACTCCTTTTAAGGAATTTACCAACTTTTTGATTGTTGTGTGATTTTAAATGATTACGAATTCTAGTTTAATTGTGGGGAAAACTGTGTACACTGGGTGGTACCGAAAACAATCTACTGGTTACGAGCTCTAAAAAAAATTGATGCCTCAAGAAAAAGAACATTTAACAGTAGACAAAGACAAATGCAATGAAATAGTAACAACCTGTAACAAACTGCAATTGTTAGCTCAGAACAGTTTGAGTTGATTAGTAGCAGTAAACTAGCAAACGTGAAATTCTGATTTGGGGAAAAATGGTTATTATTTCATAAAGCATAGATTTACTAACATGATATAACATTTACACATGAAGCAAAATGGCAAAATTTTAACAGCACCACAACATCAATAAATGCATAAATGGAAAAATCTAACAGAGGCTAAAAGAGAAAAGGTTGACAGAAATAATGGTTATTTTGCCCAAAAACCTTGGCTCCCTCCTAGCTCCTACAGCCCAAGGGGCGAGGATGCTCTGTATAGTAAGCGGAGGTAAGTGAGCCCGATAATCTTTCAGTATCGGCTGGGTGGACAAAAATAGCAACGATTTGTGTGGAGAAAAAGGAATAACTCGACTATTATCGGCCGTCTGTGGCCAGACACAAGCTACACCTTATTTACTAAGGTCCAAATTTTTCCCTAACATCCGAATTACACCCTAGATCACAGCCTGGGGTAGTGGGTACTGACTGCCTAATGCCCACCGATCCAAGCGAATAACACCTCTAACTTCTTTTAGATACTACCAGTAAAAAAAAAAACAACAGCACAAAAAACTCTTTGAGACTAACAAATAAGATAGGGATGCTGACCCTATATTATACCCAGAGCCTACGCCTACCTCTGTACCACGCCTAGTGGTCCAAGCAGTCTCTAGCTGTTACCCAGGGACAAGTGAACCTCTGTATCATACCCAGTGGTCCATACGGTCCCTATCTGACACCCAGGGAGAAGCGTACCTCTATATCCCGCACATTGGTGCCCAACAATAAAACTGTAGCTACCTTTGCCTTCTCTAACGTGCTGACAAGGGAAAAAGCAAACAAACTACAAGCTTGCCCTAGTTTGCCACATGCCACATACTGTGACTAAGGATCAGATGTAATCTCTTACCCTGTGACGGCTGTCTCCGGATGGACCTTCGCCCCGTGGTTCAGCAGAACTTCTAATCAATAATGGCGTCTGCTCACAGATCTCGTTGCGATACAAAAGGGGATGATGGACGGAACGTTTGAGCCAATCAAACACTCACCCCCAGTCAACTGATCTGGGTTTAATCCAGATCTCGTTGAGCAGATGTGAATCCGTTCGGGCCGGAGTCCTTCCTTCAACAGAAGTCGGGCTCGATAAACTAGTCTCTTCTATCTGCCTCACCAAAATGTTGCTTGAATATGATTTTACCTTAAATAAATGAAAAGACAAGAGACATTTAGCAAAAGAGGAACAAGTTGGTTTAATTAAATGCAGCGGCCGAGAGAGTATCGACAGAAGAGTGTCTGAAGACAGTCAGTACAGAAGTTTGGGCTGCACATATATACATTTTGTGGGTACAATAAAATATTTTGACATTCACTGAAAGGTATCAGTCATAAATAATAGGAAAAACCATCAGATAAGGGGGACACAGGTGGCTCTCGACCTCAGGGTGAGCTAGTGTGGGCCAGTGTGTGCTTGTCCAAATGTCCAGTGTGGTGAGACCTCATGTCGTGTCCTGGTTGGCACAGTGTTCCTAATTAGATGTGGCATCAAGCTTTTGTGGTATTTTGAGAATGCGCCTTTGGCGAAACGTGTTTTATTAGGGCCAATCTCGTAGGTCCTCTGTATGGTGTAACTACCAATCTGTGGGATCGAGCAGGGTTTTCCCTGGGTGTGCATTTGTCTTTGGGCTAAGGGCGACCCCACCTGTGACCTGTCACTCCATTGGTGTTGTTTCAGGTCTCAGGGCCTGTCCGACCACGTATCTCTGACACGTGAGTAATGAGGAGGTTACCTTGGGTGAATCTGACAGAAATTATACAAGTTTGTCAGAACTTCTACAAATAATGTGGCGGTCATTGATATCATTTTACCGTCATCCTCAGTATTGTGCGTACAGTTGTCATAGCATACATCATTATTGTCTTTACTGATATTGACATTATTATGCGTGCCTAGATCATGGCATACATTGAAAATGTTTCTACTGGTATCAACACTGTTATGCAGGCATAGTTTGTGGCATACATTGACATTCTATTCACCCATACTAACATTAATATGGCAGGCTGCGCAAGGGCTCTTCTAGCTGTATATCGCTTATGGTGAGCCTGATTTTGGTGCAGGCAGTAAGGGGGGTAGAACGCATTCAGAAAGAATTTCACAAAATGCGATGTTAGAGATACATTCTTTGAAGAACTTATCTAAGACTCCGCCACTTTGTGGGGTTGTGATCTGTAGACTCTCTGGCCAGGGCAATTAAGGTATGAAATGCATTGGGGAATGCGATATGGGGCATGGACAAAAGGAATGTACTCGGCACAGAAATAAAATGAAATACTGCACTTTTGCACAACTAGTTTCGGAGATCAGATTTATTGAAAAACTTGATAATCAATGTTGTAATTGTGAAGTTTCTTAACAAATTGTGTTTAAAGAACAAGTTACTTACCTTTGGTAACACCTTATCTGGTAAAGACTATCTAGCCACAGATTCCTTACCTTAGAATTATCCCCAGGTGTCAGACTGGATCAGGACATTTTTTCATAAGCAGTACCCTGCCTGCCAGTAGGTTGCATCGATCGGATCTGCATGACGTCACCTGAAGTGATGCGGGTGGTGCCTATATAGGCGCCACCCCAGAGTGCTGACGGTATGCAGACAGAATATCAAGTTGCAAATGTCGACTTACACAAATATCGAGTTGGAAATATCATGACACAGAAATATCGACAGCAAGAATATTGTGGTTAAGAATATCGACTTTAAGGTAAGAAATATCGTTTTAAAAAATATCGAAGTCATTAATATCGTTTGCAAAAATATAGTTGTTTCAAAATATCGATTTTTTAATTAGTGTTATGGATTTTAGTATGTATTTTAAATGTATGTGTTCTATTTTTTTGTATAAGTATTGTTTATGTTTTTTAATATATGTGTTACATTTGTAGTAGTTATTAATTTTATTTTAATTAAATGTTGCGTTTTTAGTTCTGTAGCGTGTTGTGGGTTTATAGGGGAATAGGGTGGGAAGTAATTTAATTATAATAAATGAATGATTATTTTGTATTTATTATTTATTTAATTTAGATTTTATAGTGTTAATTGAGGGAAGTAATTTATTATTAATTAATTATTAATTGGTTAATTATTATTTATTAATTAATTGTTAATTAATTATGTTAATTGTGTAATTTTTTAGGAGTGGGGGTGGGGTTTATAAGGGTAAACTCCTCATCCACGCACACAAGGCACTCCACAAGACTGGCCCAGCCTACCTCAACACACGACTCCTCTTCTACGTCCCCAACCGCCAACTCCGCTCCGCCGACCTCTCCCTCGCCACCGTCCCTCGCATTCGAAGAACCACCACCGGCGGCAGATCCTTCTCCCACCTCGCCGCCAAGACCTGGAACACCCTTCCACTAAGCCTACGACAGACCCAAGACCTGCTGACCTTCAGGAGGCTACTCAAGACCTGGTTGTTCGACCAGTAGCAGCACCCCCCCTTTTTTCTCCCCCAGTGCCTTGAGACCCTCGCGGGTAAGTAGTGCGCTTTACAAATTCTGTGATTGATTGATTGATTGAAGTAATTTATTTTTAATTAATTAATAATTATTTGTTAATTAATGCTAATTAATTAATTAAAATTTAAGTATGGCAATTGTGTAATTAATTTTAGATGTGAGTTGTGGGGTTTATAGTGGTAAAGGGTGGGAAGTATTTTTTTTAAGTATTAATAAGTAGTTAATTGATGTTACTTTATTAATTTAAAATTAATTATGGAAATTGTGTAATGATTTTTAGGTGTGGGTTGTGGGGTTGATAGGGGTAGAGGGTGGAAAATAATTTATGTTTAATTAATGAATAATTAGTTGATCATTAATATTAACTCATCAATTGATAATTAGAGTAATTGTTTATTTTTTTGTGTGTGGGTTTTGGTTTTATAGGGGTAATGTTTTGGGAGTAAATTAATTTTTATCTGTTTTAATTTGTTTTTTAATTAATAATATTTCTTTAATGATAATTATTTATGTTAATTATGGAGGTACATTTTTTTAAATTTAGATGTGTGTTGTGAATTGTGTGGTGTTATAGAGTAGGAAATAAGAAAGATTACATTTATGTAATAATTAATGTTTTTGTTTATAAATAATTTCTAATTAAAAATAGTTATTTGTAATTTTTTTAAATTTATTTAATTTAATATTTCTAGGTATTTGGTATATTTATTTAACATTATAATGTTTCTATCTTTTTTAATTTTTAATATTTTTGTATATATATATATATATATATATATATATATATCTTTTAAATATTTTGTGTATTTGTTCATATTTTGTTTGTTTTTAATTTTGAACTGACTCCAGTGGGAATATTAATTTTTACCCCTCCGCTATCCAAAGCTTTCCCTATTGTTGCACTAACTGGAGTGGGAATAGTATTTTTTACCTCTCCACTAGCCAACACTTTCCCTACTGATGCACTAACTGGAGTGGGAATAGTATTTTTACCCCTCCGCTATCCAACACTTTCCCTATTGTTGCACTAACTGGAGTGGGAATAGTATTTTTTATTCCTCCACTATCCAACACTTTCCCTACTGTTGCACTAACTGGAGTGGGAATAGTAATTTTTACTCCTCGGCTCCAACACTTTCCCTACTGTTGCACTCACTGGAGTAGGAATAGTAATTTTTACCCCTGCGCTATCCAACACTTTCCCTACTGTTGCACTCACTGGAGTGGGAATAGTAATTTTTACCCCCCGCTATCCAACATTTTCCCTACTGTTGCACTCACTGGAGGGGAAATAGTCATTTTTATTCCTCCGCAATCCAACTCTTTCCCTACTGTTGCACTCACTGGAGTGGGAATAGTAATTTTTATTCCTTCGCTATCCTACTGTTGCACTAACTGGAGTGGGAATAATAATTTTTACCCCTCCGCTATCCAACACTTTCCCTACTGTTGCACTCACTGGAGTGGAAAATGTAATTTTAAAGACTTTTAAATAGTTTAATGTTTTAATTTATAATATAATGTTTTTTTCTTAGATTTTATGTTATTGGTGTATGTATATATTTATTTGGAAATGTTTATATATTTATAAAATTATAAAATAAATTAAAATTAATAGTTTAATAATTGTTTTAAAGTAAATATAAATATATTACATTTTATATACGTAGGTTTACATTTTTTAAATTACATTTATTTGTTATATTTTTTAAAATGTATATTAAATCTAAATAATTTTTTAAAGTTAATTTTATTATTTAACATTTATTTTTTATATATATAATAAAATCGATATTTTGTACAACTATATTTTTTACATCGATATTTTTTCTCTCAATATTTTTGTACTTACTATTATAAATATAGGATGTCGATATTTTTGACATCGATATTTATAACTCGATATTTTTGTATGGGGATATTTTGGGGGTCGATATTCTATCAGTGAACCAGTGCTGACGTCAGTTTCTTATCGCGACTTTCCATGCCAGGAGCGCAGAGCCACGAGGAACACTGACCACTGGTATGGAAAACTAGGGCCCTGAAAGGGGAAACCCCTGTCCCTAGAAATCCGTTTGCGCAGAGGGGAGGATGGGTGAGTCGGCAAGGAATCTGCAGCTATAGTCTCTACCAGATAAGGCATTACCAAAGTGTTCACCTGTTAGAGACGTCTAGCTGCAGATTCCTTACCTTAGAACAGATAACCAAGTAATACCTTCCCGGAGGTGGGTCTGCGAAACAATTTCATACCAAAAAGTCCTGCAGGACCGAATGGAAAAATGGCCTGTCCTGACAGACCTGACTGTCCAGGCAGTAGTGTTTTGTGAACATGTGCAGGGAAGCCCATGTTGCTGCCTGGCAGATATCCCGGACTGGGACTTCGCGTGCTAACGCAATGGTCGCAGCCTTGGCTCTGGGGGAATGAGCACGCAAGCCATCAAGGGGTTGCTTCTTGGCAAATGAGTAGCAGATCTTAATGCAGAGCACAATCCATCTGCAGATGGTCCACTTCTGCATGGCCTTTCCCTTCTTCACTCCGACATACCCCACGAAGAGTTGGTTGTCCACCCAGAACTCTTTTGTGCAGTCAAGGTAGAACGACAACATTCTTCTTGGGTGCAGTCAGTGGAGTTGCTCCTCCTCTTTAAAGGGATGCGGTGGAGCGTAAAAAGAAGGCAGGGTGATTGGCCTACATGAAAGGGAGTGATGACTTTCGGCAGAAAGGAAGCTCTAGTTCGTAGGTCCAGCTTGTCTAGGTAGATGTTCAAATATGGAGGCATGGATTACAAGGCCTGAAACCCACTAATCCTCCATGCAGATGTTATTCCACCAGAAAGGCTGTCTTGATGATAAGAAACCTTAGGGGACAGTTATGCAAGGGCTCAAAGGGAGCGCACATCAGGAATATCAGGACTAGACTTCGGTCCCACGGAGGCATGATGAAGGGAGAGGGAGGAAACATATGTTGTAAACCTTTCAAGAACCTATGTACAATAGGGGATTTTAAGTTTGTTGCAGTACAACATGGTGTTGTCCATAAACACCTGCACTAGCCTTCCTTTGATGAAGGGTAGAAAGGCTTTTAATGATATCCGGATCACCTGGAGCTCCAGAAAGTTGATGTAGAGCCAGGATTCCGCCGGAGACTAGAGGCCTCTGAGCTTCACCTCTCACAGATGGCCGCCCATCCCAGGAGTGACGCATCCGTCACCACTGTCAGATCTGGTTGGGGAAGGGAGAGGGGTTTGCTGCTGACCCAATTGCGGTTTGTTAACCACCACTGCAGAGCTTTTGCAGTTCTCTCCGAGATCTGGACCATGTCTGAGAGATTCCCTATATGCGGCGCCAACAGGAACTTCAAGTCCCACTACAGAGCCTGCATATGCCAGCAGGCATGTGTCACATGCAGGAGGCCATGAGGCCCAGCAGCCTCAGAGTCAGCCTCACCGAAATCCAGGGTAGAGGCTAAAACATCACTATCATTGCCTGAATATCCTGGACTCGCCCCTCGGACGGAAAAGCCCAAAACTGCACCATGACTGGAGATATCCCCCGTATGCTGACACGCGTTCTGATTTCAGCAACCGGTCAGGATCATGTATATGGACATCTTGCTCCATTGGAATACATCAATCCCTGTCCATTGTAACAGTCTGTGAGCGTTGGATGTGCCCTGCAGTTCTTTCTGGCCACATCCTGGGCCGCCTGTACCTATATCAAGTTGGGTATTTTGAACCATCAATCTCCATGTTGTAGCTTTCAAAAAATATAAAACGTTGTATTACCATCTCCTTCTGAGATAAGGATAAAGTCCTTTCTAGTGACGATATTTCCAGCATCTCCATCCAAATCTGATAGTCAGAAGAATCAATTTCAGATTGTGTTTACTGAGATGGAATCTTGAAGAAGGCTTCGCCGAAATGCGCGTAGTGCCAACATACCGCCAGTTCTCTCTAATCACATTGCATTATACGTCTATATATGAGAAATGAAATGACTGTCTAAAAAGTTTCTTTGACTTCATTTTTATAATTAAATCATTAATGCCAATCCAGAACACACATTCGAAATATATATTCACTGAATTTTTGAGATCACTAGCAACAACGTATGATACATTATTATGGATATTTGTGAAATGTATGAAACCCATGTTTGATAAACATATGTTATCCTATTGAAACCGTATGTATTTTAAACTAAAGACAACAAAAAAGCTAAAAATAAATTTTTTCATATAATAAACTAGACCAGTGGCTCCCAAACATTTGACTCCTGAGGACCCCCATTGAGTCACCACTGGAAGCCGGGGACCCCAAGCAATTTGTATGATTTAAATTTCAAACACTTAAACTGTTATTCGAAAAAAATAAACACTTGTGCACACAAAACAAATTCTCAATTTACTAAAGATTAGAATTTTATATTGAAAGAATTTGCAAAAACAAAAATTTTTAATGGGAAGGTTGATGCTGCATCTTTGTGACTAACTTTCAAATGGTTGGTTTTATTTCGCAGTACGAGGCTCCTGCTCCTGCCAGGGCCAGACTGGAAACCCAAAGCAGCCCTTGCAAATGTTTTCCGACCAGGCCCCATACGGTGCATACCAAGTGCAGTGAGTGAGTCTGACCACTACAAAGGGGCTTTGGGAGGCTCTCCCACCAAGAACATGTAGGAAATAATGGTGCATTCTACAACACATTTATCATCATATATTGAATTGTATTAGCTTTTAAAGAAAAGTAAATGATGACCTTACTATGCACCAGGATACAACAATCTTTGTTGGGGTTCTTCAATGATTCCCTTATTATCACCCTCCAACAGTGTCTCTCATCTCTCCATAGCCCCTCTGTCACATGTATTTCATTTGTTTTATAGCATCTCTCATACCATTGTAGGATGTCAGATCACTTTACAACACACACATATAGAGACAATGAAATATACGTGTAAATCAGTGTATAGAAAATGTTACATAAGGCAAAGGGGACTACAGGGTGTAGGATTCACATGTCATTCATACTGGTAGGAATTTGAAGAGTGCTTGGTCTGGAGAAGCACAAACTCCGGTTTCAGAACATAACACAGTGGTTAGCATTGACTTTAACAATAAAAATGTATTTCCACCCAAATAAACCTTTTTTGCAGCATCAGGATAATGAAAGACTGGGAAAAAACAGAAGTTACTAACTTGTACCATGCAGTTTGCAAGCAACTCTTTGACAGTTTATAGGTCACTGTGCTAGATTACGATTGTCACTTATGAACTGCACAGTAACAAAAGAATCTCTGTGACAAAAGCACTGACCTATGCACATAAAATACTGGTTTTTAAAATGCATGGTACACGTTCTTTGCAGTAGGCCTATTAACCCTCTGTGCTACATTAGATATGTCAAAGCTGCCATTGGACAAAACTCTCATTTCTCTCCAGCAGGTACATTAATCACCACAGTTATATTGACACTTTTATTGTTGCTCAAACTGCTAATTATACATGGAACTTTGCAGTGCTTTTAAAACTGCTGCCTGAGGACCCCCTGGGAATGTGTCACGGACCCCTGGGGGTCCGCGGACCATAGTTTGGGAAACACTGAACTAGACAATGTCAGTAAGTAATTGTGTATGTGTTATCTTAGAACATTTTATCCATTAGGTTCTTTTGCCCATTCAGCACAATATTCTTTACTGCCACGCCTAGGCTTTTTCTTTCGATTGTGATTTTCCCTGTACCTGGCAAGTCATTCTTGTTTACAGGGGCCACGTAATTTCCCAGATTCAAAACTGCACCATGTCCAGAACAGCTCCGATGGAAGGAAGCTTCTGATACTAAGTCAGTTGTGACTTTTGTACGTTGATAGTGAACCCCAAGGAATGCAGGAGGAAGTCTGGAGCTGGGAGATGACTGCCTGGGGCAAGTCCGCCTTCAACAGTCAGTCATCGAGATAGGGAAAGACCGGCACCCCGGGTCTGCGCTGATGAGCTGCAACCACCGCCATCACCTTGGTGAACACCTGAGGGGTGCTGGTAAGGCCAAAGGGGAGCATGGCGAACTTAGATTGCTTGTGGCCCACCATAAACCGCAGGTAACACCTGTGGGCAGGCAGCACGGGAATGTGGAAATATGCGTCCTGCAAGGAAAACAAGGGCAGACAGGACTTGTGCGAGCATTTTGAACTTCTTCTTAAGGAAGAAACTGAGAGAGCGCAGGCCTATGATACGACAAAGGCCTCCATCCTTCTTGGGCACCAGGAAGTAGCGGGAATAGTAATCACAACCTACTTCTGGCGCCGGCACCCTTTCAATGGCTCCCTTGGCCAAGAGAGCCATCACTTCCTGGCAGAGCAAAGAAAGATGGTCCTCATTCAGCTTGTCGCAAGAAAGCGGCATGGGTGGAGGGGTAGAAGCGAAGGGGAGGGCGTATCCCCTCCGGACGATTTGGAGAATCCATTGGCCTGATGAGTGCCCATGCTGGTAAGATGGCAGACTATAAGGGTTAGGAGGCGCCGGTGGAGGGGGGTGGGGAGGGGGCTGGTGCACTGGTACAGGTCTCTGGCTACCTGACCAACAAGGTCTGTGGGTACTGAGCTCTCTGCAAAGCAGAGGCTGAAAATCTTGTGTGCACAGTAGTTGGGAGGGTACAGACACAGCTGGAAGCCCCCTCTGTGGCCGCGAAAAGTGGATTAAGGGTGCTGAAAGGCCATGGAAAGGCCCAAGGACCTTGCTGTAGCCCTGTTGTCCTTAAAGAGCTCCAGCGCTGAATCCGCCTCGACTTCGAAGAGACGCAAGCCATCAAAGGGCATGACTATAAGCCACGCTTGGACATCCACTGCAGAGCCAGTTGTCCTTAGCCAAGTATGGTGCCATAAAGTCACCTTCGATGAAACTGCTCTGCCCAGCATGTTGGTGGTATCCAGTCCACATCTGATCGTGAACTTAGCTGCATCTCTCCTGTCATGAGAGTACGGCCCGGGCCTCCACCGGGACCGTGCGCAGCACCTGCGCAACCGAATCCCATAGCGCATGGGAGTAAGCACACAAAAAGGCTTCCGGTGTTCACATACTGTAGTGCCAGGCTGGTGGAAGAAAACATCATCTTCCATAAGATGTCCAGCTTCTTGCATTTCTCAACCGGTAGGGAATTCACCAGGATTTATTTGGAAGGTAGAGGCTTGGACCACCAAGCTCTCAGGGGTAGGCTATTGGGTGAGGAGGTTGGGCTCCCCTGGGGCAGGACGGTATCGAGCTATCGTTCTGTTCACAGGAGCCGCTGTGCAGGCTTTGACCAGGTCCAGAGCAGGAGGTCTGAACGGGCTTCGTTAAAAGGGAGAAGCGATTCTGAGGCCGTCACTCCTGGCTGAAGCACCTCCGTCAAGATGATAGTCTTGACTTCCACAGAGGGCAGGCTATGGTCCAGGAACACGGCTGCATTTCTCACCACCATTGCAAAGGCAGCTCCCTCCTTGGTAGCCACATTAGGGAGAAAAAGCATGGCAGTATCTGGAGAAGTGTTCAGTCCACTGACTTCCGCCAAGTCCTAAACAACCATCCAGGTTTGGGTCGACAGGTTGGTAAACTTCAGGGTCCAGCGACCCCTCGCACTCCTCCCCCAATCCTAGCCAACAGGAATAGGGCACGGAAAAAAAAGAACTGACGTCTGTACGCTGGGGTGGCGCCAACATAGACTCCACACACGTCACTTTCAGCGCAGATGATGACACGCGGATCCGACTGATGCCACCTACCGGCGCCCAGGGGCACTGCTCACTAAAAAAAGATCTGGATCCAGTCTGATGCCTGGGGATAATTCTAAGGTAAGGAACCTACAGCTAGAAGTCTTTATCAGATCAGGAGACCTTACGAGGTATCACCCAAGTAGTGCTTAAAAAGACAGACAGTCGGGGGCGTGGCTTGGCAGCCAAGCATGGCGGACGCTGTTTGAGTGAGCTCCGCATCTCCACGCCAAACCGGGACCAGAATCCGCCTGTAACCCTTGTCCGGGGGACTTTCTGTACAGCGGCGCACGACCAGGACAGTACTGGGCACCGGCGGGAGCAGCGTAAAGTGCCTGCGTGCCGCGACGGCTCTGCCGCGACCTGGGTGAGTGGCGGCGCCGCGGTCAGCGGGCCGCGAGGTGGCGTTCCCCTGATCGGAGACGGCCGGAAGGCGCTAGGCGACGAGGGGGATTTGGGCCTAGTCGGGGCCTGGGTGAAGACCGTCCAGCAACCTTTGCGGCGAGAGGGGCGGCCGGCCGGGGTCCCATGTGGGGAGCCCCCTCCGCGGCCAGCTCCATTATCCGGGTGCTCCGGGCACACGTGGGCAGCCCTGTATGTGGTCCGGTCGGCGTCAGACGCGGGGGAGACTGGTGCCTCGCTACTGCTGACCCAGAGGGCATCTCATGCACTGTGCGACTGCCCGGCCTGCGGGGGTCTGCCGCCTAGGATCCATTGTGGCCCCTTTTTCCCCCTCCAACAACACAGGGCTGAACTAGCCCCCATCGGATTGAGCGGCGCTGCACCGGGGCCCCGTCTGAACGTTGCTCGGATCCCCGGGGCCCGAGGCCGGCCGGCCTCCGACTGATGGGACAGCGTAGATCCTGGCTGCTGGAGATGTGTCCATCCTAGGACGGTGCCCCGACCCGCCGGGGTCTGCAGCCTGGAGTGACCAGAGTGGGCTGCGGGGTCCCGCGCCGGAGTGTGGGCCGGTCCGGGTGGTGGTGTGTCCCGGCGCCCCCTCTTCTCCTTTGTTGGTCGCCTGGGGCACCCATAACTACACGGAGTCGAGCATTGGGCCCCCCCGGAGAGGCAGGATGAGGAAAGAGAAATCCGGAGGTGCGGGTGCGAAACAGGGCACCATTGATCATTTCACTGCGCCGGTCGGCGCTCCTCCGGCGGGTGTGGGTGCTAGTCCGCCGCCAGACAATGCGGCCCTCTTGGTGGCGATTAACGGTGCCAGAGATACACTGGAGGCCAAGATAGGCGCAGTGGGGTCGGAGGTGTCGTTCCTCCGTCAGGACCTGCGCAAAGCCGTTGACCGCATCACAGAGGCCGAAACAAGGGTCTCCACGGTCGAAGACACAGTGTCCACCCTCCAGAAACAAGTACACAAGCTCACGGTGGAGTCAAGGGAGCTTGCCTCCAGGGTGGAGGATGCAGAGGGTCGGACACGTCGCAATAACCTACGCTTCGTGGGCCTGCCGGAGGGTTGTGAAGGGCCTTCCATGACCAGTTTCATAACAAGTTGGCTGACTGACCTCATGCCCAGCGACGCACTATCGCCATGCTTCATCGTGGAGCGCGCCCATAGGGCCTTGACCCAGAAACCACCTCCAGGCGAACGCCCCAGACCGGTCATCGCTAGGATTTTGAATTATTCGGACCGCGATGCTATCCTGAGAAGCGCCAGACAACATAAAGACCGGTTCCACTACGAGTCCAAACCAATCATGGTATTCCCGGACTATACTCGGCTTGTTCAGCAACAACGGCAATCCTTCATGGCGGCGAAGCGCAAACTACGCGATCTGAACCTACAATACATGCTGCTGTATCCGGCCCGGATGAGAGTCATCTTCAACTCACAGTCTTTCTTCTTTGACACCCCCGAGGCCGTGTTTGCATGGGCCGAGGAGCGCCCGCGATTGCGGCAGAGCTCGCCATGTGCTAGGGACTCTGATTCATCTAGGGGATCGAGGAGAAGCCGGTCTCGCCGAGCAAAATCAAGGAAACGACAGAGCCCCAGACCCGACAGTCAATCGGCAAGCCCAGATCATATCTCCTGAACCGCTGGACATTACTGTACTAACAGACTGCAAGTATATGTACTCTTTCCTATGCACACTTAAATGCTGATTTCATAGACTCCTTCTCCGTGAAGCGTGGAGACTGCTCATGGGACTGCCAGGCCACAGACTCTTTTTCTTTTTGAGCACCCCCATGTTGGTAACGTTGGGTGGGAGGGTTGGGTATTGTTGGTGCTGGGGTTCTGGACCCCCGTTAGGGGCTCGGCCCCCCAGCATCGCGACAGATGCTCCTCTGTTTTGGTAGCGTGGGGTGGGGGGAGGTGGGGGGGTTTTTCTTTCAGTTCCAAAGTTTCTTATGTTATATGCAGACATGTCACACAGATCGTTCTCCTTCATCCAGCACACATTCCGCACATGGGCTGAATGGCACCAAATGACATAGCCCCACCTGGCGACCTTAGGGTGGTATCTTGGAATGTCCGGGGTCTTCATAACAAGATAAAGAGGGGCGCCGTGCTGCGCCAGGCGAAGAGATATGGTGCGGACCTCCTCCTGTTGCAGGAAACCCACCTCCTGGGCACCAAAGTCCCATGCCTGGCCCGTTTTGGCTTCCATCATGTTTATCATGCAGGGTACACCAGGGGCTCTAGGGGGGTGGCGATTCTAATTAATCGTGGGGTGCAGTTTCAATACATCGCCCATAGGGCAGACCCCGGGGGTAGGTATCTCTTTGTGACCTGTAGATTGTATGGTGAGCGGGTTACAATTGGTTGCATTTATGCGCCCCCCCGCTGGGCCAGACATTCATCGATAAGATTACTGCTGTATGGGGGGATCTCCAAGAAGACCTGATACTCCTAGGGGGCGACTGGAATGACATTATGGGCCCGTTAGACCGGTCACGACATATAGATCTCCTCTGCAGCCCCTGAGTGCCTCTAGGCTACACTCTTTAGCATCCGCATTAGGTTGGGCGGACGTGTGGAGGGAATTCCACCCCTCGGAGCGAGGATATACGTTTTTATCCCCAGTACACGGGACACAGTCCCGCCTTGACTACTTTTTCGCCCCCCGTGCCTGCCTCCATCGCCTTTCACAGGTAATACACTACCCCCGCGGGCTCTCTGACCACTCCCCAATTGCCATGCGATTTCACATTCTTTCCCGCAGACCCCCCTTCCGCTGGCGTATGTCTCCCTGGCGCTTGCAATGCCCCAAATATCGAGACATGCTTCATACTGCCGTGTCAGATTATTTGGAGTCTAATGGCCCGACCGCCTCGTCTGGTAGCATACTATGGGAGGCTCTCAAACCGACTGTCAGGGGGGTGGAGATAAGTTACTGTACAAATGAAAAGCGCCTTCGCCGCGAACGGCTCGCGGATCTAGAGGCGCGTCAGATCGCTCTCGAACAACAACTAGCTGTCGACCCCAGCCCAAGTATCAGGCGTAACTTGTTGCTGACACAACAGGACCTACGCCAACATCTATTGGCAGAAGCCAAAGAAATTTGGGAAGCATCACAGCATAGGGTATATCACTGGGGGATAAATCAAGCAAAATGCTCCATCGGCTTTGCCAGCTGGATAAATCCCCTGCAATAGTCCCTACAATCTTAGGGGTAGATGGGTCCCTTATCTCCTCACCGATAGGGGTGGCCAATGAGTTTGCACGTTATTTCGCTGCCCTCTATGCCGAGCGGGAGCAAATTTCGGCCGGTCTAATAGCCGAGTTTCTTAGGGACATTCCACCCAAGAAGCTTTCTGATCAGGTGCGCGACCGACTGGAGGCGTCCATCACCCTTGAAGAGTTGACTGGCGCGCTTAATGCGCTTCATCCGGGCGCGCTCCAGGCCCTAATGGGTTCCCGATGGAGTTCCTCAGACCACATCTTCATCTTCTGGGGCCCCATCTCCTGGCAACGATCCAAGAGGCTGTGGACTCTGCCATATTACCCCTAGACTGGCGACACGCTGAGATTGTACTTTTTCATAAGCCTGGGCGCCCCCCGGAAAACCCTTCATCTTATCGCCCCATATCCCTAATTAATTTTGAGCCTAAATTATTGGGGAAAGTGCTGGCCGACCGCCTCCGCTCTTGCATTACGGACCTGGTCCACCCGAACCAGGCCGGTTTTATGCCCCTTAGAGCCACTCGGCACAATATCCGGCGGGTACACAACGCCCTTGCCACGGCCCCAGCCCTCGGCAGGCCCGCAGCCATTCTACTTGCTGATATAGATAAGGCTTTTGATTCCTTGAGCTGGGTTTATCTATTCCAATTATTAGAGGCCTGTAATTTTGGACCCCGGTTTCTCGCCCTTGTTCGCCTACTTTACACAGATCTGTCCGCCTCAGTGCGCATTGCCGGACATCGCTCGCCTCCATTTGGCATTCGACGAGGGACTCGGCAGGGGTGCCCCTTATCCCCCTTATTGTTTGCTTTAGCCATTGAGCCGTTGGCGGCATGGGTCCGGTGGGACCCGGTTTTCCGGGGTTTTGATTGGTCGCGATCACGTTCTGACCACATCGCGTTATACGCGGACGATGTGTTGTTCTTCATTACGGACCCGTGGTTCACTGGGCCCCGGGTGCTGCAGATCCTACGGGTGTTTGGGGAAACAACTGGGCTCCATACGAACCCGGCCAAGTCAATCCTCTTCCCAGTATGTGGCCCTCAGGGTCGTGACGCCTGGGCAGCGCAGCTGACTCATGCGACAGATGGCTTCAAATATTTGGGGATCTATATCTCGGCTTGCCCCAGGATCTCCTGGCTACATAACATTACCCCTCTTCTTGCCGGCCTGAATAGTGAAACTAATATATGGTCCTTCTCTCTATGGCCGATCCGCAATATTTAAAATGGTTTCGCTTCCCCGGTTGCTCTATCGCCTTCAAAACTTCCCATATCCGATTCCGCGCACCTGGTTTGCGCAGGTCAATGCTATACAAAATAAATTCCTCTGGAACAGTGGCGCGGTCAGAGTCGCGCTTCGCACATGCGTGCAATCTACCTACTGCGGGGGCATTGCGGCTGCGGATATATACTCCTATTATGTGGCTTCACATTTACTCGTGCTTAATGAGTGGTGGTACAACTCCCCGACAGACCCGGCATATGCAGCGGAACACACAGCATTAGAGCATACCCCCCTCTTACACCTCCTATATAGCACAGCACGCTTAGAAGCCTTACCTCCTGCGTGCAGGGTCGTAATCTCGCTCTGGCGCACCAAGGTGCGGCAGATGGGCTGGGGAGGGAGGCTCACTCGGGCAACTCCATTGTGGCATGGTACATGCCTACGCCCGGTGGCGGCCCTACAGGGCTTCCGGAGGTGGGACCTGGTGGGGATATCAACCCTTGGAGATGTAATGCGGGGTACCATTATGAAAACATACCAACAATTGCAAACTGAGTACCATCTGCACAGAACACAGTTTTATAAATATCTTCAACTTCGCCATGAACTCACCCCCCTCGTCTGCACAGTGGATACCCTGCCGGAATTTCACCCGTTAGAGGGTCGCCTACTTATGGGTGACCTCGGCCGACACAAAATAAGACAGGTATACCAGACGTTAATAACGCACACGTCGACAACATTAGACAAGACGCGTGGGGCCTGGACAGTTGATATCCCTGACATAACGGACGATGACTGGGCCGAGGCCATAGCGAGCCCGCTTGGGGCAGCGGTCTCGACTAGATACCGTCTGATACAATTCAAGTACCTACACCGGGTATATTATACACGGGTCAGACTGTGTAAGATGGGGATGATTCAGTCCCCCATGTGTCTGCGGTGCGATAGAGAGGAGGGGACATTTCTGCACACCGTGTGGGGCTGCACAGTGCTGCAGCCATACTGGAACAAAATCAGGATTTGTCTTCAGGAGGTGCTGGGGTGGGAGCTCCAGTTAAACCCACGACTCTTTCTCCTGCATGCTACAGAAGATATAGGGGGCAACATATATAAACAACACCTGCTGTTCCTAGCCCTTGTCGTAGCCAAACGAGATATAGCGCAATCCTGGAAAAACACAAGGGCCCCGTCACTTGGCAAGTGGAAGAGGGAGCTTGATAGATGTATGGGGGCGGAAATGGCAGTCTTCCTGGCACGCGGCTGCCCTCAAAAGCACAGGAAAATATGGAACCGGTGGGCGATGTATCGGGGCATGGAGCTACCCCCATTACCCTCAGTAGACCCATAATTACTACTATACCTACACTCTTTAATGCTGGGAAATTTCAAAGTTATGTAGGGATGATGGTTCTATATCATGTTTTTCATAGATTCTCTGTAGATCTCGTGACGTCTGCAAGTTATGTTGGTTGTCTGACCTGCATGTTCAGCAGGTGTTTTAATATGGGCACAAAGATGGTTTTCAGAGATGCTATATGCCAAGTTCTCCTACAGACCACTGTAGGGCGATTGCCCATTGTCTTTTCACAAATGCAAATAAAATTTGTTATAAAAAAAAAAAAAGACAGACAGTTCCAGCTTGGACATGTGAATTAACTTATGAAAGGATGTCTGCCACATAAGGAGCATGATTGCCCATAAAAGTGGGACAAGATAAATGGGTCATACTGAATACACTTGAAGCTAAATTACTGAAGAAATAGCAACCTATATTATGTAATAACGGGCAAGTTACTTACCTTCGGTAACGCCTTATTTGGTAGAGACATGATCTAGCCGCATATTCCTTACCTTAGAACTTCCAGGCGTCAGGCTGGATCTGTAAGATTTTGATAGCAGTATCATTGCACGCCAATAGGTGGTGTCAATCGACTCTGCGTGATGTTGGGTTTGTTGTGACGTCCGCGTTGTCTATGTAGGTACCACCTCGGCGCGCTGACGTCAGTACTTTTCGCCACTTTTCAAGTCAGAAGCGCAGAGCCATGAAGTGACTGGCCATGGTGTGTTGTTAAACAACTAGGGCCCTGACGTGGAGCAGCCCTGACACTAAAAACTGATCTGCATTGCGGGGAGGATTGATGGGTCTGTAAGGAATCTGCGGCTAGATCATGTTACTACCCGATAAGGCGTTACCGAAAGGTAACTAACTTGTCCATCTGATAAAGACATGTAGCCGCATATTACCTTAGAACAGATACCCAAGCAATTCCATCCCTGGTGGAGGGACTGCGGAAAAGTATCAGACCAGAAAGTCAGTAGAACCGAAAGGCCGAAAAGACCTTCCCTATGGACCTGATTATCCAGGCAAAATTTTTTATGCAAACGTGTGCAGGGACATCCATGTAGCTGCCTGGCAGTTGTCGAGGACTGGAACACCACGCGGAAGAGCTGTGGTGGCTGCTTTCGCTCTGGCTGAATGAGCTTTAAGGCATTCAGGAGGCGGTTTCTTTGCCTGCTTTGGCGGAAAACTGGACAAAGGATATGGGAGTATCCTCCCCACTCTCCTGCCCCTCCTCTGGGAAGGACCCTTGAAACGCTTTCCCAAGGGTACTGAAGGGCTTACCTGTGGGTGGCTCTTCAGCTTCGTTGTGGGACAAGATTCAAACCCGAAACACTTCAACTTCGATCGTCTGGGCACTTTGGTCTTCGCCTAGAATCGAGACTGCACCAAGGAAGACTCCTGCTGCTCCTAGTCTCACTATTCTGCAAGTCTTCTTCGTCATCTGTGCCTGTGCTTCATTCAGGTTCCTCTCCAGGCCCGTGGGCATCAAAGACACCCAAAGGAATCTCCCTTGGAGTGAAGGAGTCACTCTCCTGCATCTGCAGACACCGCAACGAAGCTGCCCGATCTGCTGCTCCTGACGTCCTATGGACTACAAAAGACTCAGCAACACATGTGGTGGTTCTGCAACTCCCTCGAGGCCTGACCTGTCCTCCTCAGCAAGTTTGAGGTCAGTATCCCTCTTCGGAATCGCTGGAGCAGAACCCCTGTGCTGTGCACCACGTCGACTTGCCGTTGCCAAGGCTTGTTGACTCTGTCCTCCAGAGATCTTCGGGCTACAAGAAGCTCCAGCCTCCAGCAACTCTCCCTACCAAGATCTTTGTCCTCACCACATCCTCTGCACCGTGGGCCTGCATCTTTGGTGAGCTGCTCAAGTTCCTCTTGCGACTCCTGTGCCTTCTGCCTCTGGGTCCTCTTTAGAGTCTTCTTTGGCTTCAGTGGGCTCCCCTGCTTGCTAGTGGCCTGCTCTGACCCTCGTGAAATTGGCTGGACCCAACGCAATTTTTTCATTTACCACGTCAGTTGCTGCTAACAAGGCGTGTTGGTGCTCCAGCCAGACACAGACCCCCTAGTTCTTGAATTCCGACGTGGGACAGCTCGTGAACGGCTCCTGGTCTTCCACAGCGTCATCTGGTCCTCACAGCTGCAGCGACAAGGTCACCGACATCACTCCTGCATCTTCTGTCATCGGTGGTCATTGGTCTTCCGTGCTTCCTGGTCACCTCCGAGTGGCATAGACTCTGTCCCTTCTGCTTGCAGGTACTCCTCTTCAAGAATCCATCCTTGGATTCCACCCGACTCTTTCACCTTCTTCGCCAGCAGCATCTTTTCTGAAGTACTCCATTGTGGTCTACAGCGGTTTCCAACGTCACTTCGCACCTATGCACTTGGCTTCCCTGGTGTAGGTATGCTGGTTCCTTGGGTATCCACTGATGGGGTGACTCTTCAACCTTCTGTCTTCCACAGGGTTTCTTCAGGGTCCACTGGAAGGGTTCTCCTTCTTGAAAACTGCAACCGCAACTTTCCCATTGACTTGCATTGAGTATGCAGCTGTGTTTCCACTCTGCACACAGCCTCCGTGGGGTTCCTGGGAACTTACCTTGGGTGGTTCCTGGTGTCCCCAGCTCTTCTGAGTCTTCTGGCCCAAGTCCCGACTTCAGTCGCAGTTCACATTCCAGTTCTTTAGTATATGGTTTGGTCACCCCCCGGAGACCACTGTGTTTTGTGCTTACTTACCTGTTTACATTTGAAGTATTGTGTGTATTGTGTTAATATCTCCGGTTAGGAGATATACCAATGTGTTAGTGAGTGTGTGTATAATAAATATATAACTATTTTTATAACTACACTGTGTGATTCTTTTTCATTTAACCTACCCTATATGATTAGTTCTGGTAAAACAAGATGCTTAATACTCCTTCTGGACTATGCCTGAAGGCTGCTCCCCACAGCTACAACTTAGAGAGCTTTCTATGGTTGTCTAAGATCACTAAAATCACCATAAGGGTAGTCTGGATTAGTGAAAGGTGCTTCACTTAAATAAATGTGCACCATATTCTAAGTCAGCCTCCTACACAGGGGGTCAACAGACCGTGCTGTACAATATTTGCAAATAGTTTGCCATCAGCAGGCATATACCAACTTAGTAAAGGGACACCTGGCTGCCAGAATAACTTCACAGACTTCAGGAGGAAGGTCAAAAGCTGTCAACAGTTGCCGCTCACTCTCCACGCAAGGAGGCGGAGGGTGGACAGGTTCGGGTGGCGGACCCTCCCCTTCTGCTGCGACAGAAGATCCTCCTGAAGGGGCAGCCTGATCGGAGGATCAATGCTCATATGCAGAAGCTCGGGATACCAAACTCTGTGACCAGTCAGGAGCCACAAGGATGACTTTGGCCTGGTCGCACCTGATCTTCTTCAGCACTCTGTACAGGAGTGTTATGGGCGGAAAGGCGTACAGGAGACCTGTGCTACATGCAAGACTAAAAGCTTCGCCGAGCAAGAGCCGCCTTGGAAACTCCAACACGCAAAACTGCTGACATCGCACGTACTCTTTGGAGGCTAATAGATCTAACCAAGGCTCTCCCCACTGCTGAAAGAGACCTTGTGCCACCTACAGATGGAGATGCCATTTGTGACCCGCTAGGCACCGACGAATGAGTTTGTCTGCCCTGGCATTCAGGAAACCGTCCAGGTGTTGAACAATCAGGGACATGCCCTGCTGTTACAGCCAAGTCCTATGGCGTAGGGCCTCCTGACAAAGGGTACATGACCCCACACCACGTTTTTTGTAGCAGTAACACATGGTGGAAGTGTTGTATGTGAACACCTGAAGAACAAGTTACTTACCTTCGGTAACGATGTATCTGTAAGAGACATAGGTTACTTATAGATTCCTTACCTTAGAATTACCCCCAGGTGTCAGACTGGATCCGGAGAATTTTTTCCTAGCAGTACCCCTGCGATTCGGTGGGTGGCGTCGGTCGACTCCGCGTCCGTCGTTGTGCTTGCCGGGATGACATCGCGGTGCCTACTTAGACGCCGCCCCTTCGTGCTGACATCAGTTCTGACACGACTTTCCACGCTAGAAGCGCAGAGCCACGAAAGACACTGACCACTGGTGCGCCACAACTATGGCCCTGTAAGGGAGTCCCTATTCCTAGAAATCAGTTTGCAGAGCTGGGAGGATGGGTGGAGTGGTAAGGAATCTATAACTAACCTATGTCTCTTACAGATACATTGTTACCGAAGGTAAGTAACTTATTCATCTGAAAAAGACAGTTAGTTATAGATTCATTACCTAAGAATAGATACCCCAGCAATACCATCCCCGGAGGAAGGACTGCGAACTAAGTTCACACCAAAAAGTCGAGGAGGACAGGACGGGCAAAAAAGCCGTCCCTCCGGACTTGGCTGTCCAGACAGTAATGTCTGGTGAACGTGTGCAAGGATGCCCACGTGGCCACCTGGCAGATGTCAAGGAGTGGTACTCCACGTACCAATGCAGTAGTTGCTGCTGTAGCCCTAGCGGAATGAGCATGCAGCCCCACTGGAGGTTCCCTTTTCTCTAAAGCGTAACAAACTATAATACAAAGGACAACCCATCCAGAGATGGTACGCTTTTGAACAGCCCGACCTTTCTTGGCACCCACATAGCCAACGAAGAGTTGATCATCCACCCAGAAATCTTTTGTGCGGTCAAGGCAGAAGGATAGCGCACTTTTTGGGTCCAGACCGTGGAGTCTCTCCTCTTCCTTGGAAGGGTGTGGAGGTGGGAAATAAGGGGGCAAAGTGATCCTTTGTCCTATGTGAAAAGGTGTAACCACTTGAACGAGGGTCTTGTCTTAAGCACCACTTTGTCCGGATGCACAGAGAAGAAAGGGGGCCTGGAAGAGAGAGCCTGAAGTTCACTCACCCTGTGTATTGCTTCGCCCTCCCAAATAATATAAAATATCGCCCTCCCACACGGAGGCTCAAACACGATGAAGCAATAAAAACAACACACCACCAGGAAAGGGTTTTTTCACTTTTATAAAAGGAGACACATCAAAACACTGTTTTCAGAATAAGGCATGGGGTTTTATTTGTGCAACACTCTCTAACAAAAAGACTTTCTCAGATGTCAAATGAACAACATTGAAATGTATATAGCGATATATATGTGTATATATGTGCAAGCAATAATAACGCACAAGTTACTAACTTGTGTAACGATATATCTGTAAGAGACAGTAGTTAGTGACCGATTCCTTACCTTAGAATATCCGAAAGCGTCAGGCTGGATCCGGAAAGTTTTTGCGTAGCAGTACCCTTGCGCGTCGGTAGGCGGCGTCGTGCGGCTCCGCGTCCGTCGTCGGCGTCGTGATCGCCGGGATGACGTCGCGGGCAGTACTTAGACGCCGCCCCTGCGCGCTGACGTCAGTTCTGTACACGACTTTCCGCGCCAGGAACGCAGAGCCATGCAAGAAGCTGACATAGGTGTCTGAAAAATACTAGGGCCCTGAAAGGGATGTCCTTAACCCTAGAAATCAGGTCGCAGAACGGGGAGGATGGGTGGGGCGGTAGGAATCTGTCACTAACTACTGTCTCTTACAGATATATCGTTACACAAGTTAGTAACTTGTGCATCTGAAAGAGACACGTTAGTGACAGATTCCTTACCTTAGAATAGATACCCCAGCAATACCAACCCCGGTGGTGGGTCTGCGAACAAAGATCAGACAAGGAAGTCCTGGAGGACAGAACGGCCAAAGAAGCCGTCCCTCCGGACCTGACTGTCAAGGCAGTAATGTTTTGTAAACGTGTGCAGCGAGGCCCACGTAGCTGCCTGACAGATAACCGGCAGCGGAACACCGCGGCCCAAGGCCGTGGTAGCAGCCGTTGCCCTGGTGGAATGGGCACGCAGCCCAACAGGAGGCTCCTTCTTAGCCAAAGAATAGCAGGTCTTGATGCACAAGGTAACCCAGCGGGAGATGGTTCGTTTGTGCACCGCCCGACCTTTTGGCGCCCACGTAGCCAACAAAGAGCTGGTCATCCACCCGGAAGTGTTTTGTGCGGTCGATATAGAAGGAGAGCGCACGTTTTGGGTCCAGACGGTGGAGCCTCTCTTCCTCTCTGGAAGGATGCGGAGGCGGAAAGAAGGTAGGCAAAGTGATGGTCTGCCCAATGTGGAAGGCAGTAACCACCTTTGGCAAGAAGGACGGACGCGTCCTAAGAACAACCTTGTCTGGATGAACAGACAGAAAGGGAGGTTTGCAAGATAGAGCCTGGAGCTCACTCACCCGCCGAGCGGAGGTGATGGTCACCAGAAAGGCTGTCTTCAGAGTCAGAAGACGAAGAGGACAGTTATGTAGAGGCTCAAAGGGAGCGCACATTAAAAAGGTAAGAACCAAGTTTAAGTCCCACTGAGGCATCACAAACGGAACAGGAGGGAAGAGGTGTGTAATGCCTTTTAGAAACCTGTTAACAACAGGGGACTTGAAAAGGGAGGGCTGATCAGGGAGCCTGAGGAAGGCCGAGATAGCACAAAGATAACCCTTGATGGTACCCAGGGCAGAACCCTGTTGGGCCAGAGAAAGAAGGAACAGAAGGACCTCAGAAAGAGGGGCAGAAAGGGGATTCACAGCCTTTGCTGTGCACCATGCCACAAATTTGTTCCACCTGCAGGCGTATACCACCTTAGTGGAGGGACGCCTGGCTGCCAGAATCACATCACAAACTTCGGGAGGCAAGTCGAAAGGAATCAACTGCCGCCGCTCAATCTCCACGCAAGCAGGTGTAGACTGGACAGGTTCGGGTGGAGGACCGTCCCCTGCTGCTGCGACAGAAGATCCTCCCGAAGAGGCAGACGGATCGGGGGATCCACGCTCATACTGAGTAGCTCGGGATACCAAACTCTTCGAGCCCAGTCCGGAGCCACAAGAATGACTTGGGCCCGGTCGTGCCGAATCTTCTTCAACACTCTGGGTAGAAGTGGTATAGGCGGAAAGGCGTACAATAGACCGCAACTCCACTCGTGACGAAAGCGTCGCCGAGCGAGTGCCGCCTTGGAAATTCCAACGCGCAGAACTGATGACATTGCGCGTTCTCTTCGGTGGCGAATAGATCTAACCAAGGCTCTCCCCATTGTAGAAAGAGTCCTTGCGCCACTTCCGAGTGAAGACGCCATTCGTGATCCATCATGCACCTGCGGCTGGAGTTCGTCCGCCCTGGCGTTCAGGGAACCTGCCAGGTGTTGAACCATCAGGAACATGCCCTGATGTTCCAGCCATGTCCAGAGGCGCAGAGCCTCCTGACAAAGGGTCCACGACCCCACCCCGCCTTGTTTGTTGCAGTACCACATGGCGGTGGTGTTGTCTGTGAACACCTGCACTACCTTCCCTTTGACAGAGGGAAGGAATGCCTTGAGTGCAAGTCGGATCGCCCGGAGCTCCATAAAGTTGATATGGAGCCGGGACTCCGCCGGAGACCAGAGGCCTCTGATCTCCGCCTCTCCCATGTGACCGCCCCATCCCAGAAGGGACGCGTCCGTGACAACTGTGTGCTCTGGCTGGGGAAGGGAGAGGGATCTGCCCATGACCCATTGCCGGTTCGAAAGCCACCACTGCAACTGTTTTGCAGTCCCCTCCGAGATCTGGACGTGATCGGACAGGTGCCCTGGTGCTGCGCCCACTGGAACTTCAGGTCCCACTGCAGAGGCCGCATATGCCATCTGGCATGATTGACCAGCAGGATGCAGGAGGCCATGAGGCCCAGCAGCCTCAGGGTCATCCGTACCGAAACCCAGGATAAAGGCTGAAAGATCGGAATCATAGCCTGAATATCCCGGACTCGCCGTTCGGGAGGATAGGCCCGAAACTGCGTCGTGTCCAGAACTGCTCCGATGAAAAGGAGCTGTGGAGAAGGAATCAGATGCGACTTCGGCACATTGATGGAGAACCCCAGCGAGTGCAGGAGTTCGGCCGTAGTCTGGAGGTGGGAGACGACTGCCTGGGGCGAGCCCGCCTTCAGCAGCCAGTCGTCGAGGTAGGGGAAGACTGAAACCCCTGCCCGGCGCAGATGAGCTGCGACCACCGGCATCACTTTCGTGAACACCCGAGGGGCACTGGTAAGGCCAAAGGGGAGCACGGTGAACTGAAAATGCTCGAGGCCTACCGTGAACCGAAGGTAGCGCCGGTGGGCCGGCAGGACGGGGATGTGGAAATAGGCGTCCTGCAAGTCCAACGCTACCAACCAGTCTCCAGGGTCGAGGGCAGTCAAGACCTGAGCTAGGGTGAGCATCTTGAACTTCTCCTTCCGGAGGAAGCGATTGACGTTCCGGAGGTCCAAGATAGGACGCATGTCCTCCTTGTCCTTTTTGGGCACCAGGAAGTAGTGGGAGTAGCAACCACGTCCTACTTCTGGGGTCGGAACATGCTCGATGGCCCTCTTGGCCAAGAGGGCCGTGACTTCCTTCTGCAGAAGTACCAAGTGATCCCCTGACATGCGGTGGAATTGAGGTGGCATGGCTGGGGGGTGGTCTCGAAGGGGAGGGAGTAGCCCCTTCGGACAATGTCCAAGACCCACCTGTCCGAGGTGATGGGACGCCAGTGGTGAAGGTGATGGCGGACCCTGCCCCTACTGGCGTGCTGTGCACCTGAAAGGAGGGACTAGGAGGGCTTGGAGGCCGCGGACGGGTTGGAGGTGGTGGCCTGACCCGCACGCTGGTTGCCCGAACCGCCACAGCGGTATCCACGTCCTCGGCCACGCGAAGACGCCTGCTGCGCGGGCCGGTGGCTGGGCTGCTGACGTGACTGGGCGCCCCTTCCGTGGCCACGATAGGGGCGAAAAGCAGAAGGTAGCGGAGGGCGTGTAGCAGAAAGGCCCAGGGACTTGGCAGTAGCCCGCGAGTCCTTAAAACGCTCCAACGCATGGTCTGCTTTGGAACCAAAAAGACCGACTCCATCAAAGGGCATGTCCATGAGAGTATTCTGGACATCCCCGGAAAAACCAGTGGTTCTCAGCCAGGCGTGGCGACGCAGCGCCACCTTCGTTGCAATAGATCTGCCCAGCGAGTCGGCGGTATCAAGGCCACAACGTATGGTGTATTTGGCCGCATCCCTTCCTTCCGCAATGGCGCGGGTAAGCAGTGTCTGGACCTCCTCAGAACACTGGGGCAAAACAGTCGCCACCGAATCCCACAAGGAGTGGGTATATCGGCCCAAAAGACAAGCGGTGTTGATGGACCGCAAGCCAGCACTGGAGGAAGAAAAACCCTTCTTCCCAAATTGATCCAGGCATTTGGATTCCCTATCCGGAGGGGCGGTAGGGAAGGCGGTTTGGGAAGCCGAGGCTTGGACAACCAAGCTCTCAGGAGTGGGGTGGACAGAGAGAAACAAGGGGTCGCCCGGAGCTGGGCGATGGCGTCGGGACACGTTCCTATCCACAGGAGCCCCTGTGTTGGGCTTGGACCAGGCGCCCAAAAGAATGTCAGTTAGTGCATCGTTGAACGGCAGCACAGTCTCCAAGGAGGAGGCTGCCGGCTGAAGCACTTCTGTCAAGAGATTAGTCTTGACTTTCACCGTAGGGAGTCGGAGATGTAAGGCTCCAGCTGCCCTACGCAACACCATTGCAAAATTGGCTCCCTCCTCCGTAGCCACGGGAGGAGACAGCATGCCAGTGTCAGGGGAAGTATCTAGACCACTGGCATCCCCTAGTTCCTCTGCCCAGTCCTCATCATACTGACACTGCTGTGCCAGAGGGTCCTCAGACCCCTCCCAGTCCTCCTGGTCCTCCTCCAGTTCAAACTAAGGAGGAGGAGGGACATTTGGGACCCAAGGTCCCATCGGCGCCGGAACCGGCGTCGAGCGACATCGGTCCGGCTCCATGTCCGGAGCCGGAGAGTACATGGGGACGACGCCGCCCGGAGCCCCGGGCGGCGTCAGGAACGGCACCGGAGACATCGACGTCGGCGGAGGCGTGGTCAGGTCGACTGGCGTCGATGGGGGTTGCGGTACCACCGGAGCCGGGATCGAGGCCGGGGCCGGAGCCGGGACCGAGGCTGGAGGCACGAGCGACGCCGGGACCGGAGTCGCCGGCGACGCCGGGGCAACCCCATCAGGGCCCGCGGGGCCCGAAGGCGCACCAGAGGGACCTTGAGGCCCGAAGAGGCGGGCCATGGCCGACAGGAATTCCTGTACTTGGGCCGGATCCGCCCCCGAACCCGGGAAGGACGGGTATTGCGGGGGCGACTCCACAGGCATGTCCGGGGCCGCGGGGACGGTGCCGGGAGGGGCCTCAGCCGAGTCGCGAGACCGGCGAGGCGAAGTCCTAGAGCGATGATGCTTTTTGGACTTCTTGTGTTTAGACTTACCGGACGACGAAGACTTGGATCCCGACGACCGGCGAGGACTCCGCGACCGACCCCTCGACCTCTCACGCGACCGGGGCTTGGTGTGGCGCGGAGCCGACTGCCGGGCCTCGAGGAGCTTTCGAGACCGCTATCGCAAAGCTTTCGGGTTGAGGGCCCGGCAGTCGGAACACGACTTCGTGTCGTGGTCTCGCCCAAGGCAGAAGAGACACTCCAGATGCGGGTCTGTGATGGACATCATCCGAGCACAGGCGTCGCAACGTTTAAAGCCGGGCATCCCTACGACACCTTGGAGTCGATTGAAAGAAACAGTGAAAAAATTCACCAAAAAAGTTAGTCAAAAATGACTAGGGCACTGCTCTTCCCGGATCTGCGCTTGCTGGCGCGGAAAAAGAAGAACTGACGTCAGCGCGCAGGGGCGGCGTCTAAGTACTGCCCGCGACGTCATCCCGGCGATCACGACGCCGACGACGGACGCGGAGCCGCACGACGCCGCCTACCGACGCGCAAGGGTACTGCTACGCAAAAACTTTCCGGATCCAGCCTGACGCCTGGGGATATTCTAAGGTAAGGAATCTGTCACTAACGTGTCTCTTTCAGATACACTTATAAGTAGGCAAATACAACTGTTAAATGCATGGCAGATAATAATATGAAATGAAGTGCAAGCAGATAATACTGGACGTCCGCTTAAAGAAATCAAAAAGATATGTACACTAAATACATCAGACGATTACAACCACTGAAGACTTGGATGTGCACACGGACTCACTCACACATCAAAAAGGCAATAATCAAAAATAAAACACATCACCGGCTGTATACTTCATCTTGGCCCACTCCAGACTGGGGGATTCACAGTCAGGAGACTCAGCAAACCGGGAGCTGCCGAAGTAGACACGGCCGTCCCCATTCGGATGACAAAATCCCAGTCTCTAAGTCAACAAACCCCAGCTTTATAATCTCAAAACACACTAGAAGGTTCCGAGAGGCCCTCCTCTGCGCCAAGGAAACTTACTGTAATTGGCCACTTTCCATGCAAGCATTCCAAAGGCAAAAGAGTTCTCACGTTCCTTCTGCACTTTCACATGTTCCATCCTATATCTTAACGAAGCTTACGAAAGTCTGCTAGAAGTACAGTCAATCTCCAAAAGCAAAACAACCTTGAACGTGAATAGCCTAAACAACTTGCGTAATCTGGGGGCCTGCCAGTGTGAACAAAAGCTCAAGCTAGCTGACAGAGTCAGAAATCAAGATGGCATGAGGGCATGTCAAAGCCAATAGTAAGAACTTCATAATACTTCCCAATGTACAGCACAATGCACCTTTGTGCACCACTGCCTATAGCATCACAAACTTCATCTCCCAATGTACAACATAATGCACATTTGAGCACCATTTCTTATAACACTGCACTTTGAGATCAAGAAGTACATTCCACACCTCTCTCTCTCATATGCTTTCAAATGCACATCCCACAAGTTCTGTTCCTGGCAAGGCTGTTCTACTCTGTGAAAACTCTCCCCATGCTAAAAGGAGACATGAAAGAAATCTTCAAGGAAAAGTGCACATGAAGGAAACATAATGTCGTACATTCAGGCTAGGGTAAAGTAAAACACCAAAAGTCAATTAAAACAATGGTAGTCAATGGTCATCACGTTGTTTCAATACATAGGAGTGCCTCTAGCACTACACCTTCGAGCAGAGGTGATGGCAACAAGGAAAGCAGTTTTCAGAATGAGGAGCTTAAGAGGACAGTTGTGAAGAGGATCAAAAGGAGTGCACATAAGGTAAGTTAAAACAAGATTCAAGTCCCACTGGGACATTATGAAAGGAGATGGAGGAAAAACAAAAATAATGCCATTAAAGAATCTATTTACAATAGGGGACTTGAATAAAAAGGGCTGATCTGGTAGCCGAAGGAAAGCAGAAATAGCTGCAAGATAGCCTTTAAGAGTGCCCAGAGCAGAGCCCTGCTGGGCCAAAGAAAGTACGTAGAAGAGAACCTCGGAAGGAGTGGCAGAGAGGGGATCCACAGCCTTTGCTGTGCACCATGCCACAAACTTATTCCATCAACAGGTGTATACCGTTTTAGTGAAGGGACGCCTGGCTGCCAGGATGACGTTACAGACTATGGGCGGAAGGTCAAAAGCTGTCAACTGCCGCCGCTCAATCTCCACGCAAGGAGGTGGAGGCTGGACAGGTTCGGGTGGAGGACCGTCCCCTGTTGCTGTGACAGAAGATCCTCCTGAAGGGGCAGTCTGATCGGAGGATCGATGACCATGCTCAGGAGCTCGGGGTACCAGACTCTTCGTGCCCAGTCCGGAGCCATAAGAATGACTTGGGCCCGGTCACGCTTGATCTTCTTCAGCACTCGGGGCAGAAGTGGTACAGGCGGAAAGGCTTACAGGAGGCCGCAGTTCCACTCACGACGAAAAGTGTCGCTGAGCGAGTGCCGCCTTGGAAACTCCAACGCGCAAAACTGCTGACATTACGAATTCTCTTTGGTGGCGAACAGATCTAACCAAGGCTCTCCCCACCGCTGAGAGAGACCTTGCACCACCTCCGAGTGAAGACGCCATGCGTTATCTACCAGGCACCGACGGCTGAGTTCGTCCGCCCAGGCGTTCAGAGAACCTGCCAGGTGTTGAACCACCAGGGTCATGCCCTGATGCTCCAGTCATGTCCAGAGGCGAAGAGCCTCTTGACATAGGATCCACGACCCCACCCCGCCCTGTTTGTTGCAGTACCACATGGCGGTGGTGTTGTCAGTGAACACCTGCACACCTTTCCCCATTGAGGGAGGGAAGGAATGCTTTCAGTGCCAGGCGGATCGCCCGGAGCTCCAACAGGTTGATATGGAGTCCGGACTCTGCCGGAGACCAGATGCCTCTGATCTCCACCTCTCCCAGGTGGCAGCCCCATCCCAGAAGGGATGCATTGGCCACCACTGTTAGGTCTGGTTGGGGAAGGGAGAGGGATCTGCCTCTGATCCAAGCTCGGTTCGTTAACCACCACTGCAGTTGTTATGCGGTTCCCTCCGAGATCTGGACGTAGTCAGAAAGATTCCCCTGATGCTGCGTCCACTGGAACTTCAGGTCCCACTGCAGAGCCTGCATATGCCACCTGGCATGATCCACCAGCAGGATGCCATGAGGCCCAGCAGCCTCAGGGTCATTCTCACCGATATCTGGGATAGAGCCGAAACATCGGTATCATAGCCCGAATATCCTGGACTCGCTGCTCGGGAGGATAGGCCCAAAACTGCAATGTGTCCAGAACAGCTCCGATGAAAGCGAGCGTCTGGGGGGTGGGGGGTGGGGGAGTCAGGTGTGACTTCAGCACATTGTTAGTGAACCCCAGCGAGTGCAGGAGTTCCGCTGTAGTCTGAGACGACAGCCAGTCGTCGAGATAGAGGAAGACTGGAACTCCTGTTCTGCGCAGATAAGCTGCAACCACCGCCATCACTTTCGTGAACACCCGAGGGGTACTGGTAAGGCCAAAGGGGAGCACGGTGAACTGAAAATGCTCGTGGCCTACCGTGAACCGCAGATAGCGTATGTGGGCTGGCAGGACGGGAATATGAAAATAAGCGTCCTGCAAGTCCAACGCCACCATCCAGTCTCCAGGGTCGCAGTCAGACAGGACTTGAGCCAACGTGAGCATTTTGAACTTCTCCTTCGGGAGGACGTGGTTGACTGCCCCGAGGTCTAGAATAGGACGCAGGCTTTTGTCCTTCTTTGGCGCTAGAAAGTAGCAGGAATAGCAACCACAACCAACTTCTGGTGCAAGGACCCTCTCGATAGCTCCCTTGGCCAAGAGAGCGGAGACTTCCTGGTGGAGAAGCGCCAAATGTTCCTCCAACAAGCCATCGAAAGACGGTGGATTGGAGGGAGGGGTAATCTCGAAGGGGAGGGAATAGCCCCTTTGGACTATTTGCAAAACCCACAGGTCCGACGTGATGAATTGCCAGTGGGGGGAGGTGATGACGAATCCTGCCGCCCACTGGCCGTTGATTGGCCTGAAACGTCGGAGTAGGAATGTTTGGAGGCTGCGGCAGGGAGGAAAGGGTGGACTGGCCCGCCCGCGGGCTCCCAGACCCGCGAGGTCACTGCGTCCCACGTCCGCAGCCATGCAGAGGCTCGGCAGCTTGAGTGAACCAGTGGCTAAACTGCGCCGGATGTGGCTGTGCGCCTCTTCCCTAGCCACGAAAGGGGCGAAAAGCAGACTGGAGTGGATGGGAAGATGCAGTGAAGCCCAAAGTCTGGCCGCAGCCTGAGAATCTTTAAAGCGATCCAGCGCCGAGTCTGCTTTGTCGCCAAAAAGACGAAGGCCATCAAAGGACATGTCCAGCAAAGTTGACTGGACATCCCCCGAAAAGCCAGATGTCCTCAACCAGGCGTAGCGCCTAAGGGCTACCAACGTGGCAATCGTTCTGCCTAGTGAGTCGGTGGTACCCAGTCCACATCTAATCATAAATTTGGCTGCATCTCTCCCATCTGCCACTGCCTGTGAGAGAACGGCCCGGGCCCCTTCCGGGCACTGAGGCAGCACCTGCGCGACCGTATCCCAGATGGTATGGGAGCATGGGCCCAAAAGGCACGCGGTATTCACGGACCACAGTGCCAAGCTGGAGGAAGAGAACATGCGCTTCCCAAGATGATCCAGCTTCTTAGATTCTATCTGGGGGAGCAGAAGAGAATACACCCATTGAAGAAGAAGGCTTGGACCACCAAGCTCTCGGAGGAAGGGTGTTGGGAGAGGAAAACTGGATTGCACAGGGTCAGGCGATGGCGGTGGGCAATCGTCCTATCCATAGGTACCCCAGTGCTGGGCTTGGACCAGGTGCCCAGGAGGATGTCAGTGAGGGCTTCGTTGAAGGGCAGAAGGGGTTCAGAGGAGGTTGCTGCAGGCTGAAGCACCTCTGCCAGGAGGTTAGTCCTGAGTGCCACTGAAGGGAGGTCCAGGCCCAAGGCCTCGGCCCCCTTTCGCACCACCACGGCGTAGGACGCTCCCTCCACCGTAGCCACGGTGGGGGGAGAAAGCATGTCAAGGTCTGGAGAAGTGTCCAGACCACTGGTGTCACCCAGGTTCTTTCTCTAATCTGGGCGGTAGGGAAGACCAGGGATGAACAGGGGAACAAAAGTACCCTCTGGCGTGGGATCTGACGTCGGCCCGGATCCAGGTCCATCTCGGGGGTGAGGATGGGGACAGCGTCAGCCGGGGGCGTAGTTGTCGGGATCTGCGCCGGGGAAGGTTGACCGGCCGCTGGCATCTTAGTCCCAGGACCCCCCCGACCGATTCCACGGGGCCTCATAACATTTTTGGAGTTGGGCAGGGGATGCTCCGGCTCCCGGAAACGGGGGCAGGCGTGGAGTCGTCCCTGAAGTAGACACCGGAGATGGAGCCTTAGAGCGACGACGCTCCGGGTCCCGCATCGCGTCAGCCGACCAATGGGGAGAAGGCAAAGAGCGCAGGTGCTGCTTTGCCGCCTTCTTCTTGGACTTACCCGAGGACCTCGAGGACTTGGAGTGCGATGAGGTGTGGTGGCTCCACGAGCGGTCTCGAGACCATCCTCTCGAATGAGATAGGGAACGACGCAGAGCTGACCGCTGGGCCTCTAATAACTTTCGGGACCGCTTCCGCAAAGACTTTGGATTCATGGCCCTGCAGTCGGAGCACGATTTCGGGTTGTGGTCAGGCTTCAGACACCAAAGGCACACGAGGTGCTGATTCATCACAGACATCAGCTTGTGACACAGTCGCAAGGCTTGAACCCCATCTGGCGTAGGGACATCCCTCACGGACCAGGAGTCGTAGACTCGAAAAAGAAGTCAACAAAACATCAAAAAAAGGTTAGTCAAAAAGTGACTAAGGGGTAGCTCTCTCCGGATCTGCACTAGGCTGGCACGGAAAAAGAAATAACAAATGTCAGCGCGCAGGGGGCGGCGTCCAAGTAGGCACCACAACATCATCCTGGCGACCACGATGTGGAGTCGACCGATGCCACCCACTGACGCACAGGGGTACTGCTAAGAAAAAATTCTCCAGATCCAGTTTGATGCCTGGGGTAATTCTAAGGTAAGGAATCTATAACTAACTGTCGCTTTCAGATCTAGACTTTCCTTCAGAGATAAGAAGGCTTTTAGTGCCAAATGAATTGCTCAAAGCTCCAGCAAGTTGATGTGGAGCCCGGCTTCCGCCGGAGACCGGAAACCTCTGATCTCCACCTCTCCCAGTTGGCCACCCCATACCAGAAGTGACACATCTATCACCACTGTAAGATCTGGTTGGGGAAGGGAGAGGGGTCTGCCTCTGACTCAATCGTGGTTTGTCAACCACCACTGCAGATCTTTCGCAGTGCCCTCTGAGATCTGGACAAGGTTGGTGAGATTTCCCCAATGCTGTGCCCATTGGAACTTCAGGTCCCACTGCAGAATCCTGCATATGCGATCTGGCATGATCCACCAGCAGGATGCAGGAGGCTATGAGGCCCAGCAGCCTCAGAGTCATTCTCACCGAAATTCAGGATAGAGGCTGAAACATCTGTATCATAGGCTGAATATCCTGGACTTGCCGCTCGGGAGGATAAGCCCGAAACTGCACCAGAACGGCTTAGATGAAAGGGAGCATCTGAGAGAGAGTCTGGTGTGACGTCGGCACGTTGATAGTGAACCCCAGCGAGTGCAGGAGGTTCACTGTAGTCTGGATGTGGGAGATGACTGCTTGGGGCGACCCCGCCTTCAATAACCAGTAGTCGAGATAGGGGAAGACAGGAACCCCTGACCTCCACAGATGAGCTGCAACCACCGCCATCACCTTGGTGAACACCTGAGGGGCACTGGTGAGGCCGAAGGGGAGCACAGTAAACAAAGTGCTCGTGGCCCACCATAAACCGCAGGTAGCGACGATGGGCAGGCAGGACGGGAATATGGAAATAAGCGTCATGCAAGTCAAACGCTACCATCCAGTCTCCCGGGTCCAGGGCAGAAAGGGTCTGAGCAAGTGTGAGCATCTTGAACTTTTCTTGTCTGAGGAAGTAGTTGAGGGCTCTGAGGTCGAGGATAGGACAAAGGCCTTCGTCCTTCTTTGGACCCAGAAAATAGCAGGAATAGCAACCACAGCCTATTTCCGGCCTGGGAACCCTCTATATAGCTCCCTTTGCCAAGAGAGTTTTGACTTCCTCGCGAAGTAAAAAAAGGTGATCCACCGTCAGCCAATCGTACGATGGAGGCATGGAAGGAAGGGTAGTCTCGAAAGGGAGGGAGTAGCTACATCGGACTATTTGCAAAACCCACATGTCCGAGGTGATATCCCACCAGTGGTGGAGGTGATGGCATACGTTGACACCAACTGGATGCCCATGAACTGGGAGGGTCGGACTAGGAAGGTTTAGAGGTGGAGGGGTTTGTAGCCTGACCCGATTTCTGGCCTCCCGACTCGCAGGGTCAAGGTGAACGCACCCCCAGGCACGCAGCAGAGGTTGTTGAACTTGCGCAGACCTCTGGCTGGGGTAGGGTTGGCGTGGTTGGAAACCCCTTCCCTTGCCACGAAAGGAGCCAAAGGCAGACGCAGGTAGGGAAGACACTGAAAGGACCAAGGACTTGGCCGTAGCCCATGACTCCTTAAAGCACTCCAACTGCGCGCCTGCCCTGTCCCCGAAGAGACGAGAGCCATCCAAGGGCATGTCCATGAGATTGGCTTGGACATCCCCCAAAAGCCAGACGTCCTCAGCTAGGCGTGGTGCCTAACTGTCAAGGAAATCGCTCTGCTCAGCGAGTCTGTCGTGTTGAGGCCACAGCGTATGGCAAACTTTGCTGCATCTCTCCAGTCTGCAACAGCTTGGGAGAAGACAGCCCCGGCCTCCTCCTGGACTTGTGGCAGCACTGGCACAACCATTTCCCATAGTAAATGGGAGTAACGGCCCAAGAGGCAGGCGGTGTTTACCAACCGCAATGCAAGGCTGGTGGAAGAGAAGATCTTCTTACCAAAGCTGTCCAGCCTTTTGGATTCCCTATCTGGAGGTGTGGAAGGGAACAGGTCACAGGAAGTTGAGGCTTGGACCACCAAGCTCTCGGGGGTGGGTGATTGGAGAGGAAAGCTGGGTTGCCCGGTGTAGGGCGATGGCAGCAGGCGATACTTCTGTTCACAGGAGCCCCTGTGCTGGGCTCGGACCAGGTGGCCAGTAGAGCATCTGTCAAGGCCTCGTTGAATGGCAGCAAGGGTTCAGAGGTGGAGACACCAGGCTGGGACCTCCGTTAAGACATTGGTCTGGACCGCCACCATAGGAAGCTGCAGGTCCCAGACCTCTGCAGCCCTATGCACCACCATTGCGAATGAAGCCCCCTCCTCTGTAACCAGGTTAGGGGGAGACAGCATGCCAGGCTCTGGGGAGGTGTCCAAGCAACTGGCATCACCCAGGTCCTCGTACCAGTCCGTTTCTTCATTGAAAAGCAGGATTTCTAAGGGATCCTGCTGCCCCTTCCAATCCTCATCCAATCCTAGCCCTTCAGAATAAGGCACAAGATACTACATGGAGCTTAACGGCTCCGTTGGCGCCAGTGGAAGCCCAGCCGGCTCTGTGTCATTCGGAATAAGGATAGGGGAGGCGCCGCCAGTGGGTACCGGCAACACAGAGGGTCTTGACGTCGGACGCTGCACCAGGGAAGGTCGCTTATGAGGTACAACCGGCGTCGGTCTGGATCCAGTAACTGATCCAAGAGGAGTCCTAGGTGCAGAACCCATGGAATCTCCTTCTGATGAACTTGCGGGCCCTCAGCCATGCCAGCAGGATCAGGTCGCCCAAATATGGCACACATGGCGTCATAAAAAGGTTTTTAACTGGGCAGGGGTCGCTCCCAACCCTGGAAAGGGAGGGAAACGCAGAGTCGACATAGACACCTGCTCCGCGGAGCGGGCCCTCAAACATCGAGACTCCTCCGTCTCATCGGGTGACGGACGGGGCAAAGTCGAAGCATGCTTCAACTTCTTCTGTTTTTTATGGTGCTTCTTACCTGACTTTGACGACTTCGAATGAGAGGAAGAAGACTTGGAACTCCCGGAACGGTGCTCAGACCTTCCTCTCGACCGAGACTGGGAACGAGATCTCTGTGGAGGTCTCTGAGGCGTTGGACGCTGGGCCATGAGCAGCATTAGGAACCGCTCCCTCAAAGCTTTCAGCACCACAGCCCGACAGGCGGAGCATGACTTCGGGTCGTGATCGCGCTCTAGGCACCAAAGACACACAAGATGGGATCCGACACCGACATGGCGAGGTAACAGGCTTCGCACGGTTTGAACCACAAGGTCTTCTTACTGGACATCCTACACACCGATATAGCTGACAAATAGTCAAAAAAAAGTCTGTCAAAAATTGACAGGGAGCAGAACTCTGATGGATCTAAGCTGGCTGGCGCGGAAAAAAAAGATCTGACATCAGCGTGCCAAGGTGGACATCACAACAACAATGAACCCGACGCCTATGACATCACGTGGAGTCGATTGACGCCACCTATCGGTGATCAGGGGTACTGCTATCAAAATCATCTGGATCCAACCTGACACCTGGAGGTTCTAAGGTAAGGAATCTGCAGCTAGAAGTCTCTATCAGATATGTATTTTGCATCCCTGAATTCCCATAGAGCAGTGTTAATAGACAAGACCAAAAATTTGGAATCTGGTATTAGACTGGAAGTTCACTTACATATTATAACGATGTGGCTAACTTGCAAATGTACTTATTATAATGAAGAACATGTAGCTAACTCATAAATTTACAGCAAAGTCACTCTCCTATGAACACAAAAGTAACCACCCTGACCCTGTTAAGGTTCTAAAGGCACAAAAAACAAAGTAAAAACATGTTCAAATTGATGTACTTACCGCTGGCATCCTGTGTCTCTCCTCTTCACTCACATTATCTTTAGAAGCAGAGACCTCGCCGAACCCCCATCTATTACTGGCTAATCTAGAATGTACAATGCACCCCATTATTACCAGGTGTGCTGCAGTGCTGTAAGGCACCATTAAGGGGGGGCTCCCCTGATGAATATCATGAGGGGTCCCTGAGCCTCACATCTCACAGATATTCATTGGCCCTGGGCTGAATGGGGGCCCTCCTTGAATGGTTTGGGGTTTCCAGTGCCACAGGGCCCTGTGTTTTGCCCCTGGTTGGCTGCCATGGCTTATCTATCAAATCCCCCAAAAATCTCTTAATAAAGATGGCTTGGCAGCAGCAGACAACAGTGGGTTTGGGGAAAGTTAGGAAGGAGATAGTCCTGCAAGTCTTTTTCTTTGCTTATGATTCATATGCAAACGAGGCATGGAAAGAGAAATATTTGTTCCAACACTTTCCCTCTGGTCAAATCACATATGAGCCACCCAAAATTGTTCTCTTCTTGCATAGGCTTACCTTGCCGACTTGCAGGGCCTGAAGCAATAACAGCATACCAGCGTGGACTTGTAAACAGTAGTCCTACTCACCCTCTGCCTTTAAGACAGTGGCGGCTGGTGACATTTGAAAGTGGTGAGGCGTAAAATTGTCGGACTGCACTACAGCGAGCGAGCGTGCCCGAACAACTTATGGGGGTTCGGGGGGTTCTCCTCCCCCCCCCCCCCGAGAAAATGTTGACAAAAGAGTGGACAAATGGTGCATTTTCAAGCAAACTTGAGGAAGCAGGAAGGTTAATAGAGCAATACGATTGAATTATTTATCATTTAAGAAATTGCCAATTTTTATGAGCTATAGAGGACAATCTTTGCATATGCTGATGTGGGGGGGCATATTGTGCCTGTGCGTGACTGCCCCATGTGTGGTTTGTGTGAAAGAGTCACTCAAAAATAAATATATGCTGACTTGTTAGCAGATTCTTTTTTTCCTCCCCCTCCCCCAGAGATCAAGATAATATCAATGTAATATAAAAGCTGACTCCCCTCAAAGTGTCTTTTAGAAAATTGTGCTGATAATGCTGATAATGGCGACTGAAAAGCAACTTTATTTTCACACGCCCTTCAGGCCTCTCAGCGGAGGAGAAAAGCTATATCTGATTATTCGAAATCAGAGATATTGTCTCCCAATCATTAGCCGGCTGACAATACCAATGTTCTCTCTCCCGTGGCCCAAGCAAGCCCTTTGCACAAGCCCGGCTTTGGCTTCTTAATAAAGCCGCAGGGACTCTTTGTGGAGTTTTATGCCGCCGAAGGCTGACAATGGCGGCTCAGCCTCGCGTTGCACACATGGAATAGCTTTGGTTTCGCTTTCTCCGAATGGCGCCCACTGCCAGTTATTGCTGCATTCAGGGTTCAACGGGGCCATTTTCACCCAGCATTGTACCGTGGCTGTTGAAATATGATGAGGAGGGTGTCTGGGACTGGATGCCCCAGGACAGCATCTGAGAGGGTGCCATGCAGTGGCATCATGGGTGCATTGGTGGGCTGGGAGGCTGTACATTTACAAAGACTAACAAGGCTATTCTGTGCTGCCAGGCTGTGACATCGGCAGAATGTGCGACCCGATACTGGCAGGCCGTGCCATCTATAATGAGTTACACATAAAATAAGAGACACCGACTGTGCCATGGATAGTGAGTTAATGATGCTGGATTGGCAGGCTGTAGCATCAATATTAAGAGACAGCACTGGTATGTCGTCTGTGCCAACACTATTAGTGAGTGAGATAATGATGCTCGGCTGGCAAGCCATCAATGAATGGTGAGCGAGAGACAATACTGGCATGGGAGGCTACTGGCAGGTGTGTGTCTTGGAAGGGTGGCGTTTTACGGTAAAGTTAGTCATTCCCTTGTCGATCTGACTTGCGACTAACTGTCCCAGACAGACAGATGTGATATAGATGCAAGCGTGATGTGAAATCGACCATTTACCAAGAGACCAAAAGACACTTAAACTAATGGGTGGACGAATACTGATGTGCTATCACAAAGAAAAAACGCTCTCTGAAACGCTCTCTGCTGCCTTGTGTATCTCTTGGTTCGACCTGTATCAAATCTTAAAACTAAAATGAAAAACAAAATAAAACTGTCAGTTCGTTTGCTGTGCCAAATTCCAAAATAAGTCCTCATTTCAACTACCCACGTTTAGCTTGGCCTTCATGCGCGCCAACATTTGACATCTGGGACTCATTATTTTTTGGTAACACCAATACCAGAAATCTGCATTTTCCAATGACAGGCAAACACCACATTTTCATCTGAGTTAACGTAGGGAAAATGTGAACATACATCTAAGTTATTGCAGGAAAACAGAAATTCCTAAACAAGAGGGAGCCCGAAAGGTTTTGAGGTTTGAGGGACCACTGCACCTCAATTATTACTCAGTCGCGGCCGGCATGATGGGGGTGGGGGGAGGGGTCGCGCGGGTTCGGGGGAAGCGGGACGGTAATTATTTACAATAAAAAAAAAAGTACCTTCCCCCGGGTCACGCGCTGCCGCCTCAGCTCCTGCTGCTCCTGGCCGGGTCCCGCGTCAGGAAGCTGGCTTATTCCCTCCCCTCCCTTAGTCAATCACAACGCTGCAATGGCAGCATTGGGATTGGTGCGGACGGCGCCCAGCTGGGCATCTGAAGGAAGGCTATTTTCTCTATGTAGGCTGCATGCAGCCTACATAGAGAAAAAGGGAGAGTGCGCATGACTGGTTTTGTCGGCCCCAGAGGGCCGACCAAACAGTCAGGGCCCACAGTAGTGGGCAAGCCACTCCCCCCTGCCCTCGAGCAGAACCGCCAAGTACTAATGTTATATTTGCCAAGGTGTTAGTGTGTTCAGATTCAGAAGCATTTTAGGACCATATAAAAATTGTGAAAATGTGCCATATAAATGCGCTGAATGTAACATAGGTTGTAGGTGGACAGAAAAGTCCAATAGGTTACAGCTTTTATTACAGTGATGCTTTAGGCTATATGTTACATTGGGTAAAATGGTTACAAAGAACCAAAAAGCACTCCTGACGAACAAGTTACTTACCTTCGGTAACGATGTATCTGTAAGTTATAGATTCCTTACCTTAGAATTATCCCTTCAGGCGTCAGACTGGATCGGGAAAGTTATTCGCCGGCAGTACCCCTGCGCATCGAAAGGTGGCGTCGGTCGACTCCACGTTCGTCGTTGTGGTTGTGGTTGCCGGGATGACGTCGCGGTAGCTACATAGATGCCGCCCTCGCGCGCGGACGTCAGTTCTGTACACGACTTACCATGCCAGAAGCTGAGAGCCATGCAAGACACTGACCACTGGTGCACAAATCTAGGGCCCTGAAAGGAAGTCCTTAACCCTAGAAGTCAGTTCGCAGAACGGGGAGGATGGGTGGGCGGTAAGGAATCTATAACTAACCTATGTTTCTTACAGATATATCATTACCGAAGGTAAGCAACTTGTTCATCTGAAAGAAACAGTTAGTTATACACCTTAGAATAGATACACCAGCAATACCAACCCCAGGAAGTCCTGGAGAACATTATGGCCAAAGAAGCAGTCTCTCCGGACTTGGCTGTCCAGGCAGTAGTGTCTTGTAAACGTGTGCAGCGATGCCCACGTAGCTGCTTGACAGATGTCATTAAGGGGGACTCAACGTCCCAAAGCAGTGGTAGCTGCCGTCGCCCTGGTGGAATGGGCGCGCAACCCCGCTAGCGGCTCCTTCTTTGCCAAGGAATAACAAGCTTTGATGCACAAAACGACCCATCGAGAAATGGTCCGTTTGTGCACGGCCCGACCTTTCTTGGCGCTCGCGTAGCCAACAAAGAGCTGGTCATCTACCCGGAATTGTTTTGTGCGATCCAAGTAAAATGAAAGCGCGCGCTTTGGATCCAGACGGTGGAGCCTCTCTTCCTCTTTAGAAGGAGGCAGAAAGAAGGTGGGCAAAGTGATGGTCTGTCCAATATAGAATGGAAAAACCACTTTGGGAAGGAAGGAAGGAAGGACGAGTGCGAAGGACATCCTTGTCCGGATGAACAGTCAGAAAAGGAGGCTTAGAAGAAAGTGCTTGAAGCTCACTCACCCTGCGTGCAGAGGTGATGGCCACCAGAAAGACAGTTTTTAAGGTCAGAAGCCTGAGAGGACAGTTATGTAGCAGCTCAAAGGGAGCGCACATAAGATATGTAAGAACCAAGTTCAAGTCCCACTGGGGCATTACGAAGGGAACGGGAGGAAAAAGATGAGTAATGCCCTTAAGGAAGCGATTTACAACAGGGAACTTGAAAAGAGAAAGCTGATCAGGAAGCCTAAGAAAGGCTGACATGATCGAGAGGTAGCCCTTTAGAGTGCCCAGAGCAGAGCCCTTCTGGGACAAAGAAAGGAGGAACAAGAGAACCTCAGAAAGAGGGGCGGAAAGGGGATCCACAGCCTTTGCTGTGCACCATGCCACAAATTTGTTCCATCTGCAGGCGTATACCGTCTTAGTGGAGGGACGCCTGGCTGCCAAGATAACATCACAGACTTCGGGAGGCAGGTCAAACGACGTCAACTGCCGCCGCTCTATCTCCACGCAAGGAGGTGGAGGCTGGACAGGTTCGGGTCGAGGACCGTCCCCTGCTGCTGCGACAGAAGATCCTCCCGAAGAGGCAGTCTGATCGGAGGATCGATGGCCATGTCTAACAGCTCGGGATATCAGACCCTTCGTGCCCAATCCGGAGCCACAAGAATGACTTGGGCCCGGTCGCGCTTGATCTTCTTCAGCACTCTGGGCAGAAGTGGTATAGGCGGAAAGGCGTATACAAGACTGCAACTCCACTCGCGACGAAAAGCGTCGGCTAGTGAGTGCCGCCTTGGAAATTCCAACATGCAGAATTGCTGACATTGCGAGTTCTCTTCGGTGGCGAATAGATCTAACCAAGGCTCTCCCCACTGTCGAAAGAGACCTTGCACCACCTCCGAGTGAAGACGCCATTCGTGATCCATCATGCACCTGCGGCTGAGTTCCTCCGCCCTGGTGTTCAGCGAACCTGCCAGGTGTTGAACCACCAGAGATATGCTCTGATGTTCCAGCCATGTCCAGAGGCGGAGGGCCTCTTGACATAGGGTCCACGACCCCACCCCGCCTTGTTTGTTGCAGTACCACATGGCGGTGGTGTTGTCCATGAACACCTGCACTACTCTTCCCCGGACAGAGGGAAGGAATGCTTTGAGTGCAAGACGAATCGCCTGAAGCTCCAGAAAGTTGAGGTGGAGCCCGGACTCCGCCGGAGGCCAGAGGCCTCTGATCTCCGCCTCCCCCATGTGGCTGCTCCATCCGAGAAGTGATGCATCGGTCACCACTGTGAACTCTGGTTGGGGAAGGGAGAGGGATCTGCCGTCGACCCAATCCTAGTTTGTTAGCCACCACTGCAATTGGTGTGCAGTGCCCTTCGAGATCTGGACGCAATCGGACAGGTTCCCCTGATGTTGTGCCCACTGGAACTTCAGGTCCCACTGCAGAGCCCGCAGTTGCCATCTGGCATGGTCCACCAGCAGGATGCAGGAGGCCATCAGGCCCAGTAGCCTGAGGGTCATCCTGACCGAAACCCGGGATAGAGGCTGAAAGATCGGAATCATAGGCCGAATATCCCGGACTTGCTGTTCCGGAGGATAGACCCGAAACTGCGTCGTGTCCAGAACCGCTCCGATGAAGAGGAGCTTCTGAGAGGGAGTCAGGTGTGACTTCGGCACGTTGATGGAGAACCCCAGCGAAAGCAGGATGTCGGCCGTAGTCTGGAGGTGGGAGACGATAGTCTGGGACGAGCCCACCTTCTACAGCCAGTCGTCGAGATAGGGAAAGACTGGAACCCCTGATCTGAGCAGATGAGCTGCGACCACCGCCATCACTTTCGTGAACACCCGAGGGGCGCTGGTAAGGCCAAAGGGGAGCACGGTAAACAAAGTGCTCGTGGCCGACATGCGATAGTACTGAGGTGGCATGGATGGAGGGGTAGTCTTGAAGGGGAGGGAGTAGCCCCTTCGGACTATCTGCAAAACCTACCTGTCCGACGTGATGGTGCGCCAGTGGGGGAGGTGATGGCGAATTCTGCCACCCACTGGCGATCGGTGGCCCTGAAAGGTCGGACTAGGTGGGTTTGGAGGCTGCTGCAGAGGGGGCACTGGTGGACTTGCCCGCTCGCTGGCCCCCAGACCCACGATGGTGGGTACCACGTCCCCGGCCATGCAGGGGCTGAGCAGCTTGCTCCGGCCTGTGCGGAACGTGGCGGGGCACCCCTTCCGTAGCCATGAAAGGGGCGAAAAGCAGACTGCGCAGGGCGGGTGGTGGAGAGGCCCAAGGACTTCGCCGTAGCCCGAGAGTCCTTGAAGCGCTGTAGCGTGTTGCCTACTTTGTCGCCGAACAGGCGACGACCATCAAAAGGCATGTCCATCAGGGTAGCCTGGACATCCCCGGAAAAAACAGTCGACCTCAGCCAGGCGTAGCGTCGAAGGGCTACCGACGTTGAAATCGTCCTGCCCAGCGAGTTGACGGTGTCCAGCCCACATCGTATGGTAAACTTGGCTGCGTCTCTCCCCTCGGCGACTGCACAGGAGAGCACGACCCGGGCCTCCTCCGGGCACTGGGGCAGCTCCTGCGCCACCGTATCCCACACAGAGTGGGTGTAATGGACCAACAGACATGCAGTGTTTACCGACCACAGTCCCAAGTTGGAGGAAGAAAACATCTTCCCAAGATGGTCCAGCTTTTTGGATTCCCTATCAGGTGGAGCTTTAGGGAATGCGGCTTTGGACGGCGAGGCTTAGACCACCAAGCTCTCAGGGGTGTGGTGTTGGGAGAGGAAAGAGGGGTCGCCCGGAGCGGGCGGTGGCGTCAGGCGATTATCCTATCCACAGGAGCCCCTGTGTTGGGCCTGGACCAGGTGCCCAAAAGGATGTCAGTTAGGGCTTCATTAAACGGCAGAAGGGGCTCCGAAGAGCTCGCTGCAGGTTGAAGCACCTGTCAGGAGGTTAGTCCCGACTGCCACCGTAGGTAGCTCGAAGTTGAGAGCCTCGGCCGCCCTACGAAACACCACTGCGTAAGAAGCTCCCTCCTCCGTAGCCATGGTAGGAGGAGACATGCCAAGGTCTGGGGAGGTATCCAGACCACTTGCTCCCCCTCCCCCCCCACCCCCCCAACTCCTTTCTCCAGTCAGATTCATCCAACTGGTCAGTTAAAGGGTCTCCAGACCCCTCCCACTCCTCCTCACCCTCCTCTGGTTGCCAATTCGGCCTGAGAGGAACAACAGGGTAGAACAGGGGTACAAAAGTACCCATCGGAGCCGGATCCGGCGTCGGTCGACGCCGGTCCGGCTCCGTGTCCACGTCAGGGTGGAGGCCAGGGGTCGACGCCGGCTGGGGGCACAACCGGCGTCGGCTGCGGACGTGGTGCCAGTGGAATCGGCGCTGGGTGAGGTGTTATCAGGTCAACCGGTGCCGATCCGGATCCAGCCCTGTATCTAAGGGGTCCCTGGGGTGCCGAGGCCGAAGCTGCCGGCGTCGAAGGCCCAGGGCCCCCAGCCGAGTCCACGGGGCCAGAAGGCGAGCCAGCGGAGTCGGTCTGCCCAAGGTGGCGTTCATCGCTTCGTAGAAACTCCGAAGCTGGGCAGGGATCACACCGGTTCCAGGAAAGGGAGGGAGACTCGTAGTCGACCTTTCAGGCTCTGCGCATGGAGCCGCGGGACGGGCACAGTCCGCATCCCTCGTCGCATCGGCCAACGGATGGGGAGAAGTCTCAGAGCGCCAATGCTTTTTTGACTTCTTCTTGTGCTACGACTTACCAGAGGAGTGCGAAGACTTCGAGGACGAGTGGTGGTGACTCCACGACCGGTCCCTCGACCTCCCACGCGACCGGGACCTCGAACGGCGTGAGGCGGACTGTCGGGCATCGAGAAGCTTTCGGGACCGCTCCTGCAAAGACTTTGGATTCATGGTCCGGCAGTCGGAGCACGACTTGGAGTCGTGGTCGCGCTCCAGGCACCACAGGCACACACGATGCGAATCAGTCACCGATATCAGCTTTTGGAAGGAACCGCAGGCCTTGAAACCGGGCAGCCCTACGTGCACCAGGAGTCAAAGACTCAAAAATGGTGTCGACAACAGTCGCAAAAAGATCAGTCAAAAAGTGACTGGAGGTACCGCTCTCTCCGGATCTGTGCTGGCTGGCGCGGAAAAAAAGAACTGACGTCAGGGTGCTAGGGCGGCGTCTAAGTAGCTACCGCAACGTCATCCCGGCGACCACTTGGCCAATGACGAACGCAGAGCCGACCAACGCCACCTTTCGACGCGCAGGGTACTGCTGACGAAAAACATTCTCCGGATCCAGTCCGACGCCTGGGGGTAATTCTAAGTTAAGGAATCTATAACTAATTGTCTCTTTCAGATATGTAAAATTGTATTTTGTTTGCTCCCTTCATTGCCTATTTTTATTTTTATTTTTACACCTAAAAGGCCTGTTCCGCCCCAAGTAAGATTTAACATTCTGAAAACATAATGCCAACTGCTCAGCTACTAACATTTTTGGGTCCAAAGAAACATTTCAGCAAATGCTTTAAAGTGGGTCTGATTAGCGGTATAACGTGGGTCCATGACTTACTTTAATGATGAGTGAATGGGGGGATGGTTCGGCGGAGTGGATAGACAGTAAAAATAAAGAGGAGAGTGCAGCGACTGGAAAGAAGGGATCATGAGGCAGTTAATCTAGACAAATATGAAATGTAAAGAACACTGGAAAGAGTGAAGCCATTGATACAGGAAATGGGAGAACGGGGCCAAGAGGGGGGAAGGGTGTGAATGGGTGAGCTGAATGACAGAAAGGAGAAATGACGAAGTAGTGTGAAGAGTGAACTGGGTGACAGAAGGGAGCAACATCAGGAGTTGGTGACAACAGTACACTGCAGCAGGGGTGTACAAAATTATACATTTGCTTGCAAAGTTGGGAACTTTGTCCTTTGTTCACAAAAGTGGGTGAAGTTTCTTGGCTTTTCCTTTGTGATGGCCCGGCCACTAAGTCTCCGCAGCCAGCGGAAGTATTTCCTTTTCAAATATGCTCCGGCTAGCTGTCCTTACCAGTGACCAGCAGAGGGTCAAACAAGAAACAGTGTACTCGCTGCTGTGCAATGAGCATTAATGACCTGACGTCTAGCCATATTGATATGACTTATGGAACACATCAGCCCCCAAACTTTCTCACCTTTTGCTGCCTGGTGCCACCATGCTTGTTTTCCTGCCGTGTGCCCATCACACACCTCCGGTTCAAAAGGCAGCTGATAAGGAGGGGCATGGCTTAAGATTGACTGAATGCAAGCCTAACAAAAAGAACAAGTTACTTACCTTCGGTAACGATATATCTGTAAGAAACATTAGTAGTGATAGATTCCTTACCTTAGAATTACCCCCAGGCGTCAGACTGGATCCGGAAAGTTTTCGTCAGCAGTACCCCTGCGCGTCGGAAGGTGGCGTCGTGCGGCTCCGCGTCCGTCGTTGGCGTCTTGGTCGCCGAGATGACGTCGCGGGTGCTACTTAGACCCCGCCCACGCGCACTGACGTCAGTTCTGTACACGACTTTCCGTGCCAGGAACGCAGAGCCATGCAAGATACTGACCACTGGTGCATTGAAACTAGGGCCCTGAAAGGGATGACCTTAACCCTAGAAATCAGTTCGCAGAACGGGGAGGATGGGTGGGGCGGTAAGTAATCTATCACTACTAATGTTTCTTACAGATATATCGTTACCGAAGGTAAGTAACTTGTTCATCTGAAAGAAACACATAGAATAGATACCCCAGCAATACCAACCCCGGTGGTGGGTCTGCGAACCAAGATCACACCAGAAAGTCACGGAGAACAGAACGGCCAAAGAAGCCGTCTCTCCGGACTTGGCTGTCCAGGCAATAATGCTTAGTAAACGTGTGCAGCGAGGCCCACGTGGCTGCCTGACAGATGTCTTGCAGGGGGACACCAGGTCCCAATGCAGTAGTGGCTGCAGTAGCTCTGGTGGAATGAGCACGCAGTCCCACCGGAGGTTCTTTTTTAGCCAAAGAGTAACAGGCTTTGATGCACAAGTTACTAACTTGTGTAACGATATATCTGTAAGAGACAGTAGTTAGTGACAGATTCCTTACCTTAGAATATCCCCAGGCGTCAGGCTGGATCCGGAAAGTTTTTTGCGTAGCAGTACCCTTGCGCGTCGGTAGGCGGCGTCGTGCGGCTCCGCGTCCGTCGTCGGCGTCGTGATCGCCGGGATGACGTCGCGGGCAGTACTTAGGCGCCGCCCCTGCGCGCTGACGTCAGTTCTGTACACGACTTTCCGCGCCAGGAACGCAGAGCCATGCAAGAAGCTGACATAGGTGTCTGAAAAATACTAGGGCCCTGAAAGGGATGTCCTTAACCCTAGAAATCAGTTCGCAGAACGGGGAGGATGGGTGGGCGGTAGGAATCTGTCACTAACTACTGTCTCTTACAGATATATCGTTACACAAGTTAGTAACTTGTGCATCTGAAAGAGACACGTTAGTGACAGATTCCTTACCTTAGAATAGATACCCCAGCAATACCAACCCCGGTGGTGGGTCTGCGAACAAAGATCAGACAAGGAAGTCCTGGAGGACAGAACGGCCAAAGAAGCCGTCCCTCCGGACCTGACTGTCAAGGCAGTAATGCTTTGTAAACGTGTGCAGCGAGGCCCACGTAGCTGCCTGACATATAACCGGCAGCGGAACACCGCGGCCCAAGGCCGTGGTAGCAGCCGTTGCCCTGGTGGAATGGGCATGCAGCCCAACAGGAGGCTCCTTCTTAGCCAAAGAATAGCAGGTCTTGATGCACAAGGTAACCCAGCGGGAGATGGTCCTCTTGTGCACCGCCCGACCTTTTTGGTGCCCACGTAGCCAACAAAGAGCTGGTCATCCACCCGGAAGTGTTTTGTGCGGTCAATATAGAAGGAGAGCGCACGTTTTGGGTCCAGACGGTGGAGCCTCTCTTCCTCTCTGGAAGGATGCGGAGGCGGAAAGAAGGTGGGCAAAGTGATGGTCTGCCCAATGTGGAAAGCAGTAACCACCTTTGGCAAGAAGGACGGACGCGTCCGAAGAACAACCTTGTCTGGATGAACAGACAGAAAGGGAGGTTTGCAAGATAGAGCCTGGAGCTCACTCACCCGCCGAGCGGAGGTGATGGCCACCAGAAAGGCTGTCTTCAGAGTCAGAAGACGAAGAGGACAGTTATGTAGAGGCTCAAAGGGAGCGCACATTAAAAGGTAAGAACCAAGTTCAAGTCCCACTGAGGCATCACAAACGGAACAGGAGGGAAGAGGTGTGTAATGCCTTTTAAGAACCTGTTAACAACAGGGGACTTGAAAAGGGAGGGCTGATCAGGGAGCCTGAGGAAGGCCGAGATAGCACAAAGATAACCCTTGATGGTACCCAGGGCAGAACCCTGTTGGGCCAGAGAGAGAAGGAACAGAAGGACCTCAGAAAGAGGGGCAGAAAGGGGATTCACAGCCTTTGCTGTGCACCATGCCACAAATTTGTTCCACCTGCAGGCGTATACCACCTTAGTGGAGGGACGCCTGGCTGCCAGAATCACATCACAAACTTCGGGAGGCAAGTCGAAAGGAATCAACTGCCGCCGCTCAATCTCCACGCAAGCAGGTGTAGACTGGACAGGTTCGGGTGGAGGACCGTCCCCTGCTGCTGCGACAGAAGATCCTCCCGAAGAGGCAGACGGATCGGGGGATCTACGCTCATATTGAGTAGCTCGGGATACCAAACTCTTCGAGCCCAGTCCGGAGCCACAAGAATGACTTGGGCCCGGTCGTGCCGAATCTTCTTCAACACTCTGGGTAGAAGTGGTATAGGCGGAAAGGCGTACAACAGACCGCAACTCCACTCGTGACGAAAAGCGTCGCCGAGCGAGTGCCGCCTTGGAAATTCCAACGCGCAGAACTGATGACATTGCGCGTTCTCTTCGGTGGCGAATAGATCTAACCAAGGCTCTCCCCACTGTAGAAAGAGTCCTTGCGCCACTTCCGAGTGAAGACGCCATTCGTGATCCATCATGCACCTGCGGCTGAGGTTCGTCCGCCCTGGCGTTCAGGGAACCTGCCAGGTGTTGAACCATCAGGAACATGCCCTGATGCACAAGTTACTAACTTGTGTAACGATATATCTGTAAGAGACAGTAGTTAGTGATAGATTCCTTACCTTAGAATATCCCCAGGCGTCAGGCTGGATCCGGAAAGTTTTGCGTAGCAGTACCCTTGCGCGTCGGTAGGCGGCGTCGTGCGGCTCCGCGTCCGTCGTCGGCGTCGTGATCGCCGGGATGACGTCGCGGGCAGTACTAGACGCCGCCCCTGCGCGCTGACGTCAGTTCTGTACACGACTTTCCGCGCCAGGAACGCAGAGCCATGCAAGAAGCTGACACAGGTGTCTGAAAAATACTAGGGCCCTGAAAGGGATGTCCTTAACCCTAGAAATCAGTTCGCAGAACGGGGAGGATGGGTGGGGCGGTAAGGAATCTATCACTAACTACTGTCTCTTACAGATATATCGTTACACAAGTTAGTAACTTGTGCATCTGAAAGAGACACGTTAGTGATAGATTCCTTACCTTAGAATAGATACCCCAGCAATACCAACCCCGGTGGTGGGTCTGCGAACAAAGATCAGACAAGGAAGTCCTGGAGGACAGAACGGCCAAAGAAGCCGTCCCTCCGGACCTGACTGTCAAGGCAGTAATGCTTAGTAAACGTGTGCAGCGAGGCCCACGTAGCTGCCTGACAGATAACCGGCAGCGGAACACCGCGGCCCAAGGCCGTGGTAGCAGCCGTTGCCCTGGTGGAATGGGCACGCAGCCCAACAGGAGGCTCCTTCTTGGCCAAAGAATAGCAGGTCTTGATGCACAAGGTAACCCAGCGGGAGATGGTCCTCTTGTGCACCGCCCGACCTTTTTGGCGCCCACGTAGCCAACAAAGAGCTGGTCATCCACCCGGAAGTGTTTTGTGCGGTCGATATAGAAGGAGAGCGCACGTTTTGGGTCCAGACGGTGGAGCCTCTCTTCCTCTCTGGAAGGATGCGGAGGCGGAAAGAAGGTGGGCAAAGTGATGGTCTGCCCAATGTGGAAGGCAGTAACCACCTTTGGCAAGAAGGACGGACGCGTCCGAAGAACAACCTTGTCTGGATGAACAGACAGAAAGGGAGGCTTGCAAGATAGAGCCTGGAGCTCACTCACCCGCCGAGCGGAGGTGATGGCCACCAGAAAGGCTGTCTTCAGAGTCAGAAGACGAAGAGGACAGTTATGCAGAGGCTCAAAGGGAGCGCACATTAAAAGGTAAGAACCAAGTTCAAGTCCCACTGAGGCATTACAAACGGAACAGGAGGGAAGAGGTGAGTAATGCCTTTTAAGAACCTGTTAACAACAGGGGACTTGAACAGGGAGGGCTGATCAGGGAGCCTGAGGAAGGCCGAGATAGCACAAAGATAACCCTTGATGGTACCCAGGGCAGAACCCTGTTGGGCCAGAGAGAGAAGGAACAGAAGGACCTCCGAAAGAGGGGCAGAAAGGGGATCCACAGCCTTTGCTGTGCACCATGCCACAAATTTGTTCCACCTGCAGGCGTATACCACCTTAGTGGAGGGACGCCTGGCTGCCAGAATCACATCACAAACTTCGGGAGGCAAGTCGAAAGGAATCAACTGCCGCCGCTCAATCTCCACGCAAGCAGGTGTAGACTGGACAGGTTCGGGTGGAGGACCGTCCCCTGCTGCTGCGACAGAAGATCCTCCCGAAGAGGCAGACGGATCGGGGGATCTATGCTCATATTGAGTAGCTCGGGATACCAAACTCTTCGAGCCCAGTCCGGAGCCACAAGAATGACTTGGGCCCGGTCGTGCCGAATCTTCTTCAACACTCTGGGTAGAAGTGGTATAGGCGGAAAGGCGTACAACAGACCGCAACTCCACTCGCGACGAAAGCGTCGCCGAGCGAGTGCCGCCTTGGAAATTCCAACGCGCAGAACTGATGACATTGCGCGTTCTCTTCGGTGGCGAATAGATCTAACCAAGGCTCTCCCCACTGTAGAAAGAGTCCTTGCGCCACTTCCGAGTGAAGACGCCATTCGTGATCCATCATGCACCTGCGGCTGAGTTCGTCCGCCCTGGCGTTCAGAGAACCTGCCAGGTGTTGAACCATCAGGAACATGCCCTGATGTTCCAGCCATGTCCAGAGGCGCAGAGCCTCCTGACAAAGGGTCCAAGACCCCACCCCGCCCTGTTTGTTGCAGTACCACATGGCGGTGGTGTTGTCTGTGAACACCTGCACTACCTTCCCTTTGACAGAGGGAAGGAATGCCTTGAGTGCAAGCCGGATCGCCCGGAGCTCCAGAAGGTTGATATGGAGCCGGGACTCCGCCGGAGACCAGAGGCCTCTGATCTCCGCCTCTCCCATGTGACCGCCCCATCCCAGAAGGGACGCGTCCGTCACAACTGTATGCTCTGGCTGGGGAAGGGAGAGGGATCTGCCCATGACCCATTGCCGGTTCGAGAGCCACCACTGCAACTGTTTTGCAGTCCCCTCCGAGATCTGGACGTGATCGGACAGGTTGCCCCGGTGCTGCGTCCACTGGAACTTCAGGTCCCACTGCAGAGCCCGCATATGCCATCTGGCATGAGTGACCAGCAGGATGCAGGAGGCCATGAGGCCCAGCAGCCTCAGGGTCATCCGTACCGAAACCCAGGATAAAGGCTGAAAGATTGGAATCATAGCCTGAATATCCCGGACTCGCCGTTCGGGAGGATAGGCCCGAAACTGCGTCGTGTCCAGAACTGCTCCGATGAAAAGGAGCTGTGGAGAAGGAATTAGATGCGACTTCGGCACATTGATGGAGAACCCCAGCGAGTGCAGGAGTTCGGCCGTAGTCTGGAGGTGGGAGACGACTGCCTGGGACGAGCCCGCCTTCAGCAGCCAGTCGTCGAGGTAGGGGAAGACTGAAACCCCGGCCCGGCGCAGATGAGCTGCGACCACCGCCATCACTTTCGTGAACACCCGAGGGGCACTGGTAAGGCCAAAGGGAGCACGGTGAACTGAAAATGCTCGGGGCCTACCGTGAACCGAAGGTAACGCCGGTGGGCCGGCAGGACGGGGATGTGGAAATATGCGTCCTGCAAGTCCAACGCTACCAGCCAGTCTCCAGGGTCGAGGGCAGTCAAGACCTGAGCTAGGGTGAGCATCTTGAACTTCTCCTTCCGGAGGAAGCGATTGACGTTCCGGAGGTCCAAGATAGGACGCATGTCCTCCTTGTCCTTTTTGGGCACCAGAAAGTAGTGGGAGTAGCAACCACGCCCTACTTCTGGGGTCGGAACATGCTCGATGGCCCTCTTGGTCAAGAGGGCCGTGACTTCCTTCTGTAGAAGCACCAAGTGATCCCCTGACATGCGGTGGAATTGAGGTGGCATGGCTGGGGGTGGTCTCGAAGGGGAGGGAGTAGCCCCTTCGGACAATGTCCAAGACCCACCTGTCCGAGGTGATGGTGCGCCAGTGGGGAAGGTGATGGCGGACCCTGCCCCCTACTGGCGTGCCGTGCACCTGAAAGGAGGGACTAGGAGGGCTTGGAGGCCGCGGACGGGTTGGAGGTGGTGGCCTGACCCGCACGCTGGTTGCCCGATCCGCCACGGCGGAATCCACGTCCTCGGCCACGCGAAGACGCCTGCTGCGCGGGCCGGTGGCTGGGCTGCTGACGTGAAGGGGCGCCCCTACCGTGGCCACGATAGGGGCGAAAAGCAGAAGGCAGCGGAGGGCGTGTAGCAGAAAGGCCCAGGGACTTGGCAGTAGCCCGTGAGTCCTTAAAGCGCTCCAACGCATGGTCTGCTTTGGACCCAAAAAGACCGACTCCATCAAAGGGCATGTCCATGAGAGTATTCTGGACATCCCCTGAAAAACCAGTGGTTCTCAGCCAGGCGTGGCGTCGGAGCGCCACCGTCGTTGCAATCGACCTGCCCAGCGAGTCGGCGGTGTCAAGGCCACAACGGATAGTGTATTTGGCCGCATCCCTTCCTTCCGCAATGGCGCGGGAAAGCAGTGCCTGGACCTCCTCAGGGCACTGGGGCAAAACATCCGCCACCGAATCCCACAGAGAGTGGGTATATCAGCCCAAAAGACAAGCGGTGTTAACGGACCGCAAGCCAGCACTGGAGGAAGAAAAACCTTTCTTCCCAAACTGATCCAGGCGTTTGGATTCCCTATCCGGAGGAGCGGTAGGGAAGGCGGTTTGGGAAGCGGAGGCTTGGACAACCAAGCTCTCAGGAGTGGGGTGGACAGAAAGAAACAGGGGGTCGCCCGGAGCGGGGCGATGGCGTCGTGACACGTTCCGATCCACAGGAGCCCCTGTGTTGGGCTTGGACCAGGCGCCCAAAAGAACGTCCGTGAGGGCGTCGTTAAACGGCAGCACAGTCTCCGCAGAGGAGGCTGCCGGCTGAAGCACCTCTGTCAAGATGTTAGTCTTGACCGTCAAAGTAGGGAGCTGGAGACGTAAGGCCCCAGCAGCCCTACGCAACACCGTACCAAAATTGGCCCCCTCCTCCGTAGCCACGGGAGGAGACAGCATGCCAGTGTCAGGAGAAGTATCCAGACCACTGGCCTCCCCTAGACTCTCTGTCCAGTCCTCATCATACTGACAGTTGCGTGTCAGAGGGTCATCAGACCCCTCCCAGTCCTCCTGGTCCTCCTCTGGTTCAAAATAAGGAGGAGGAGGGACATTTGGGACCCAAGGTCCCATCGGCGCCGGAGCCGGCGTCGAGCGACGTCGCTCCGGGTCCATGTCCGGAGCCGGAAGGAACTGGGGGACGACGCCGCCCGGAGCCCAGGGCGGCGTCGAGAACGGCACCGGAGACATCGGCGCCGGCGGAGGTGTCGTGAGGTCGACCGGCGTCGATGGGAGTTGTGGAGCCGGGATCGAGGCCGGGGCCGGAGCCGGAGCCGGGATCGAGGCTGGAGGCTCGGGCGACGCCGGGGCCGGAGCCGCCGGCGGCGCCGGATCAACCCCATCAGGGCCCGCGGGGCCCGAAGGCGCACGGAGGGGCCTGAAGGCTCGAAGAGGCGGGCCATGGCCGACAGGAACTCCTGTACCTTGGCCGGATCCGCCCCCGAACCCGGGAAGGGCGGGTATGACGGGGGCGACTCCACAGGCAAGTCCGGGGCCGCGGGGCGGGGACGGTGCCGGGAGGGGCCTCAGCCGAGTCGCGAGACCGGCGAGGCGAAGTCCGAGAGCGACGATGCTTCTTGGACTTCTTGTGTCGAGACTTACCGGACGAAGAAGACTTCGACGCCGACGACCGGTGTGCACTCCGCGGCGACCCCTGGACCTCTCACGCGACCGGGGCTTCCGCGGAGCCGAATGCCGGGCCTCGAGGAGCTTTCGAGACCGCTCTCGCAAAGCCTTCGGGTTGAGGGCCTGGCATTCGGGACAAGACTCGGTGTCGTGGCCTCGGCCGAGGCAGAAGAGACACTCCCAATGCGGGTCGGTGACGGACATCATCCGCGCACAGGCGCCGCATCGCTTGAAGCCGGGCATCCCTACGACACCTGAATGGTGGAAAAGACAGTGAAAAAATCACCAAAAAGTATGGTCAAAAATTGACCAGGGCACTGCTCTTCCCGGATCTGCGCTTACTGGCGCGGAAAAAGAAGAACTGACGTCAGCGCGCAGGGGCGGCGTCTAAGTACTGCCCGCGACGTCATCCCGGCGATCACGACGCCGACGACGGACGCGGAGCCGCACGACGCCGCCTACCGACGCGCAAGGGTACTGCTACGCAAAACTTTCCGGATCCAGCCTGACGCCTGGGGATATTCTAAGGTAAGGAATCTATCACTAACGTGTCTCTTTCAGATGTTCCAGCCATGTCCAGAGGCGCAGAGCCTCCTGACAAAGGGTCCACGACCCCACCCCGCCTTGTTTGTTGCAGTACCACATGGCGGTGGTGTTGTCTGTGAACACCTGCACTACCTTCCCTTTGACAGAGGGAAGGAATGCCTTGAGTGCAAGTCGGATCGCCCGGAGCTCCAGAATGTTGATATGGAGCCGGGACTCCGCCCGGAGACCAGAGGACTCTGATCTCCGCCTCTCCCATGTGACCGCCCCATCCCAGAAGGGACGCGTCCGTCACAACTGTGTGCTCTGGCTGGGGAAGGGAGAGGGATCTGCCCATGACCCATTGCCGGTTCGAGAGCCACCACTGCAACTGTTTTGCAGTCCCCTCCGAGATCTGGACGTGATCGGACAGGTTGCCCTGGTGCTGCGCCCACTGGAACTTCAGGTCCCACTGCAGAGCCCGCATATGCCATCTGGCATGATTGACCAGCAGGATGCAGGAGGCCATGAGGCCCAGCAGCCTCAGGGTCATCCGTACCGAAACCCAGGATAAAGGCTGAAAGATCGGAATCATAGCCTGAATATCCTGGACTCGCCGTTCGGGAGGATAGGCCCGAAACTGCGTCGTGTCCAGAACGGCTCCGATGAAAAGGAGCTGTGGAGAAGGAATCAGATGCGACTTCGGCACATTGATGGAGAACCCCAGCGAGTGCAGGAGTTCGGCCGTAGTCTGGAGGTGGGAGACGACTGCCTGGGACGAGCCCGCCTTCAGCAGCCAGTCGTCGAGGTAGGGGAAGACTGAAACCCCTGCCCGGCGCAGATGAGCTGCGACCACCGCCAACACTTTCGTGAACACCCGAGGGGCACTGGTAAGGCCAAAGGGGAGCACGGTGAACTGAAAATGCTCGGGGCCTACCGTGAACCGAAGGTAACGCCGGTGGGCCGGCAGGACAGGGATGTGAAAATATGCGTCCTGCAAGTCCAACGCTACCAACCAGTCTCCAGGGTCGAGGGCAGTCAAGACCTGAGCTAGGGTGAGCATCTTGAACTTCTCCTTCCGGAGGAAGCGATTGACGTTCCGGAGGTCCAAGATAGGACGCATGTCCTCCTTGTCCTTTTTGGGCACCAGAAAGTAGTGGGAGTAGCAACCACGCCCTACTTCTGGGGTCGGAACACGCTCGATGGCCCTCTTGGTCAAGAGGGCCGTGACTTCCTTCTGTAGAAGAACCAAGTGATCCCCTGACATGCGGTGGAATTGAGGTAGCATGGCTGGGGGGTGGTCTCGAAGGGGAGGGAGTAGCCCCTTCGGACAATGTCCAAGACCCACCTGTCCGAGGTGATGGTACGCCAGTGGGGAAGGTGATGGCGGACCCTGCCCCTACTGGCGTGCTGTGCACCTGAAAGGAGGGACTAGGAGGGCTTGGAGGCCACGGACGGGTTGGAGGTGGTGGCCTGACCCGCACGCTGGTTGCCCGATCCGCCACGGCGGAATCCACGTCCTCGGCCACGCGAAGACGCCTGCTGCGCGGGCCGGTGGCTGGGCTGCTGACGTGAAGGGGCGCACCTACCGTGGCCACGATAGGGGCAAAAAGCAGAAGTCAGCGGAGGGCGTGTAGCAGAAAGGCCCAGGGACTTGGCAGTAGCCCGTGAGTCCTTAAAGCGCTCCAACGCATGGTCTGCTTTGGACCCAAAAGACCGACTCCATCAAAGGGCATGTCCATGAGAGTATTCTGGACATCCCCTGAAAACCAGTGGTTCTCAGCCAGGCGTGGCGTCTGAGCGCCACCGTCGTTGCAATAGACCTGTCCAGCGAGTCGGCGGTGTCAAGCCCACAACGTATTGTGTATTTAGCCGCATCCCTTCCTTCCGCAATGGCGCGGGAAAGCAGTGTCTGGACCTCCTCAGGACACTGGGGCAAAACATCCGCCACCGAATCCCACAGGGAGTGGGTATATCGGCCCAAAAGACAAGCGGTGTTAACGGACCGCAAGCCAGCACTGGAGGAAGAAAAACCCTTCTTCCCAAATTGATCCAGGCGTTTGGATTCCCTATCCGGGAGGAGCGGTAGGGAAGGCGGTTTGGGAAGCGGAGGCTTGGACAACCAAGCTCTCAGGAGTGGGGTGAACAGAGAGAAACAGGGGGTCGCCCGGAGCTGGGCGATGGCGTCGTGACACGTTCCTATCCACAGGAGCCCCTGTGTTGGGCTTGGACCAGGCGCCCAAAAGAACGTCAGTGAGGGCGTCGTTAAACGGCAGCACAGTCTCCGCAGAGGAGGCCGCCGGCTGAAGCACCTCTGTCAAGATGTTATGCTTGACCGTCAAAGTAGGGAGTTGGAGATGTAAGGCCCCAGCCGCCCCTACGCAACACCGTAGCGAAATTGGCTCCCTCCTCCGTAGCCACGGGAGGAGACAGCATGCCAGTGTCAGGGGAAGTATCCAGACCACTGGCCTCCCCTAGACCCTCTGTCCAGTCCTCATCGTACTGACACTGCCGTGCCAGAGGGTCATCAGACCCCTCCCAGTCCTCCTGGTCCTCCTCTGGTTCAAAATAAGGAGGAGGAGGGACATTTGGGACCCAAGGCCCCATCGGGCGCCGGAACCGGCGTCGAGCGACGTCGTTCCGGGTCCATGTCCGGAGCCGGAAGGAACTGGGGACGACGCCGCCCGGAGCCCAGGGCGGCGTCGAGAACGGCACTGGAGACATCGGCGCTGGCGGAGGTGTCGTTAGGTCGACCGGCGTCGATGGGGGTTGTGGAGCCGGGATCGAGGCCGGGGCCGAAGCAGGAGCCGGGATCGAGGCTGGAGGCACGGGCGACGCCGGGGCCGGAGCCGTGGGCGACGCCGGAGCAACCCCATCCGGGCCCGCGGGGCCCGAAGGCGCACCGGAGGGGCCTGGAGGCCCGAAGAGGCGGGCCATGGCCGACAGGAATTCCTGCACTTTGGCCGGATCCGCCCCCGAACCCGGGAAGGGCGGGTATGGCGGGGGCGACTCCACAGGCATGTCCGGGGCCGCGGGGACGGTGCCGGGAGGGGCCTCAGCCGAGCCGCGAGACCGGCGAGGCGAAGTCCTAGAGCGATGATGCTTTTTGGACTTCTTGTGTTTCGACTTACCGGAAGAAGAAGACTTCGACGCCGACGACCGGTGTGGACTCCGCGATCGACCCCTGGACCTCTCACGCGACCGGGGCTTCCGCGGAGCCGAATGCCGGGCCTCCAGGAGCTTTCGAGACCGCTCTCGCAAAGCTTTCGGGTTGAGGGCCTGGCAGTCGGTACAAGACTCCGTGTCGTGGCCTCGGCCGAGGCAGAAGAGACACTCCCAATGCGGGTCGGTGACGGACATCATCCGAGCACAGGCGCCGCATCGTTTGAAACCGGGCATCCCTACGACACCTTGAGAGAGAAAAACAGTGGAAAAATTTCACCAAAAAGTATGGTCAAAAAATGACCAGGGCACTGCTCTTCCCGGATCTGCGCTTGCTGGCGCGGAAAAAGAAGAACTGACGTCAGCGCGCAGGGGCGGCGCCTAAGTACTGCCCGCGACGTCATCCCGGCGATCACGACGCCGATGACGGACGCGGAGCCGCACGACTCCGCCTACCGACGCGCAAGGGTACTGCTACGCAAAAAACTTTCCGGATCCAGCCTGACGCCTGGGGATATTCTAAGGTAAGGAATCTGTCACTAACGTGTCTCTTTCAGATACACAAGACGACCCAGCGGGAGATAGTCCTCTTGTGTACCGCCCGACCTTTCTTGGTGCCAACTTAGCCAACAAAGAGTTGGTCATCCACCCGGAACTGTTGCGTGCGGTTGAGATAAAATGAGATCGCACGTTTTGGGTCCAGACGGTGGAGCCTCTCTTCCTCTCTGGAAGGGTGCGGAGGGGGAAAGAAAGTGGGCAAGGTGATAGTTTGCCCGATATGGAAGGCAGTAACAACTTTTGGCAAAAAGGAAGGACCGGGCCTGAGCACAACCTTGTCCGGATGGACTGATAGGAAAGGAGGCTTACAAGAAAGAGCCTGGAGCTCACTCACTCGCCTAGCAGAGGTGATGGCCACCAGGAAAGCAGTCTTCAAGGTCAAGAGACGAAGAGGACAGTTGTGAAGGGGCTCAAAGGGAGCGCACATCAAGTATGTAAGAACCAGATTCAAGTCCCACTGTGGCATCACAAAAGGAATAGGAGGAAAAAGGTGCGTAATGCCTTTGAGAAATCTATTTACAACAGGGGACTTGAAAAGAGAGGGCTGATCAGGGAGCCTGAGAAAGGCCGAAATAGCAGAAAGATAGCCCTTGATAGTGCCCAGAGCAGAGCCCTGCTGGGCCAAAGAAAGAAGGAACAAAAGGACTTCTGAAAGAGGGGCAGAAAGGGGATCCACAGCCTTTGCTGTGCACCATGCCACAAATTTGTTCCACCTGCAGGCGTATACCAACTTAGTGGAGGGACGCCTGGCTGCCAGAATGACATCACAAACTTCAGGAGGCAAGTCGAAAGGAATCAACTGCCGCCGCTCAATCTCCAAGCAAAGAGGTGGAGTCTGGACAGGTTCGGGTGGAGGACCATCCCCTGCTGCTGCGACAGAAGATCCTCCTGAAGAGGCAGTCTGATCGGAGGATCGATGCTCATACTGAGTAGCTCGGGATACCATACTCTTCGAGCCCAGTCCGGGGCCACAAGGATGACTTGTGCCCAGTCGCGTCTGATCTTCTTCAGCACTCTGGGCAGAAGTGGTATAGGCGGAAAGGCGTACAACAGACCGCAACTCCACTCGCGACGAAAAGCGTCGCCGAGCGAGTGCCGCCTTGGAAATTCCAACGCGCAGAACTGATGACATTGCGCATTCTCTTCGGTGGCGAATATATCTAACCAAGGCTCTCCCCACTGCTGAAAGAGACCTTGCACCACCTCCGAGTGAAGACGCCATTCGTGATCCAGCATGCACCTGCGGCTGAGTTCGTCCGCCCTGGCGTTCAGAGAACCTGCCAGGTGTTGAACCACCAGGGACATGCCCTGATGTTCCAGCCATGTCCAGAGACGCAGAGCCTCCTGACAGAGGGTCCACGACCCCACCCCACCTTGCTTGTTGCAGTACCACATGGCGGTGGTGTTGTCTGTGAACACCTGCACTACTCTCCCCTTGACAGAGGGAAGGAATGCCTTCAGTGCAAGCCGTATCGCCCGAAGCTCCAGAAGGTTGATATGGAGCTTGGACTCCGCCTGAGACCAGAGGCCTCTGATCTCCGCCTCTCCCATGTGGCCGCCCCATCCCAGGAGGGACGCATCCGTCACCACTGTAAACTCCGGTTGGGGAAGGGAGAGGGATCTGCCGTTGACCCAATGCCGGTTCGTGAGCCACCACTGCAACTGTCGTGCAGTGCCCTCCGAGATCTGGATGTGATCGGACAGGTCCCCCTGATGCTGCGCCCACTGGAACTTCAGGTCCCACTGCAGAGCCCGCATATGCCACCTGGCATGATCGACCAGCAGGATGCAGGAGGCCATGAGGCCCAGCAGCCTCAGGGTCATCCTGACCGAAACCCAGGATAGAGGCTGAAAGATCGGAATCATAGCCTGAATATCCTGGACTCGTCGTTCGGGAGGATAGACTCGAAAGAGCGTCGTGTCCAGAACCGCTCCGATGAAGAGGAGCTTCTGAGAGGGAATCAGGTGCGACTTTGGCATGTTGATGGAGAACCCCAGCGAATGCAGGAGGTCGGCCGTAGTCTGGAGGTGGGAGACGACAGCCTGGGGCGAGCCCGCCTTTAACAGCCAGTCGTCGAGATAGGGGAAGACTGGAACCCCTGATCTGCGCAGATGAGCTGCGACCACCATCACTTTCGTGAACACCCGAGGGGCGCTGGTAAGGACAAAGGGGAGCACAGTAAACTGAAAGTGCTCGTGGCCAACCGTAAACCGCAGGCAACGCCGGCAGGACGGGGATGTGGAAATATGCGTCCTGCAAGTCCAACGCTACCATCCAGTCTCCAGGGTCGAGGGCAGAGAAGACCTGAGCCAGAGTCAACATCTTGAACTTCTCCTTCCGGAGGAAGCGGTTGACATCCCTGAGGTCCAAGATAGGACGCAGGCCCTTGTCCTTCTTGGGCACCAGAAAGTAGTGGGAATAACAACCACGTCCTACTTCTGGCGCAGGAACGCGCTCGATGGCCCACTTGGCCAAGAGGGCAGCGACTTCCTGTTGGAGAAGTGCCAAGTGGTCCCCCGACATGCGGTGGTACTGAGGTGGCATGGCTGGAGGGGTAGTCTCGAAGGGGAGGGAGAAGCCCCTTCGGACTATTTGTAAAACCCACCTGTCTGAAGTGATGGTGCGCCAGTGGGGGAGGTGATGGCGAATCCTGCCTCCCACTGGCGTTTGATGGGCCTGAAAGACCGGACTAGGAAGGTTTGGAGGCAGTGGTGGCCGGGGTGGAGGTGGACTGACCCGCCCACTGGCCCCCTGACCCGCCTCGGCGGGTCCCACGTCCGCGCTGAGACTGTTGCTGCGCGGGCCTGTGGCTCTGTAGCGAACCTGACGGGGCGCCCCTTCCGTGGCCACGAAAGGAGCGAAAGGCAGAAGGCGGAGGAGGGCGAGAGGCCGAAAGGCCCAAGGACTTGGCCGTAGCCCGCGAGTCCTTAAAATGCTCCAGCGCACTATCCGCCTTGTTGCCAAAAAGGCGAATGCCATCAAAGGGCATGTCCATGAGAGTAATCTGGACATCCCCAGAGAAGCCAGTAGTCCTCAGCCAGGCGTGGCGATGGAGCGCCACTGTCGTGGAAAGCGCTCTGCCCAGCGAGTCGGCGGTGTCAAGGCCACATCGGATTGTGAACTTGGCTGCATCTCTCTCTTCAGCAATTGCCTGAGAGAGCACTGTCCGGGCCTCCTCCGGACACTGAGGCAGCACCTGCGCCACCGTATCCCACAGAGAGTGGGAATAACGGATGTAGGAAGGTGGAATCTGACTGCATGGTTACCCCCACTTTTTCCTGGTGTTTTGCTGGTTATTGACTAGTCTGACTGGGATCCTGCTAATCAGGACCCCAGTTTATCTGCTTACTCCCTAAATTGGTTGTTCATGTACTTTAGGTACACTCCAGATTGGATTCTGGGGTACCCTTATAAGTCCCTAGTATATGGTGTACTATGTACCCAGGGCATAGGTACCCCAGAGGCCTCCCAGGGGCTGCAGCATGTATTATGCCACCCCTGAGAGACCATTTAAAATGACACAAAAGGTCTGCTACAGCAGCGTGTGTAAGGTGGTGCATGCACCCCTTACTTAGATATAGGTTCACTATATCTCACCCTATCACTGCACATATAAACCTATCAGTCACCCCTATGGCAGGCCTTATCAATCCTGAAGGCAGGGTGCTGGGTTTTATGTGAGAGGGTGCCCATGCATGAGCAGAGCCCCTCTGCAGCCTTCGGAACCTATTCTCCGGGGTTGTTTGTGATGCAGCCAACCATATATACTTAAGTGCATTATAACCTCGCGGTAAATGCTAACTTTAAAACGGCTGCATGGAAACATGTCGTGTTTGGTGTCAAACACCTTGGAATCATACCTCCACACCAGTAACTGGTGTGGGAAGTATGATTCCACCCTCCTAGAGGGAGAAATATGACAACACTGGTACACCCGGTACCAGCTTCACAGAACCCTGGCATCACAAAATGGATGCTGCCAGCCACAGACACGAGTCTGCCCTCCTGCTGCTGGTCGAAACTCCGGCAGGGGAAGGCTTGACAATAGGTTTCCTGTCACAGGGAGGTGTGACCACCTCCCAGACAGGCTTTAGTGTATTGGGGCTGGGTGGGTGCACTCTCAGAGTGCTTTGATGTCTGCACTGGGGGGCACATTTGGTGTCCCTGTGCATAGTCCAGCTCAAACCGGTTGCAGGAGCCATTTGCTCCTGCTCTGGCGCGAAACTGGACAAAGGACATGGGTGTAGCCACCCCTCTGTCCTGACCCTCCCATAGGTGGGTCCCCAGAGTTTGTCCCACTCCTTCCTTGGGTATAAAACAGGAAACCCTGACTACAGGATTTTGGATATTACCTGGACTAAACTCTGCTACAGAAACCAAGTAACCTTCGACGATCTACGCTTTGCTGGACGACTGAAGAATCTCCCTTGGAGTAAAGGAGTTACTCCCCTGCTGAGCAGGCACCTAAACGAATCTGACCGGTTTGCATCTACGAAGCTCCCGAAGGACTCCGAAGATTTCTGCAATACAGGAGGTGGGTTCCCGAGGTCGATCTGAGCTCTCAGCAATTCTGAGGCCCGTATCCCTCGTGGGGACCGTGAAACCCGTACCCCTGGGCACCGTGTACATTTGCAGCAGCATATGCTTTTCGGCGAACCCTGAAGCTCTGCTGACCCCGAGCAGTAATTCCACCGAAGATTTCCGGCCTACACTCCACGAGTGTTCCGTGGGCTGGCACTTTGTGATTCCTCTCGAGGTCCCTTCACGATCCCTGTTCCGTTGGCCTGTGGGTCCCTGAGAAGGCAACTTTAACTTTCAGTGGGCTTCCCTGGTTGCTCCAGATGTGTCCTGACTCTCCATCGCTTGGGAAGTCCCCAGGACCTTACTGGTCCTCACAGAAGCATCTTTCCTCTGACCGCGTGGGTTGCAGTTGCCAAGGCTTGTTGGTGTTCAATCCGGACACTGACCCCCCCAGCACTCGACATCCTTCGTGGGACAGCTTGAATCCGGACTGTGGTCGTCGCAGACGTCTCCTGGTCCCCGTGGCTGCAGAGTCAAGCTTTGCCTCTTCGCACCTGAAGCACCCGACATCGGTGGGCATTCGATTGCTCCGCTCCTGGTCTCGTGAAGTGACCCAGACTTTGTCCCCTCTGCTTTCAGGTTCTTCACATCTCCGATGCAGGCTTGGATCACACCGGACACTTTTCTTCTCCACAGCAGCAGTACTTTCTCGCATCACGCCATTGAAAACGACAAGGGTTTCCGACACTACTTGACCCCTATGCACCCGGCTCCTCTGGGATAGGTAACACGGTACCTCGGTACTCTCAAGGGTGCTGGCCTTAGAACATTCTATGTTTAGCTGGGTTTGCTTGAAGTCCTCTCCTAAGTGTCCTTAATCTTTAAAATTCCAACCGCGACTTTCCCATAGAGTTGTACGGAGCTCGCGTCTGTGTTCCCACACTGCACCCGTCCTCCGTGGGTCCCCTGTCTCACTACCTTGGGTGGTTCCTTGGGGTCCCAGCGATTCTACGTGCTCTAGGCACTGTGCCTAGTCAAGTCGTGGTTCTTATACCACTTTCTTAGTATATGGTTCGGTCTCCCCCTGGAGCCCGCTGTGTATTGTGCTATTTACTGTCGTTCTAGTGATTTAATATTGTGTGTATTGTTCTCTAATCTCATAAAGAGGTTAGTAGAGAGTGCTTAGTAATAAATACATATATTTTATATACACCTGGTGTGGTTCTCCTTTCATTTGGTCATTCAGGAGGTCATATACTGGTAAAACAAGCTGCTTTACATTCCTTCAAGACTTAGCCTGAAGGCTGCTCTCCACAGCTACCACTAGGATAGCTTTCTATAAAGGTTGTCTTTAACCTAATCATCAATAAGGGTCGTTTGGACTGGTGCAAGGTGCCCACTTTAATTAGTGGACAGCATATACCAGGCCAACTTCTCACAACGGCCCAAGAGGCATGCGGTGTTCACAGCCCGCAGCCCTGAACTGGCGGAAGAAAAGATCTTCTTCCCAAACTGTTCCAGTCTCTTGGATTCCCTATCCAGGGGTGCGGTAGGGAATGCGCTTTGGGACGTGGAGGCTTAGACAACCAAGCTCTCAGGGGTGGGGTGTTGGGAGAGGAAAAGGGGGTCGACCGGGGCTGGGCGATGGCGTCGGGCCACGTTCCTATCCACAGGAGCCCCTGTGTTGGGCCTGGACCAGGTGCCCAAAAGAACGTCAGAAAGTGCATTGTTGAAGGGCAGCAGTGGCTCCGCAGGCTGAAGCACTTCTGTCAGGAGGTTAGTCCTGACGGCCACTGTAGGGAGTTGGAGGTGTAGAGCCTACGCAACACCACTGCGTAACTAGCACCCTCCTCCGTAGCCACGGTAGGAGGAGTTAGCATGCCAAGGTCAGGAGAGGTGTCAAGACCACTGGCATCCCCCAGCTCCTCTGTCCAGTCCGGGTCATACTCGCACTGAGCTGGGAGAGGGTCCTCAGACCCCTCCCAGTCCTCCCCTTCCTCCGATGGCTGTGGTACAGGCCGAAAATACGGAGGCTGGACATAGGGAAAGAAGGGTCCCATCGGCGTTGGAATCGGCGTCGAGCGGCGCCATTCCGTTTCCGTGTCTACATCAGGGCTGAAACCGGGGACGACGTCGTCCGGTGCCACGGGCGACGTCGGAAGTGGTGCAGGCGGGGTCGACGTTGGTGGAGGTGTTACAAGGTCAACCGGCGTCGACCGGGATCCAGGCCTGGATCCATGGGGGCCCTGCGGCGCCGGGGCCGACCGCGATGTCGGGGCCGGAGCCGCCAACAGTGAAGGGCGAGGGCCCCCAGTAGGGCCCGCGGGGCCCAAAGGCGCGCCGGCGGGGCCCGACGGCCCAAAGAGGCGGGCCATGGCTGACAGCTGTCCTGCAGCTGGGCCGGAGTCGCCCCCGGACCCGGGAAGGGCGGGTAGGCCGGGGGCGACTGCGTAGGCTCCGCCGGAGCCGCGGGGGTGGCACCACCCACACCCTCAGCCACGTCGCGCGACGGGCGAGGGGAAGTCGGAGAGCGATGGCGCTTCTTCGACTTCTTGTGCTTCGCCTTACCTGACCCCGAGTGCGAAGACTTTGACGATGAATGATGGTGATGGCTCCGCGACTGGTCCCTCGACCTCCCACGGGACCGGGACCTCGAGCGGCGCGGAGCCGACTGCCAGACTTCCAGCAACTTTCGGGACCGCTCCCGCAAAGTCTTCGGCGCCATGGCCCGGCAGTCGGAGCACGACTTTGGGTCGTGGTCGCGCCCCAGGCAGTAGAGACACACACGGTGCGGGGTCGTCACCGACATCATACGATGACAGTCCCCGCACGACTTGAAACCGGGCATCCCTACGGCACCTTAGGAGTTGAACGACTCGAAAAAACAGAGACAAAAGCCTCAAAAACTCAGTCAAAAAATGACTTGGAGTACCGCTCTCTCCGGATCTGCGCTTGCTGGCGCGGAAAAAGAAAGAACTGACGTCAGCACGCGAGGGCGGCGTCTAAGTAGCTGCAGCGACGTCATCTCGGCGACCACGACGGACGCGGAGCCGCACAACACCACCTTCCGACGCGCAGGGGTACTGCTGACGAAAACTTTCCGGATCCAGTCTGACGCCTGGGGGTAATTCTAAGGTAAGGAATCTATCACTACGTCTTTCTTTCAGATATGTAAAACGGAACGGAGGAGATTGTACCCAGTAAATACAAGGATCAGGTGTTAGGGCAGAGATGGCATATGGGGTTTTGTTTAGAGTGTTTCTGGTGGCATAGGTTTCACCACGCCGATGCCGTGAAACAACGGGAAGGAGGTGGTAACAAAGGGGTAATTAACAGCAGGGCAGGGAACGGCCGCATCAGCCTTAATGTAAAGCTGCTACCTACTAAAGGTTGGGCCACCCAGATGAAGCATAGCCAGAGGCTAAAGGGGCAGGTGGTAGACCTGGGCTGGGCTATGACTACAGCTATGGGCATACAGTAAAAACGCTGTTCCTTCCTGGCCAGTCGTGTGGACACAGAGTATTGTGTTGCATTCTTGTGCCCAGAATAGTCGAACGACGGTGGGAGGCTGACACACACCACCGTTTACTTGGCCTCAGTTTACTTCTGTATTCCACTACCCTCGCAGCCCCTTGACTCCCCACCCCAGAGCGAAGGGCCAGCTGCCGCGCACCATGTTATCGTGCAACGTTTGAACTCAGCTTTTTTGGACACTTTGCATGTTCACACTGAAAATCAAACACATTTATAATTTAAAAAAATGAAAGGCCAAGGCAAGCTGCACCTGTCCTGCCCTCATTCCACTGCTGGAAGATAACTCCAAAACAGAGCGATGCGCACAATATATTTTGATCGAGGACAGAGGTATCCTTGAACAACGCACAGCGTGCAAACAGTGGGTGTACAGCCAAGGCAGTCCAGGGCATGGAAGGACAGGACGACTGCACTGCTTGAGGTGGGATGGTGGCAGCACCGTTCTTACCTTTTGTGATGTATGTTTGTCTGGCACCTTGTGGTGTAAAGCGGGCACGCTAAGTGAAGAACGAGTTACTTACCTTCGGTAACGATGTATCTGGTAGAGACACAGTCTAGCCGCAGATTCCTTAACTTAGAATATACCCAGGCGTCAGACTGGATCCGGAGAATTTTTTGCAGCAGCACCTCTGGGCGCGGCTCCGCCCTGATGTCGTCCACGGACATGACGTCAGCGGAGCCATATAAGTCCCTCCTGGCGCACTGACGTCAGTTTTCTTCGGAGAAACTTTTCCGCGCCACAACGCGGAGCCACCACCAAAAACTGTGAGAGTATGGGAACTGTGTGCGAAAACGATGAAAAATCAGAAAGAATCGAATGGTGAGAAGCATCACTATAAATGACAGTGACAAGCACTGTATACTGAAAGCAATTGAAGGGAAAGAGCAGAGCACCGCTCTGAGAAACAGCCCCGGAAAAGCGAAGGCTGTGCCCTCCCCCGAGGCAAAACAACATATGAAAAGAATGTCAAGGCAGGCGACAGGAAGCCTGCAATCTCAAGACCTAACCGTGAAGCGCAACAAGACCGGAACCACATAAGTAATGACGATGTACCACAGGTCGGCAACACCAGGAATGCCGTATCCCCTGTGAGAGATCTATGGACTGAGGCACAGTCAAATAGACCCCAAACCAATTGACTGTAGTGGAGTCAAGAGACAAGAGACCCCAAAGCAATGGAGAAGTTGGGAGGGAGGGAAGAAGAACATTAGTAGGCCCCACACTGGAAGAACCAGGGTGTAGGGATGTAGAAGGATACATGCACCCACCGCCCACTCACGAGAATGGGTGGAGTAGAACAAGTAAAACAGAATGAATCATCCTACCGAGGAGGGAGGTGAAAGACGCCACCCCGCAGGAAGACAAAAGCCACCCGGAAGGAGGCGAGTGCATAAAACCCAACCTGAAAAGGTCCTCGCAGAGCGGGAGGATGGGCGGGCGTTAAGGAATCTGCGGCAAGACTGTGTCTCTACCAGATACATCGTTACCGAAGGTAAGTAACTCGTTCATCTGATAGAGACATCTAGCCGCAGATTCCTTAACTTAGAATAGATACCAAAGCCATACCCCATAGGAGACGGGTCTGCGACTGAACCCCACCAAGTTCCAAAGAGAACCCATTCGTCAACAAGTTGACTAAACACAGTGGGGGCAGCAATGCCAGCGTGGCCAACACCAGACCAGTAAGCTCTGTAAGGAGCGGAAAACAATGGGAGGCAAAGGTATCACAAGCCGCCCAGGGACGGCATGAAAACCCTCTCGTTTAAACAGGGTTGAAAGGGAGCACAGAACCAGAACGTCAGTGCAGAATGTGAGGGTCTATAACTTCCGCAAAAGAAGGTGAACTGATTATAGGAGCCGATGGATCCGCAAGATCCGATGGATCTGCAAGAGACAAAGACCCAGAGAGAGGACAAGACGGTATGACCGAGTCAGAGCATACAGGTCGAGCATGCACAACAGTGGAAGAAGTACTGTTGCAAGCGTACTAGCTAGGAAACTTGGACAGCAGTGGTAGGATTCTGACCATGTCCAGAAAGAGCCTGTGTTACCAGAGACACAAGACCTGCTATTGCGCAATCACCCCTTCACAAAAAGGGCATGTGAAAGGCAGACGTCAACAAGCAGAATGACATATAACCACGACTACAAGAAGAGACATGCATGCGGGGGACAGAAGTACACATGGGCAGACTGTGTGTACCGCTAGAACCACACTACATAAAAGGAAATGCCCAATGGAACGCAGCAAGAACAGCCCAGATGTGAAAGATGCATTACCAGGTAGTCAACCGGCGAAAGGGATCCGGCAAGCTGGACACACACAGAAGGCTTGCTTCCAAGAGAAGGCCGAGAGCAAGACCACGGACACAGCAGCAAGGAAACCCTAGCATGCGTGACCCTTGGTGGTGTGTAGAGCGCCGGACAGAATATACATCCAGAAAGGACACAGACATGAAGGATGCCTTTCATTAAAGAATACAAGAGCGCACCATAGGTACCACCAGCTATGTTGCAGCAGAACCGGACAGAGCAATGTCCAGATCCGTAAGCGACATCAGCCACCCGGCAGGGAGGAGCCACAGTCCCCCGCGAGACAGACCGGGAGACAGAGCAGTACAAGAAAGAGTCAGTACTAAACGTACATATAGTAACAGGAAATTGGAAAGAGATGTACATACAAGACAGTCCTGATGAGAACACTTCCACAGAGAGCAGCAGCAGCAGCCCGAAGTAGAAGTGTGACAAACTTCTGCGCGGAAAGCAGCAGGGGAAGAGGAAACTCTTGCTTGGGAAGTGCCCAGGAAAGTAAGGCACAAGACAATGTACAGTATTGGCGGACGTGGCGAGGATGCCACCGTCCATAGACAAAGTCCAGACAGGTCTGAACTACGAGAAAGTACTACCCATCCCAGAGAGAGGAGAGTAGAAACCAGCATCGCAAAAGCGTAAGGAAAGCGTAAGCCCCCCGTGACAGCGAACATACTAGGGAGCATCCACCTGACGCGCATAGAACACAGAAAAAATCGTGCCGCATCAGCCCTGGGTGCCTGGGGGCAGCGCCACAAGGCTCCGCCCTGAGGTCGTCCATGGGCAGGACGAACTGTGCCGGAATGGAACAGAACAAGGTGGTCCAAGGGACAATGGCTGACAATAAGTGCAGCCATCATAGACAAGGATGGCGAAGCTGAAATGCACTTCTGGAAGAGGCAGGCGAGGCAGAACCTCGAGAAAGTGAGCACCTACAGATGCAAGGGAGTGCTACGGACTAACCGCAGACCCAAACGGATAGGCAATAGAGCGATGCCAACCTGTGGGCCGAAAGAAGGAAAAGGAAGGGTCCACAACAACAGAAAGAGACCACAGTCTGATTCGCAGGACAACCCCTTTGAAGAAGACTCCACAGAAGCCTTCCAAGCCTTCTGTGTAAGGAAGACAGCTATACAATAGCCAACGAATACCCCGCATAGGGTAAGCCTCAACCCCAGCTAGGGGCACCTCTTGAGCACGAACTCATAGACAGAGGAGTCAAAAGAAAGCAGAATCAGCTGACCAGTTGCACTAAATAGAGCAAAAACGGCGGGAAGCCGTACAGGCCGTCTGGGTATTATGTCATGAACCCAGGGCCCAGAACAAGCAGAGACAACACTGCACCGGAAAATAAAAATCCACAAAAGGACTAGAAAACACAAAGTCATGGGAGCCCAGACATGAGGCGGTTGACTGCTGAGTCCGCATGACTGTCAAAAAGGGACACGTCATCAAATGGCAAATCCCGAAGACTCACCCGAACATTGTCAGGGAAACCGCCATCGCGCAGCCAGGCATGGCGACGCAGAGCAACGGACCTGGCCATCGCTCGACCCACAGAGTCAGTGGTGTCCATAGCCGAACAAATGGTAAATTGTGCCATTTCTCGGCCATCATGAAGGAGACGATCCAGGTCAGCACGGGGCCCCTCTGGAAGAGAGGGCAGAAGATGCTCGACCGAGTCCCAAAGGGCAAAAGTAGCCCGTGCAAACACGCAAGACGTGTTCAGAGCACGGATGCCCGAACTAGTGGACGCAAAAATTTGGCGGCCACATGTCTCCAACCAACGAGACTCCCTAGTGGGAGGTAGCAACGGGAGAGGAAGGCTGTGAGGCGAAAGCCGCCTGGACCACCCGGCCGTGAGCCCTAGGATGAAGGGACAAACAGACAGGGTCATCTGGAGCCGGGCGATGCCGACGTGCGATAGCCCGATCCACAGGGTCTCCCGAAGAGGGCCATGCCCACGTGCCAAGCAGGGTGTCAAATAACGACCCGCCAAAAGGCAGCAAGGGCTCCACCTCCACAGCATCCTGGTGGAGGAGATCCAATAATGGATCAGAAGGCAAGGAGACTGAGGGGGGTTACAGGTGTAAAATAGCTGTAGCCCTTCGAACAGCCCTCGCAAATGCCGCAATAGCCTCTGTAGCCATTCTAGGTGGCGATAACAAACCATCTGTAGGGGACGATTGAAGACTAACGCGTCCCCCAGAAAGGAGAGACGCCGCAGCAGGAGGCCGAGCAAAGGGCCACTGGCCAGGGGGCAGCGGAGCCAGAGAGCGTGGAAACAACCCTGGGTGCTCCGGGTCCTCATCCTCTTCGAACAGAGGAACAACAGGGACCGGCGCAGACCGGCGTCGACAATCACCAAGGGTGACTCGGCCTGGCGTCGGACTAGCGTCGCCTCGCCCTCTACCGAGGCCTGTGGGGAGGAAGGATGTCGACAAGGAGTCGAGCTCCGTGCTGCAGCCGCATCCGACATCGGCGCAGGGAGCCCCAAAGGGCTAGGCGGAGACGGGGCAGAAGGGCTCGACGTCTGACTGGGATGCCCCTCCGGGCCGTGTCCCAATGTTGCAGCGACTCCGGAACCGGAGTCGAGGAACTCGGCCGGTACCGAGGGCGAACCCGCCGGCAAGGACCCGACCTGAGTCCCTACCCCCTCTGTGGGGCCCGAGGGCGCACCAGGGAGAGGGGGTGACCCAAAGATGGAGTGAAGAGCTTTGGAATAGGCTTCCATTTGGGCCCGAGTCGCCCCAACACCCTGAAAGGGCGGGTATAAGGGAACCGACTCCTGGGCGCCCGTGCCCGGTAAGGACCGGGAGCAGCGGGCCCCGTCGTCACGTTTATGTGAGGTCGACGACCTCTGTGACTTGTGCTTGTGCTTACCTGCGGCAGGCGAACGACGTCCGCGGGAACAACTCCGTGACCGGACCCGAACAGGAGCCCCAGCTCGAGATGGAGATCGGCGGCGCGTAGGCTCTGAGCGGGACATCCGGGCGGTCAACAACTTCATCCAGCGCTCCCGCAGGGACTTCGGCTTCATCTGCCGGCAGGCGTCGCACTCCTCGGAGCCGTGGTGCTCTAGTGGGGAAGGATGCAATGAATGATTGAGAATGAGTGCACGAAGTAAAAGTGTGAATGAGGTTTGTGGGAGCGGAAGTAATGAATGCATGTGAAAGAACAGAGTGGAAGGGGGAGAGAGAAGGAGGCAACCCGAGTGTTAGAATAGGATTTTGTAAATAGCAGTGGGTTTGAAGGTTACGTGTAACGAGAGATGAGTGTGAAGTAGGGAGAGAATGGGGGCTGATGAGAGCATGTGACATTGATATTGGCAGCAAGTGAAAAGAGGGGATTGTTAGATGTGAACCAAAGTACTAGACGGATATAGTCGGGCCATGTTTCGTTCGTGACAATGGAGCGCTAAGCAAATGTTATGGGGCTGTTTAAACAACACTGTTGACATAGGGGCTAATTGTGGACATAGATAAACGGGTTGAAACGCAAAATGGCATTGCAATGAATTGTATATGAATTTGTGATGTTTGTTTAAGTGAGAAGTTATATTACGATTAGAAGTAATTGGCTATTGTTTCATTGTGATTTGTAGTGACCCCTGACGAAGGGCGCCCCAGCCCGAAATGCATTGGGTGTATTGAATAAACACTGCCTTTTTAATGAACTCTGCATCAATCATGTTCTTACGAGAGGTCCGGAGGGACACAGTTCGAACAGAAGAAATCTGGAAAAATGGCACAGAAAACCGCGTGTGAATCATAACATTCGATATTTAAGTAAAGAGAGGAGTAAAAGAGTTTGATTAAATGGATTACATGGATTATCGTGGAGATAAAATTACAGCCAACATGGCGCAAGTTAGCAGTGCGATTGGTTGGGACGAGATGATGCCCCACTTCGTAATGTTGTTGTTTATCTGGGTGTTGTTTGGGCATGACACCATACCAGTCTGCACGCACTTTGGGAATAGATGGACAAGTTTGGACAGCGTGAATATATAGGTGTGCATCCTACTTTCATAATTTACATTGAACGATGATGCCCTCTTATGGGATAGCACCCGCCAGTTGAGAATGGATTAAGAAGTATAAGCAGACGAAGTCGATGGTTCCACACGGACGGCGTAAACACCTCGGTTCATTAAAAAAGACTGTTTATGAAAAAGGAAATGAATTTTAACATCAGTCACAATTTTTTTTAGATTTTTTTTTAGATGTTTATTTAATTAGAAACATTCAGCGCATTAAGCAATACGTTCGTGATTGCATCAGTGGAGTTTTCACAAGTATAGTGCACTATGGGAGATGGAGTTTTGTTTGCATCTAATTAGCGCTAATGTCTGCAGATTGGATGGCGGGAAAAGCCAAGAAATGGGCCAATCGGGTGGCACTAGGGAGATTCGATTTGGTTAAAAGTGGGAGGTAGTATGGGGAAAATAAACGCTTCTTTTTTTAAATGGAGACGTAGATTTACGGTTGTAGAACCTTGCGGCAGGTACGGGAAAATCTAGAATTTCTAATTCAGCGAAGAATGAAGGCAAAGAGTGTGAATGATTTCTAGTGGGGAAGGATGCAATGAATGATTGAGAATGAGTGCACGAAGTTAAAGTGTGAATGAGGTTTGTGGGAGCGAAAGTAATGAATGCATATGAAAGAACAGAGTGGAAGGGGGAGAGAGAAGGAGGCAACCCGAGTGTTAGAATAGGCTTTTGTAAATAGCAGTGGGTTTGAAGGTTACGTGTAACGAGAGATGGGTGTTAAGTAGGGAGAGAATGGGGGCTGATGAGAGCATGTGACACATTGATATTGGCAGCAAGTGAAAAGAGGGGATTGTTAGATGTGAACCAAAGTACTAGACGGATATATAGTCGGGCCATGTTTTGTTCGTGACAATGGAGCGCTAAGCAAATGTTATGGGGGTGTTTAAACAACACTGTTGACATAGGGGCTAATTGTGGACATAGATAAACGGGTTGAAACGCAAAATGGCATTGCAATGAATTGTATATGAATTTGTGATGTTTGTTTAAGTGAGAAGTTATATTACGATTAGAAGTAATAATTGGCTATTGTTTCATTGTGATTTGTAGTGACCCCTGACGAAGGGCGCCCCAGCCCGAAATGCATTGGGTGTATTGAATAAACACTGCCTTTTTAATGAACTCTGCATCAATCATGTTCTTACGAGAGGTCCAGAGGGGCACAGTTTGAACAGAAGAAATCTGGAAAAATGGCACAGAAAACCGCGTGTGAATCATAACATTCGATATTTAAGTAAAGAGAGGAGTAAAAGAGTTTGATTAAATGGATTACATGGATTATCGTGGAGATAAAATTACAGCCAACATGTGGCAAGTTAGCAGTGCGATTGGTTGGGACGAGATGACGCCCCACTTCGTAATGTTGTTGTTTATCTGGGTGTTGTTTGGGCATGACACCATACCAGTCTGCATGCACTTTGGGAATAGATGGACAAGTTTGGACAGCGTGAATATATAGGTGTGCATCCTACTTTCATAATTTACATTGAACGATGATGCCCTCTTATGGGATAGCACCCGCCAGTTGAGAATGGAGAAAGAAGTATAAGCAGACGAAGTCGATGGGTCCACACGGACGGCGTAAACACCTCGGTTCATTAAAAAAGACTGTTTATGAAAAAGGAAATTAATTTTAACATCAGTCACAATTTTTTTTAGATTTTTTTAGATGTTTTTTTAGATGTTTATTTAATTAGAAACATTCAGCGCATTAAGCAATACATTCGTGATTGCATCAGTGGAGTTTTCACAAGTATAGTGCACTATGGGAGATGGAGTTTTGTTTGCATCTAATTAGCGCTAATGTCTGCAGATTGGATGGCGGGAAAAGCCAAGAAATGGGCCAATCGGGTGGCACTAGGGAGGTTCGATTTGGTTAAAAGTGGGAGGTAGTATGGGGAAAACAAACGCCTCTTTTTTGAAATGGAGACGTAGATTTACGGTTGTAGAACCTTGCGGCAGGTACGGGAAAATCTAGAATTTCTAATTCAGCGAAGAATGAAGGCAAAGAGTGTGAATGATTTCTAGTGGGGAAGGATGCAATGAATGATTGAGAATGAGTGCACGAAGTTAAAGTGTGAATGAGGTTTGTGGGAGCGGAAGTAATGCACAAGTTACTAACTTGTGTAACGATATATCTGTAAGAGACAGTAGTTAGTGACAGATTCTTTACCTTAGAATATCCCCAGGCATCAGGCTGGATCCGGAAAGTTTTGAGTAGCAGTACCCCTGCGCGTCGGTAGGCGGCGTCGTGCGGCTCCGAGTCCGTCGTCGGCATCGTGATCGCCGGGATGACGTCGCGGCCAGTACTTAGACGCCGCCCATGCGCGCTGGCGTCAGTTCTGTACAGGACTTTCCGCACCAGAAACGCAGAGCCATGCAAGAAACTGACACTGCTGTCTGAAAACTAGGGCCCTGAAAGGGATGACCTTAACCCTAGAAATCAGTTCGCAGAACGGGGAGGATGGGTGGGGCGGTAAGGAATCTTTCACTAACTACTGTCTCTTACAGATATATCGTTACACAAGTTAGTAACTTGTGCATCTGAAAGAGACACGTTAGTGACACATTCCTTACCTTAGAATAGATACACCAGCAATACTGCGAACAAAGATCAGACGAGGAAGTCCCGGAGAACAGAACGGCCAAAGAAGCCGTCTCTCCGGAATTGGCTGTCAAGGCAGTAATGCTTGGTAAACGTGTGCAGCGAGGCCCACGTACCTGCCTGACAAATGTCCTGCAATGGGACACAACGCCCCAAAGCCGTGGTGGCGGCTGTCGCCCTGGTGGAATGGGCACGTAGCCCAACAGGGGGCTCCTTCTTAGCCAAAGAATAGCAGGCTTTGATAGACAAGACGACCCAGCGGGAAATGGTCCGCTTGTGTACCGCCCAACCTTTTTTGGCGCCCACGTAGCCAACAAAGAGCTGGTCGTCCACTCGGAACTGTCGTGTGCGGTTCAGATAGAAAGAAATCGCACGTTTTGGGTCCAGACGGTGGAGCCTCTCTTCCTCTCTGGAAGGATGCGGAGGCGGAAAGAAGGTGGGCAAAGTGATGGTCTGCCCAATGTGGAAGGCAGTAACCACCTTTGGCAAGAAGGACGGACGCGTCCTAAGAACAACCTTGTCTGGATGAACAGACAGAAAGGGGGGCTTGCAAGAAAGAGCCTGGAGCTCACTCACCCGCTGAGCGGAGGTGATAGCCACCAGAAAGGCTGTCTTCAGAGTGAGGAGACGAAGAGGACAGTTATGGAGAGGCTCGAAGGGAGCGCACATTAAAAAGGTAAGAACCAAGTTCAAGTCCCACTGAGGCATTACAAACGGAACAGGAGGGAAAAGGTGTGTAATGCCTTTAAGAAACCTGTTAACAACAGGGGACTTGAAAAGGGAGGGCTGATCAGGAAGCCTGAGAAAGGCCGAGATAGCACAAAGGTAGCCCTTGATGGTACCCAGGGCAGAACCCTGTTGGGCCAGGGAAAGAAGGAACAGTAGAACCTCAGAAAGAGGGGCAGAAAGGGGATTCACAGCCTTTGCTGTGCACCATGCCACAAACTTGTTCCACCTGCAGGCGTTACCACCTTAGTGGAGGGACGCCTGGCTGCCAGAATCACATCACAAACTTCGGGAGGTAAGTCGAAAGGAATCAACTGCCGCCGCTCAATCTCCACGCAAGGAGGTGGAGACTGGACAGGTTCGGGTGGAGGACCGTCCCCTGCTGCTGCGACAGAAGATCCTCCCGAAGAGGCAGTCGGATAGGGGGATCGATGCTCATACTGAGTAGCTCGGGATACCAAACTCTTCGAGCCCAGTCCGGAGCCACAAGAATGACTTGGGCCCGGTTGCGCCGAATCTTCTTCAACACTCTGGGAAGAAGTGGTATAGGCGGAAAGGCGTACAACAGACCGCAACTCCACTCGCGACGAAAAGCGTCGCCGAACGAGTGCCGCCTTGGAAATTCCAACGCGCAGAACTGATGACATTGCGCGTTCTCTTCGGTGGCGAATAGATCTAACCAAGGCTCTCCCCACTGTAGAAAGAGTCCTTGCGCCACTTCCGAGTGAAGACGCCATTCGTGATCCATCATGCACCTGCGGCTGAGTTCGTCCGCCCTGGCGTTCAGGGAACCTGCCAGGTGTTGAACCATCAGGAATATGCCCTGATGTTCCAGCCATGTCCAGAGGCGCAGAGCCTCCTGACATAGGGTCCACGACCCCACCCCGCCTTGTTCGTTGCAGTACCACATGGCGGTGGTGTTGTCTGTGAACACCTGCACTACCTTCTCCTTGACAGAGGGAAGGAATGCCTTGAGTGCAAGTCGGATCGCCCGGAGCTCCAGAAGGTTGATATGAAGCAGGGACTCCGCCGGAGACCAGAGGCCTCTGATCTCCGCCTCTCCCATGTGACCGCCCCATCCCAGAAGGGACGCGTCCGTCACAACTGTGTGCTCTGGCTGGGGAAGGGAGAGGGATCTGCCCGTGACCCATTGCCGGTTCGAGAGCCGCCACTGCAACTGCCTTGCAGTTCCCTCCGAGATCTGGACGTAATCGGACAGATTCCCCTGATGCTGCGCCCACTGGAACTTCAGGTCCCACTGCAGAGCCCGCATATGCCATCTGGCATGATCGACCAGCAGGATGCAGGAGGCCATGAGGCCCAGCAGCCTCAGGGTCATCCGTACCGAAACTCAGGATAGAGGCTGAAAGATCGGAATCATAGCCTGAATATCCTGGACTCGCCGTTCGGGAGGATAGGCCCGAAACTGCGTTGTGTCCAGAACTGCTCCGATGAAAAGGAGCTGTGGAGAAGGAATCAGGTGCGACTTCGGCACGTTGATGGAGAACCCCAGCGAGTGCAGGAGTTCGGCCGTAGTCTGGAGGTGGGAGACGACTGCCTGGGACGAGCCCGCCATCAACAACCAGTCGTCGAGGTAGGGAAGACTGGAACCCCTGCCCGGCGCAGATGAGCTGCGACCACCGCCATCACTTTCGTGAACACCCGAGGGGCGCTGGTAAGGCCAAAGGGGAGCACGGTGAACTGAAAGTGCTCGAGGCCTACCGTGAACCGCAGGTAACGCCGGTGGGCCGGCAGGACGGGGATGTGAAAATATGCGTCCTGCAAGTCCAACGCTACCATCCAGTCTCCAGGGTCGAGGGCAGTCAAGACCTGAGCTAGGGTGAGCATCTTGAACTTCTCCTTCCGGAGGAAGCGATTGACGTTCCGGAGGTCCAAGATAGGACGCATGTCCTCCTTGTCCTTTTTGGGCACCAGAAAGTAGTGGGAATAACAACCACGTCCTACTTCTGTGGTCGGAACGCGCTCGATGGCCCCCTTGGCCAAGAGGGCCGCAACTTCCTTTTGAAGAAGCACCAAATGATCCCCCGACATGCGGTGGCATTGAGGTGGCATGGCTGGGGGGGTAGTCTCGAAGGGGAGGGAGTAGCCCCTTCGGACAATGTCCAAGACCCACCTGTCCGATGTGATGGTACGCCAGTGGTGAAGGTGATGGCGGACCCTGCCCCCCACTGGCGTGCTGTGGACCTGAAAGGGTGGACTAGGAGGGCTTGGAGGCCGCGGACGGGGCGGAGGTGGTGGCCTGACCCGCACGCTGGTTACCCGACCCACGTCGGCGGGAGCCAAGTCCTCGGCCATGCGAAGGCGCTTGCTGCGCGGGCCGGTGGCTGGGCAATGGACATGACTGGGCGCCCCTTCCGTGGCCACGAAAGGGGCGAAAAGCAGACTGCTGCGGAGGGCGCGAGGAGGAGAGGCCCAAGGACTTGGCCGTAGCCCGTGAGTCCTTAAAGTGATCCAGCGCGCTGTCTGCCTTATTGCCAAAAAGGCGGATACCATCGAAGGGCATGTCCATAAGGGTGTTTTGGACATCGCCCGAGAAACCAGTGGTCCTCAGCCAGGCGTGACGGCGCAGCGCCACTGTCGTAGCAAGCGATCTGCCCAGCGAGTCAGCGGTGTCTAGGCCACATCGGATTGTGAACTTCGCCGCGTCTCTCCCGTCTGCAATAACACGGATGAGTAGTGTCTGGACCTCCTCAGGACACTTAGGCAGCACTTGCGTCACCGAATCCCACAGAGAGTGGGAATAACGGCCCAAAAGGCAAGCGGTGTTCACGGACCGCAAGCCAGCACTGGAGGAAGAAAAAATCTTCTTCCCAAATTGTTCCAGCTTTTGGATTCCCTGTCCGGCGGAGCCGTAGGGAAGGCGCTCTGAGAGGTAGAGGCTTGAACAACCAAGCTCTCGGGGGTGGGGTGTTGGGAGAGGAACAAGGGGTCGCCCGGGGCCGGGCGATGGCGTCGGGCTACGTTCCTGTCCACAGGAGCCCCTGTGGTGGGCCTGGACCAGGTGCCCAAAAGAACGTCAGAAAGTGCGTCGTTGAACGGCAGCAGTGGCTCCGAAGAGGTAGCCGCCAGCTGAAGCACTTCCGTCAGGAGGTTAGTCCTGACAGCCACTGTAGGGAGCTCGAGGCGCAAGGCCGCGGCCGCCCTACTTAACACCGTTGCATAACTTGCTCCCTCCTCCGTAGCCACGGAAGGAGGAGACAGCATGCCAAGGTCTGGAGAGGTGTCCAGGCCACTGGCATCACCCAGTTCCTCTGCCCAGTCCTGATAAGGCTCACATTGGGCTGTGAGAGGGTCTTCCGACCCCTCCCAGTCCTCCTCGTCCTCCAAAACAGGTGAAAAGTATGGAGGGCGGACATGAGGGAAGAAAAGTCCCATTGGCGTCGGAATCGGCGTCGGCCGACGTCGATCCGGCTCCGTGTCCGGTTCAGGGGAGAACCTGGGGACGGCGTCGTCCGGGACCTCGGACGGCGCCGTGAACGGTACCGGGGAGGTCGGCGCCGGTGGAGGTGTCGTCAGGTCAACCGGCGTCGACCGGGATCCAGGCCTGGATCAGAGGGGGTCCTGCGGCGCCGGGGCTGGAGCCGCCGGAGACACTGGGGCGGGAGCCGCCGGTGGTGCCGAAGGAGGCCCGCGGGGCCCGAAAGCGCACCGGGGTAACCCTTAGGCCCGAAGATGCGAGCCATGGCCGACAAGAAGTTCTGGATGTCGGCCGGAGTCGACGTCGGACCCGTAACAGGCGGGTAGGCCGGCGTCGGCTCATCGGGTACTCCCGGAGCCGCGGGGGCGGTACCAACAGGACCCTCAGCCAAGTCGTGAGACCGGCGAGGGGAGGTCTTAGAACGACGCTTCTTAGACCTCTTGTGCTTCGCCTTACCTTAAGACGAAGACTTCGACCCCGACGAATGACGACGGCTCCGCGACCGTCCCCTCGACCTCTCCCGGGACCGGGACCTCGAGCGGCGCGGAGCCGAGTGCCGGGCCTCGAGAAGCTATCGAGACCGCTCTCGCAAAGCCTTCGGGGCGAGGGACCGACACTCGGGGCACGACGTGGGGTCGTGGCCGCGCCCCAGGCAGAAGAGACACTCTCGGTGCGGATCCGTAATCGACATCATGCGATTACAGACCTCGCATGGCTTGAAGCCGGGCATCCCTACCGACACCTTGGAGTCGAAACGACTCGAAAACTTGGACAAAAAGTCTCAAAAAATACTCAGTCAAAAAATGACTGGGGCACTGCTCAATCCGGATCTGCGCTTACTGGCGCGGAAAAAGAAAGAACTGACGCCAGCGCGCATGGGCGGCGTCTAAGTACTGGCGGCGACGTCATCCCGGCGATCACGACGCCGACGACGGACGCGGTCAGCTTCAGGAGCAGGAGCGGTCCCCCACAGCCGAGAAGCGCAGACGTGAGAAGGAAGACAGTCACGCAAGCCCCAGCAGAGCGACGGACAGGAGCACACGGGACACGCCAAGGCCCACAGGGGTGGACCATAACGTCCCGGCGCGCACAGCCGGCAGCTGGTACAAACCATGAAGAAGCGCCCAGAACAGGCCGAGCGCAAGACCAGGACCGAGGCAAGGGAGCCCCCCGCACAAGCCCCAAAGAAGGACCGTCCCAGTGGTACAATCCGGCCCACGAAGAGAAGTGGGAAACATGTAGCACAGACCCAAAGCCGTCAACCAGAACACAGGAGAACACGGCCCCCCTGGAACTCAAGGTAGAGGAAACACCAAGACACGACGCCGTAGACGGCATGACAAAAAGTCGGTCTGGCGATCCAGCGGCTGAGGAGGGAAGGCAAAACGCATCAGCGGATACTGAGCAGGACGGAACCTAGAGCAGCGGACGCCACGCGAAGGCTGAGGAAAAAAAAAAGGGGGACCGCACCAAGCGGAATACAGTGACGCCAGGAAATACGAGGAACCGAAGGAGGGATCCACGCCCGCCCAGCTGAGGACAGGGCTATACAATAGCCAACAAGTACCCCACCTAGGGTATGGCCAAAACAAAACAGGGGAACACCTCTCAGGGAAAAACCCACAGCAGAGGTCCAGAACAGAAAAACCTGTGGTTATCACCACAGATGGCTTACCAATCAGCCAAAAAAGGGGACACAAATGGCCCAACCTGAGGACCCATACGGCGTCATTAACCGCCAAAAACACACACACAGCAAGCGAAAAGGCCGTACCCGCAGCCAAAAGGACAGAGGGACCAACCGAAGGACCCGAAAGGCAGTCCTAGCCCCACACAGCACACAGAGGGGCCAACCGAAACACTAGGCCCAAGGAGAAAGGCGGGACAAACGCCTCCCAGAAGACACCTGAGGACCGACAACCCGAAGGTTACGGAGGGGGAGGAGGACGGAGCCTCGCAAGGAGTCGTTGAATAGCGGAGTCCGCGTGGGAGTTAAATAACAGAATCCCATCAAAGGGCAGGTCAACAAGACGCTCTCGAATATTCTCGGGAAAGACGCTATCCCGCAACCAAGCATGGCGGCGGAGGGCCACGGAACTCGCCATAGCGCGGGCGAGGGAATCGGAGACATCCAAGGCCGAACGGAGAATAAAAGCAGCTAACTCCCGACCATCCAACACATGGTGCCGCAGATCAGATTGGACACCGTCGTGGGAGGCGCGAGACAGGAGGGACTCCACGGAATCCCATAGGTCAGAGGTAGCCCTGGCCAACACACAAAGGGTGTTGAGCGCGCACAGAGCAGCACTAGTGGAAGCGAAAATGTTACGCCCCCAGGAGTCCAACCACCAGGCCTCCCGTGACGGAGGGAGCAACACCGAAGGCAAGGAGGGGAAAGGAGTCTGCAGGACAGGGCCCTGGGCAGAGGGGTGGGGAAAAAAGGCAGACCGGATCGTGCGGGGCAGGACGGTGGCGGTGGAGGAGCGGGTGAGGCACCGGATCCCTCGTAGCAGGATGCCCCCAGGCCCCCAGAAGAGAGTTATGGAGCGAAGCTTCAAACGGAAGAAGAGGATCCCCTCCACCAGAGCCCTGGTGGAGAATCCCCAACAAGTGATCCGTTGGGAGCGGAGCAACCGGATTGCCCATCTGCAAAATGCCAGCGGCCGTGGAGATGGCCCGGACAAAGGCTACACTCGCCTCCGTAGGGCGACGTGGGGGAGAGAGCAACTCTTCCGTGGGCCAAGGCTGTAAACTAAGCCGCCCGTCCCCATGCCCTGCCGGAGGAAGAAAAGGCCAGCCCCTGTAGGATGAAGGACCCACGGACGAGTGGGGAGCCTGAGGGGTCTCCGAAGAAGGCGGAGAAGCCTGCGGGGCCGCCAACTGCAAGGTGCGGGAGAGCGGGTCCGGGGACTGGGGACGCAGAGACGGCATAGAGCCCGCCCTGGAAGCTGCCGGGGAAAAAGCAACAATGCGGCGTCCAGTCTCCGGGGAAGAGGAGACAAGGAGATGACAACCCTCCGAAGAGGAGGAGTCGACGCTCCGACGCCGGGACGGCGCCGGAGAGTCCGCCAGCGGCACCGGCACGTCCTCGCAAGGCGCCGAAGTGTCCACCAGGGGCGTCGAGTCGACCTCCACCACCACACGCAGTCTAGGAGAAAGGGGCGGGGTTGGAGCCAAAGCGGTCAATGAACGGCGCCGAAAAGGCGCCGGCTCGACCCCCGACGAGGCAGCCGCCGGTGCAGGGGTCCGAGAGGGAACCGGGGAGGCACCCGGGTCCCGGCCTCCACCCGCGGCGCCGCCAGGGCCGGGGAGGAAAGCCGTCGGCGCCGGCTCGGCCTCCGGGAAGACAGCCGCCTGCCCAGAGGACCGAGAAGGACTCGGGGACGAGCCGCGAGTCCCGGCGACCACCCGCAACACCACAGGGAGCCCCGCGGGACTTTGCGGCGAGGCAGGGACGCCGTGGGCCGAAGAGGGGAACCCCGGAGGGCCGCACCTCGACGACACCACACCTCCAGAACCTGAAGCTGAACACGTCGGCGCCGGGGACGAATCCGCCGGCGAGTCCGCGGAAGGCCCCGCGCATGGCAAGGGATCCGCAGACGTCTCAGGAAGAGGAGGGGGGCCCAAAGAAGCCCGCAGAGCCGAAGCGTAGGCCTTCATTTAGGCCCTTGTCGCCCCAACGCCAGGAAACGGCAGATAGGTTGGCGACGGGCGAGGGCGCACGTCCCGAGAGGAACCCGCGCCCTCATCAGAACGAGGACAGGGCCTCGGCGACAAACTGCAAGACTTACCGGCGGGCGAGCGACGCCCGTGGGGCCTCGGCGAAGGACGATGCCATAACCGGAATCGGCGGCCCTTGGACCCTTCCGAGGCAAGGGACGGGCGCGGGGACGAGACCGATCTGGACAAGCGGGCCGAAAGCAACTTCATCCGGCGCTCCCGCCGGGACTTCGGCTTGAGATGCTGACAGGCGTCGCAGTCCGTAGAGTCATGGTGCTCGCCCAAACACCACATACAAATAGGGTGAGGGTTAGTTGCCGACATCTGACGTGCAGAAGAAGCACACCTTTTGAAACCCGAAGGCATTGCACACTGTTCCCAACGCAAAGCGTTAAAAGAGGCCTGAAAACAGGCCAAGGGAACTCACTCCGGATCCGCGTTGCACGCGGAAAAGAAGAAAACTGATGTCAGCGCGCCGGGGTGGGACTTATGTGACCTCGCTGACGTCACGTCCGCGGACAGCGTCAGGGCGGAGTCGTGTGGTGCCACGCCCCCCGGCGCAGGGATGCTGTGGCAAAATTTTCCCGGATCCAGTCTCACGCCTGGGGATAATTCTACGCTAAGGAATCTGCGGCTAGTATTCTCTATCAGATATGGGAGTAAGAACTCACACCCAGAGAAACAGCTGGGGGGAAGCACAACACCAGTGCCAGAAATGTGAGTAAGAACCCACACCCCGAGAAACATCTGGGGTGGAGCAAAAAACCGGTGGAAGACAGTCATAGACATGAGCCACGCCTTGAAGAGCTATGAAATACGCACAACCTGTGTGGACCAATATGGCGAGTATACACAGAATACAGAAGAGACCGTTCCGGAGCGGAACAGAGCGGCCTGTTCCCTCAGGGGCGCATGTCCACCTTTAGACAGGTAAGACGGGCACAGCAAAGCTGCAAGAACACGCCAGGAAAAATAGGCATGAGAAAACCCCCAACGAAACAGCAGGGAAGGCGCCCCTACTGAGACAGGAAGGAACTACGGACCGACCGTAGACACCAATGTGAACCCCCGGAGAGAAACCAACCCCATGGATCTCACCAGAGGAGACGTCCTACAATAGTAGGAAAAGTCAACGTGCTGCAAAACTTCCTGGGTAAGGAATAGTAGCTATATAACAGCCAACAAATACCCCACATAGGGTAAGGCACAACCCTACAAAAACAAGGGTCCCTCTTGGGACAAGCTCGTAGGCAGAGGCTCAAAAGAAAGGCAACAACAGCTGAACCAGCTGTACTTTAGAATAAAGGAAAGAATGCGGCTGAACAGCCAAACAACCCCGAACGTCTGTAACCCAGGCGGCCAACAGAAAAAACAGTGACGGCACCGTCGCAAAACCAAAATTCCTCCACGAGGATTAAAACCTGGGAAGTCATTGAAACATAGACAGGAGGCGCTGGACCGCCGAATCAGCATGGGCGTCAAAAAGAGTGACCCCATCAAATGGTAGATCTCTAAGCCGCTCCTGAATATGTTCTGGGAAAACGCCATCGCGCAACCACGCATGGCGGCGCATGACAACCGACCTGGCCATAGCCCGACCCACGGAGTCAGTGGTGTCCATGGCGGACCGAATCGAAAATTGCGCCACATCATGGCCATCACGTATTAGCCGGTCCAGATCGGCACGAGAGCTCTCCGGCAAGGAGGGGAGGAGCTGCTCGACAGTGTCCCAAAGGGCAAAAGTAGCCCTAGCAAATACGCGCAACGTGTTCAGGGACCTGAGTCCCGAGCTGGTGGACGCAAACACATCGCGGCCACATGACTCCAACCACCGAGACTCCCGATTGGGAGGATGCAGCGGAACAGGAGTGGAAGAGAGAGCTGCCTGAAGCACAAGTCCATGAGCCCCAGGATGGAGGGTCAAACAGGCAGGGTCATTGGGAGCCGGGCGATGTGCCACAGCACGATCCACGGGGACCCCCGAAGAGGGCCTCGCCCACGTCCCGAGAAGGATGTCATATAATGACTCCGCAAATGGCAACAAGGGCTCCATGTCCCCCGCGTCCTGATGGAGAAGATCCAGCAACGGATCCGAAGGCCTAGAGACTGAGGACGGCTGCATTCGTAAAATATCCGCAGCCCTGCGAACAGCCCTGACAAACGTCCCACTAGCCTCCGTGGCCCCGCGAGGCGGTGACAGCAAGTCATCTGTAGGTGACGGACGCAAGCTAATCCGGCCACCCAACAGGGGCTCAGCAAAAGGATGGGTCGGCCAATGCCCCACTGGCGCACGCTCCGGAGAGCGAGGAAATGACTCTGGGGGTGGGGAATGCACGGGGACCACATCCTCCAGCAATAAAGCCGGGGATGGTACCGGCGTCGAGGCGACGTCGCGCCGGCGTCGACGACCTCCGAAGAGGCCTCGACTGGCTGGCGTCGGACTGGCGTTGACCCAACATCACCCGAGGTGGAACCCTGCGGGGAGAGAGTGCGCCGACTTGGTGTTGTGCAACGCGCCGCAGCCACCTCCAGCGACGACGCAGGGAGCCCCGGAAGGCTGTGCGACGGTGCTGAGGAAGGGCTAGACGTTCCAGGACGCCCCTCCGGGCTGTGTGCCGACGTCGCGGCGACTCTGGAGGCGGAGTCAGGGCACTCGGTCGGTGCCGAGGGTAAACCCGCCGGCGGAGTACCGACCTGAGTCCCTTCTCCCCCTGTGGGGCCCGAAGGTGCGCCAGGGAGGGGGGGCAAAGCCAGAAAGGACTGCAGGGCCCTGCAGTAGTCCTCCATCTGTGCTCGAGTCGCCCCAGCACCCGGAAATGGGGGAAATGCGGGGTCCGACTCCTGGGGGCCCGAGTCCGGCAAGGACCGGGAGCAACGGGCCCAAACGTCATGTTGACGCGAAGCTGATGACTTCCGCGACTTCCTCCGGTGCTTACCTGAGGTCGAACGACGGTCACAATCCCGGGACCTGCCCCGAATAGGAACGTCCTCCTGGGAAGACTGGCGCCGCGCGGACCTCTCCGCTGGAGAAGGAGACCGGCATCGCGAGGGGTCCGTTGGGACATCCAGGCAGACAGCAACTTCATGCGGCGTTCCCGCAGGGATTTTGGCCGCAGCTGTCGGCAGGCATCGCACTCCACGGAGTCGTGGTGCTCGCCCAAGCACCACATACATATTTCGTGAGGGTCCGTCGCTGACATCTGTCGCGAGCAGGACCGGCACGATTTGAAGCCCGCAGACATCGAGAAAAAACACTGTTCCTGATGCAAAAAGGCGTCGAGAAGGCCTGAAAATAACAAAAACAGGCCAGAGGTATCACTTTCCCGGATCCGCGTTAGGACGCGGAAGAGAAGAAAACTGACGTCAGCACGCCGGGAGGGTCTTATATGGCTCCATTGACGTCACTTCCGTGGACGACGTCAGGGAGGAGCCATGCCGCGCCGCCCCCCGGCGCGCAGAGGTGCTGCTGCAAAAAATTCTCCGGATCCAGTCTGACGCCTGGGGATATTCTAAGTTAAGGAATCTGTGGCTAGATGTCTCTATCAGATTCATGTCACATTAGGCCCCCTTAACTGAATGATACTACAGAAGGTGCCATCCTGTTAACATCGCTGTAAGCCCGGCGCCTGCCCCAAACATAATGAGTGGATACAGAGTGGGACAGCTCAGGAGAAGCGGATACGGCACTTTTTTCCCCCTCAAGTTAAGACTTAACATGAAAAAACCCTGCTCGCACAGGGAAACCACCCGCTGTTGTATGCGCAGCCAACAAAACAAATGAAAAGCACAACGGGGCGGAAACCACCCACTGCCATAAGCACACCATCCTTTTTCATACAAGGCATCAAAAACGCGCTGCCCTATGCCTTCCATTCAATGGAAGAAATGGCCCAATCAAAGATGGCCGCCCTCGCGTGTCTGCTATTCCTAGCAAGAATAGCAAACATGGCAGCTGCTGCATTCTCCTAACCCCATTTACCCCAATGTAGGCTGAGGTAATTCAGTAAATGCCAATAAGATTTTCCCATGCCTGACTCCTCATAGGTAAAATAACCGATGAAGCATCTGACAAATTGTGACAGTCCTCGGAAACAAGGCAGGGGTTAGAGAGTGGAAAGTGCCAGTTTGAAGGCTGGGACTGCCCTGGGCAATGCGCGGCTTATCAAGCAGTAGGGACGCTATTATCTTTCACGCGCCCCTACTAAGCCCCGCCCACCCCTCGTTGTTTAAAATGGTTCCTCCCAGGGCTCGTAGAGACAGTATGGTGGCAGAGACACTATATTATTTCTAAAGCTGTTCTTATAGTGGTTCCCTGTAGAAAGGAAAATACGCACCTTTTGCTGTTTTTTAGAACAGCGTCAGGACCAAGGCAGGGGAGGAAGTGGGGAGGCGGATGGGGTTAGAGAGTGGGAGGTGCTTTTTAGCTGTGGCTGGGTCTGCCCTGGGCGGTGCGCGGCTTATCAAGCAGGAGGTGTATGATTATAGCTGGGGAGAACGATGTGCCATTAGCTTTAGGCAAGAGCCTGGGCACTGCTTAGCTGTGCGCTCTGGGGAAGTGCCACCTACTCCCATCTCTCCCCAGAGAGCCGGAGTCTTCCTCATAATTAGGCGTGGAGAGCACCAGGAGGAGTGGGAGGGGCTGCAATGCCTCGTCCTTCTTACGAAGAAAACGGCAACAAGCCCAATCCACCTTAAAAGGAAGCCCAAATAAAGCCAATATCATACCAAAAAAGTCCAACTGACGAACTTTGAAAAAAGCAAAAAAGCTTTAAAAAAACACACAATCGAGCGAGAGGCGGGGGGGCAGCACTGACACAACTGTGGTATTAAGAGAAGGTGGGAGGGAGGAATGCTAAAGTAAAGTCTGAGCAGCTATGGCACCAAAGCTGAACAAAGGCAGAAAGTAAAAGGGCAGGAAACCAAGAAAAAATGAGTCCCCCAAAAACATATAAAGAACCATAGCGTAATGAGACAGTACTTAGTCCATGCTGCATGGGAGGAACTGAAGAGCAAAAGGAGGGACAAAGAGGCAGGACTGACCACTAGCAAGAGAGGATTTTTAAAGGACAGTGAAACAAACAAATCAAAAGCAGGGGGATGTGTTTATGCCCACAAGAGAAGTTACAACAGGTCTCGAATGCTCGACCTAAAAAAGGACGGTGAAGCATCAGCTAGAAAAGGAGAAATCGAGCAGTAATTGTTACTCCAAACTCCTTCTTATATAGCCCCTGCCACCCAATTCTTGATGAGCTGGGAGGGGAGAGGGAATCAGTATGCAAATCAGTGTACATGTGCATTAGGTTCCACAGAAGTCGAGGAAAGGGGTCAGCACATTGGAGGACAATATAAAATGTTGATTAAAAATGGTAAAGAGATTTGGCACCCTTTCAATTCCTCCACTCCATTGACTAAACAACCATTTGCCCAACCTTCAGGAGAAAAAGTTAAAAAAAAAAAAAAAAACATCTGTGCAGCCCACCATTCTCCCAATGCCATTATGCTATTAACATACACCCGATGGATATGCCACCAACATTTAACAAGGATTTGCATAAATGAGGAATCTGCAAAAGTTTAATCATCTTTGTAAACTAACCATGTTTACCAATTACTTTGGTTGGACAAGTTCTCCACTTCAAACCTGGGACTTGTCATCACACAAAGCACAGCATGACGCAGTAGATGAGTGTCAGTCTGTGGAAGCATTGGGCCTAGCTGCCAACCTGGTTTGCACACCACGCTCCCTTCTTTCGGCCCGTTTCCTTCGCTCCAGCTCCTGTATGCCAGCTCACCACAGATGCACAGCTCCTTGGTGCTTCGTGACCAGGGTGGGCATGTGGGAGAGGCTCCGGATCGCAGAGGAGTTGTTTGGCAGGCCAGCATGGTGTATGCAACCAGTTTTTGCCTGTTCTACCCGCTTGCACTGATACTACACCAGTCGCTTTTTCCCAGGCTCCCTCAGACCTTTCATGGGCCATCTCACCCTCACCTGGTCTTGGGGGAGTGAATTGGAGGAGTAAGCTTGCTGGTTTCTGGTCTCTGCTCTGTTCCGTTTTATGTCTCTCCCAGGGTGAGTCCCAGCACAGTCCTAGGCACTGGCTGATTTAATTCAATTCTGCCTACCTGGGTATCTATCTGCAAACTTATTGCAACATCTGCAACTGTCTGGTTAACAGTGTGTGTTATAGCAGACTGGCAGGTAGGTTAAAGTGCTCTGGTGCTGTAGCACTGTATTGCTGGGAGCCTTAGAAGGGTACAGTGATTGTGAGTTCTTCTGGGGCACCAGGGGATTGGGGGGGTTAATATTGATACCAGGTGCGTAACAAAGGCCTCCACAGTGTGGGGGGGCAACAGCACAGTACCCTAGCCTGAGATCTCCTGAGTAAGTAGGGGGAGGGGCCCCTCCATGTACTTTGCAGGGGGACCCCCTCAGGTTTCGTTACGCCAGTGATTGATACTATTGCAGCTTCTTGGCACCACTTTAACATGGACATCGACATTGGGGTGCCAGAGCTGGTGCTTCCACCTGGACCCATTACAGAACGATAACGGCCTTGAGTGTAGTACCCAGAAATGGCATCAGGACCGGCAGCCCCAATAAAGCAAGGAAAGACCCAAACAAAACTTCCTAAGCTATGGGCAAAAGCGAGGAAAGAGATACCCAAGGTGCAAGACTCATTAATGATCTCTCCACAGAATTCAGAAGAGATTTTTTTTTAAAACAGTGGCAAACACCTACGGGAATGAGCATGGAAGTGAAAAGGGATCATGGGATAATCCCAGCAGTCTCCTTGAACAAGTCCCAGAAAATGTTGCAGGGAAGCATGGCCTTACAATCTATGTGGAGAATCACCACCCAGCCCGTGGAAGAGAGGATACTGAGGACAGCGGTAACCATAGCTCCAGCCCGCATACAGCGGAGTTCACAGAGGATGGGAGCAGACATGGTCACAGCTATGGAAAGATAAAAAAGCGGTGACAAAAAGGGAGTCAAAGGCACCAGTACAGTGGGAGTCCCCTGTCGTAGGGGAAAGCTATGATACTTGCGTGAAGGCCAAAGTGGAGTCTACGAAAAAACAGCCACTGCAACCGTTATTGGTCAATACCATTGTAATGAATCCCTGTCCTCAACAGTCTGAAGTTCCCTCCCCTAGCTTAACTGGCCTATTAGCTGCACGGCCATGCGAATTTACTAAGTCAACAGCAACTCATAGGAAACCTACTTGAATGAAAAGGTCCTGGAGGGTAAAAAAGCCACTGAGGCATGGATCTTCAAGCAATGACGGCAGACCAAATCCTAAGTGTCTCCCTGCCAAATAGGCTGTACTATTTGTCACTGCCTCCCTCTCCATTCTCTCTAGATTTACCACCATTACAAGTTTTGGAGCACCTGAATGGTTCACCAATGGGGAAAGTTAGCTTCACTGCATTAACGCAGGACAATGACGCAATAAGGGTTTGCCCCGAGTCTGCAACAATACGTGACTTTGCCAGCAGGGAAAACATCCCACAGACAGAGGTGCATTATTTGAAAACCACCTACAATGGATCTCTCAAACTCATCGACAAACCCTACAGTCTGAACCCTTTATCACATCCTTTTCAACCGGTCAAGACAGGAAACTGTCGCAAACCAAAAGAATTAAAAGAAAGCAGAACTCATGAAGACAATATGGCATCCTATCTTTCAGGAATTGTCGAACAAAGAACCCGGCGCAGAAGAATCATACCCTAAAAAAAGTACTCACAGTAAGCATGGGGAGGAATTAAAGACTAAATGTAAGGAAAAATGTTGACAAAAATAAAGGTAACTGTAAAAATCCTGACTCAAATACTCCTCAATTAACGCTTCTAAATGACTGTAACCAGCAAGGCATGCTTCATAAAATCCCCCAGAGGATTTATGAAGAGGCCACAAAGTCATCAAAAAGAGAATGAAAAATTTCCTAGCTATCGTAACGCACAAGTTACTTACCTTCGGTAACGATATATCTGTAAGAAACATTAGTAGTGATAGATTCCTTACCTTAGAATATCCCCAGGCGCCAGACTGGATCCGGAAAGTTTTCGTCAGCAGTACCCCTGCGCGTCGGTAGGGGCGTCGTGCGGCCCACGTCCGTCGTTGGCTTCGTGGTCGCCGAGATGACATCGCGGGCGCTACTTGGACGCCGCCCACGCGCGCTGACATCAGTTCTGTACACGACTTTCCGCGCCAGGAACGCAGAGCCATGCAAGATACTGACCACTGGTGCATTGAAACTAGGGCCCTGAAAGGGATGACCTTAACCCTAGAAATCAGTTCGCAGAACGGGGAGGATGGGTGGGGCTGTAGAAGAAAAAACCTTTCTAGGGGTTCACTGATGCACCTGGTCCTTAAACCAACAAAGAAGAGATTGGCACGGAAGCTGGAATATCAAAATAACAACTTTATTAACCTCACATGAGGGAAACTGTGTCAATACAGTACCCGCAGGCCACTGTATGAGACAGTCTAAGGAATACAAAGATCCTGGGTCTTTTATGCCCAGTTTACCGCTGAGTTAGCATGTAGACTCAAAAGAGGCGGTACAAGTGCACACATGAATAGCTAGTTACATATAAGGATACATAAGAATTGCTTAGTCAACAGAGTGGGAGGGCTTATAATATTGCTGACATTAGTTAAAATAGCCTGACAGTTACTCTAAGAGCAGGTGCATTCTAGCAGCTAGACCTTTCCGAGCATGTGCAGTGCTCTGGCTCAGTACTGAAGGAGTTGACTATAACAGATGACACAAGCAGAATACAAGGGCAGGCAATAGTGAAGAGGGAGAAAGCACATGGCGAGCACATGGCTAACTAAAATGGCTGCCAGAAACAAAATGGCTTCAGCTGATGCTAACAACCATTGCAGCTAGTTTTCCACAGGGCGGTAAGGAATCCATCACTACTAATGTTTCTTACAGATATATCGTTACCGAAGTTAAGTAACTTGTGCATCTGAAAGAAACACATAGTGATAGATTCCTTACCTTAGAATAGATACCCCAGCAATACCGACCCCGGTGGAGGGTCTGCGAACAAAGATCACACCAGAAAGTCACGGAGAACAGAACGGCCAAAGAAGCCGTCTCTCCGGACTTGGCTGTCCAGGCAGTAATGTTTGGTAAACGTGTGCAGCGAGGCCCACGTGGCTGCCTGACATATGTCTTGCAGGATGACACCACGTCCCAATGCAGTAGTGGCTGCAGTAGCTCGGGTGGAATGAGCACGCAGCACCACCGGAGGTTCCTTTTTAGCCAAAGAGTAACAGGCTTTGATGCACAAGTTACTAACTTGTGTAACGATATATCTGTAAGAGACAATAGTTAGTGACAGATTCCTTACCTTAGAATATCCCCAGGCGTCAGGCTGGATCCGGAAAGTTTTTGCGTAGCAGTACCTTTGCGCGCCGGTAGGCGGCGTCGTGCGGCTCCGCGTCCGTCGTCGGCGTCGAGACTGCCGGGATGACGTCGCGGCCAGTACTTAGACGCCGCCCCTGCGCGCTGACGTCAGTTCTGTACACGACTTTCCGCGCCAGGAACGCAGAGCCATGCAAGAAGCTGACATAGGTGTCTGAAAAATACCAGGGCCCTGAAAGGGATGTCCTTAACCCTAGAAATCAGTTCGCAGAACGGGGAGGATGGGTGGGCGGTAAGGAATCTGTCACTAACTACTGTCTCTTACAGATATATCGTTACACAAGTTAGTAACTTGTGCATCTGAAAGAGACACGTTAGTGACAGATTCCTTACTTTATAATAGATACCCCAGCAATACCAACCCTGGTGGTGGGTCTGCGAACAGAGTCAGACAAGGAAGTCCCGGAGGACAGAACGGCCAAAGAAGCCGTCCCGGAGGACCTGGCTGTCAAGGCAGTAATGTTTGGTAAACGTGTGCAGCGAGGCCCACGTAGCTGCCTGACAAATATCCTGCAACGGAAGACCGCGACTTAAAGCCGTGGTAGCAGCCGTAGCCCTGGTGGAATGGGCACGCAGCCCAACAGGAGGCTCCTTCTTAGCCAAAGAATAGCAGGCATTGATACACAAGGTGACCCAGCGGGAGATGGTCCTTTTGTGTACCGCCCGACCTTTTTTGGCACCCACGTAGCCAACAAAGAGCTGGTCATCCACCCGGAAGTGTTGTGTGCGGTTGATATAAAAGGAAAGCGCACGTTTTGGGTCCATACGGTGGAGCCTCTCTTCCTCTCTGGAAGGATGCGGAGGCGGAAAGAAGGTGGGCAAAGTGATGGTCTGCCCAATGTGGAAGGCAGTAACCACCTTTGGCAAGAAGGACGGACGCGTCCTAAGAACAACCTTGTCTGGATGAACAGACAGCAAGGGGGGTTTGCATGAAAGAGCCTGGAGCTCACTCACCCACCGAGCGGAGGTGATGGCCACCAGAAAGGCTGTCTTCAGAGTCAGAAGACGAAGAGGACAGTTATGCAGAGGCTCAAAGGGAGCGCACATTAAGAAGGTAAGAACCAAATTTAAGTCCCACTGAGGCATTATAAACGGAACAGGGGGAAAGAGGTGAGTAATGCCTTTAAGAAACCTGTTAACAACAGGGGACTTAAAAAGAGAGGGCTGATCAGGAAGCCGGAGGAAGGCCGATATTGCACAAAGATAGCCCTTGATGGTACCCAGGGCAGAACCCTGTTGGGCCAGAGAAAGAAGGAACAGAAGAACCTCAGAAAGAGGGGCAGAAAGGGGATTCACAGCCTTTGCTGTGCACCATGCCACAAACTTGTTCCACCTGCAGGCGTATACCACCTTAGTGGAGGGACGCCTGGCTGCCAGAATCACATCACAAACTTCGGGAGGCAAGTCGAAAGGAATCAACTGCCGCCGCTCAATCTCCACGCAAGCAGGTGTAGACTGGACAGGTTCGGGTGGAGGACCGTCCCCTGCTGCTGCGACAGAAGATACTCCCGAAGAGGCAGACGGATCGGGGGATCGACGCTCATACTGAGTAGCTCGGGATACCAAACTCTTCGAGCCCAGTCCAGAGCCACAAGAATGACTTGGGCCCGGTCGGGCCGAATCTTCTTCAACACTCTGGGTAGAAGTGGTATAGGCGGAAAGGCGTACAACAGACCGCAACTCCACTTGCGACGAAAAGCGTCGCCGAGCGAGTGCCGCCTTGGAAATTCCAACGTGCAGAACTGCTGACATTGCGCGTTCTCTTCGGTGGCGAACAGATCTAACCAAGGCTCTCCCCACTGCTGAAAGAGACCTTGCACCACCTCCGAGTGAAGACGCCATTCGTGATCAATTCTGCACCTGCGGCTGAGTTCGTCCGCTCTGGCGTTCAGGGAACCTGCCAGGTGTTGAACCATCAGGAACATGCCCTGATGTTCCAGCCATGTCCAGAGGCGCAGAGCCTCCTGACAGAGGGTCCACGACCCCACCCCGCCTTGTTTGTTGCAGTACCACATGGCGGTGGTGTTGTCTGTGAACACCTGCACTATCTTCCCTTTGACAGAGGGAAGGAATGCCTTGAGTGCAAGTCGGAACGCCCGGAGCTCCAGAAGGTTGATATGGAGCCGGGACTCCGCCGGAGACCAGAGGCCTCTGATCTCCGCCTCTCCCATATGACCGCCCCATCCCAGAAGGGACGCGTCCGTCACAACTGTGTGCTCAGGCTGGGGAAGGGAGAGGGATCTGCCCATGACCCATTGCCGGTTCGAGAGCCACCACTGCAACTGTTTTGCAGTCCCCTCCGAGATCTGGACGTGCTCGGACAGGTTGCCCTGGTGCTGCGCCCACTGGAACTTCAGGTCCCACTGCAGAGCCTGCATATGCCATCTGGCATGATCGACCAGCAGGATGCAGGAGGCCATGAGGTCCAGCAGCCTCAGAGTCATCCGTACCGAAACCCAGGATAAAGGCTGAAAGATCGGAATCATAGCCTGAATATCCCGGACTCGCCGCTCGGGAGGATAGGCCCGAAACTGCGTCGTGTCCAGAACTGCTCCGATGAAAAGGAGCTGTGGAGAAGGAATCAGATGCGACTTCGGCACATTGATGGAGAACCCCAGCGAGTGCAGGAGTTCGGCCGTAGTCTGGAGGTGGGAGACGACTGCCTGGGACGAGCCCGCCTTCAGCAGCCAGTAGTCGAGGTAGGGGAAGACTGGATCCCCTGCCCGGCGCAGATGAGCTGCGACCACCGCCATCACTTTCGTGAACACCCGAGGGGCACTTGTAAGGCCAAAGGGGAGCACGGTGAACTGCAAATGCTCGAGGCCTACCGTGAACCGCAGGTAACGCCGGTGGGCCGGCAGGACGGGGATGTGAAAATAAGCGTCCTGCAAGTCCAACGCTACCAACCAGTCTCCAGGGTCGAGGGCAGTCAAGACCTGAGCTAGGGTGAGCATCTTGAACTTCTCCTTCCGGAGGAAGCGATTGACGTTCCGGAGGTCTAAGATAGGACGCATGTCCTCCTTGTCCTTTTAGGGCACCAGAAAGTAGTGGGAGTAGCAACCACGTCCTACTTCTGGGGTCGGAACATGCTCGATGGCCCTCTTGGGCAAGAGGACCGTGACTTCCTTCTGCAGAAGCACCAAGTGATCCCCTGACATGCGGTGGAATTGAGGTGGCATGGCTGGGGGTTGGTCTCGAAGGGGAGGGAGTAGCCCCTTCGGACAATGTCCAAGACCCACCTGTCCGAGGTGATGGCACGCCAGTGGTGAAGGTGATGGCGGACCCTGCCCCCTACTGGCGTGCTGTGCACCTGAAAGGAAGGACTAGGAGGGCTTGGAGGCCGCGGACGGGGCGGAGTTGGTGGCCTGACCCGCACGCTGGTTGCCCGACCCGCCACGGCGGTAGCCACGTCCTCGGCCACGCGAAGACGCCTGCTGCGCGGGCCGGTGGCTGGGCAGCGGACGTGACTGGGCGCCCCTTCCGTGGCCACGAAAGGGACGAAAAGCAGAGGTTAGCGGAGGGCGCACAACAGAAAGGCCCAGGGACTTGGCAGTAGCCCGTGAGTCCTTAAAACGCTCCAGCGCATGGTCTGCTTTGGAACCAAAAAGACCGACTCCATCAAAGGGCATGTCCATGAGTGTATTCTGGACATCACCCGAGAAACCAGTTGTTCTCAGCCAGGCGTGGCGACGCAGCGCCACCGTCGTTGCAAGCGATCTGCCCAGCGAGTCGGCGGTATCAAGGCCACAACGTATGGTGTACTTTGCCGCATCCCTACCTTCCGCAATGGTGCGGGTAAGCAGTGTCTGGACCTCCTCAGAACACTGGGGCAAAACGGCTGCCACCGAATCCCACAGAGAGTGGGAATATCGGCCCAAAAGGCAAGCGGTGTTGACGGACCGCAAGCCAGCACTGGAGGAAGAAAAGGCCTTCTTCCCAAATTGGTCCAGGCGATTGGATTACCTATCCGGAGGGGTGGTAGGGAAGGCGGTTTGGGAGGCAGAGGCTTGGACAACCAAGCTCTCGGGGGTGGGATGTTGAGAGAGAAACAAGGGGTCGCCCGGAGCAGGGCGATGGCGTCGGGCCACGTTCCTATCCACAGGAGCCCCTGTGGTGGGCTTGGACCAGGTGCCCAAAAGAACATCAGACAGTGCATCATTAAACAGCAGCAATGGCTCCGAGGAGGTAGCTGCCGGCTGAAGCACTTCCGTCAGGAGGTTAGTCCTGACAGCCACAGTAGGCAATTGGAGGTGCAAGGCTCCAGCTGCTCTACGCAACACCGTTGTGAAATTTGCTCCCTCCTCCGTAGCCACGGAAGGAGGAGACAGCATGCCAGAGTCTGGAGAAGTGTCCAGACCACTGGCATCCCCAAGTTCCTCTGCCCAGTCCTGATCATACTCACACTGCTGTGTGAGAGGGTCTTCCGACCCCTCCCAGCTCTCCTGGTCCTCCTCTGGTTCAAAACATGGAGGAGGAGGGACATCTGGGACCCAAGGTCTCATCGGCGCCGGAGCCGGCGTCGAGCGACGCCGGTCCGGCTCCATGTCCGGAACCGGAGAGAACCGGGGAACGACGCCGCCCGGAGCCCCGGGCGGCGTCAGGAACGGCACCGGGGACATCGGCGCCGGCGGAGGCGTGGTTAGGTCAACCGGCGTCGATCGGGGTTGCGGTACCACCGGAGCCGGGATCGAGGCCGGGGCCGGAGCCGAGGCCGGGATCAAGGCTGGCGGGACGGGCGACGCCGGGACCGGAGTCGTCGGCGACGCCGGAGCAACCCCATCAGGGCCCGCAGGCGCACCGGAGGGACCTTGAGGCCCGAAGAGGCGGGCCATGGCCGACAGGAATTCCTGTATTTGGGCCGGAGTCGCCCCCGAACCCGGAAAGGACGGGTAATGCGGGGGCGGCTCCACAGGCACGTCCGGGGCCGCGGGGACGGTGCCGACAGGGGCCTCAGCCGAGTCGCGAGACCGGTGAGGCGAAGTCTTAGAGCGATGATGCTTCTTAGACTTCTTGTGCTTCGACTTACCCGAGGAGTGCGAAGACTTGGACTCCGACGACCGGCGGGGGCTCCGCGACCGGCCCCTCGACCTCTCACGGGACCGGGGCTTGGTGCGGCGCGGAGCCGACTGCCGGACCTCGAAGAGCTTTCGAGACCGCTCTCGCAAAGCCTTCGGGTGTAAGGCCCGGCAGTCAGGGCACGACTTCGTGTCGTGGTCTCGGCCGAGACAGTAGAGACACTCTAAGTGCGGGTCTGTGATCGACATCATTCGACCACAGACGTCGCATGGCTTGAAGCCGGGCATCCCTACCGACACCTAGGAGTCGAGATGACTCGATGAAGAAACAGTGAAAAAATTCACCAAAAAAGTAGTCAAAAATTGACTAGGGCACTGCTCTTCCCGGATCTGCGCTTGCTGGCGCGGAAAAAGAAGAACTGACGTCAGCGCGCAGGGGTGGCGTCTAAGTACTGCCCGCGACGTCATCCCGGCGATCACGACGCCGACGACGGACGCGGAGCCGCACGACGCCGCCTACCGACGCGCAAGGGTACTGCTACGCAAAAACTTTCCGGATCCAGCCTGACGCCTGGGGATATTCTAAGGTAAGGAATCTGTCACTAACGTGTCTCTTTCAGATAACAGAAGTTCAAAACTATGGTCAGGAGGAGTTTGACCTTGCAGCAAATCTAACAGGCTGTATTAATGAACTGCTTTACATGCATCCATTCTGGAATGTCAGGCTGAGGAGGACAAATCACTCCTGTACGACGACTAATTTACTACATTAACCTAGACTGTCGCCAGGAACGGTATGAGTAAAAAGAAACCTAAAATAAATGAAACCAGGTATGATGAGGATTGTAAAAACAAAAATACAAGCCCCAGGAAATTATGCATCTAAAGCAAGTCAAAGACAAAATAAGTGAGATTACATCACGTTATAAGGACTTAATAAAGGGAAAAAAAGTTGGAAGCTGGAAAAAAAAAAAAAGTTTGAGAAGTTGAACAGGCTGTGGAAGGGAATGATCTGATGCAGGTTTAGAGAAGGCCTGTCAACCACTGATCAAATATTCACTTTTCTACATACTGTGCACAAGGTCAGCACTGCCAAAAGAAAGCCCCTCTATGAGACCTTCCTAGGCTTCACCTCCGCCTTTGATCAGGTCCTGAGGCAACAAATCAAGCAAAAACTAACATCCATGGGAATCGTCCTTAATTCAGTTGTTACATGCAGATACTACTTCGCAAGTAAGACTAACCCAACAATGGCTAATCAGTAAAAAAAATCTGTATTAGAAATGGAGTCAAACAAGGGTGCTTGTGGGCCCTGCTTTATTCTCTGCAAATCAATGACCTTTACAAAGCAGTAGGTGTAGGAAAGTGGCTCTGTATATACTGTACCCAAGTAAGGTTCAGGGTGTACAGAGTCCACAGTCCCCAGAGGGTTGACAGAGGCTAAAGTTAGATATAACCTTACTCTCCAAAGTGATAGCTTGGTCGAGCAGTAAGGCAGTATCAGAGGACAGTGTAAAGCATTTGTTGTACACACTCAGTCAGCAAATGAAGCCACACACTCAAGAACTGAACTCTAGGCCAATGGGTTGTATATAAAAAAATATATGCTTGTTTTATTTTAGAACCAACAATAGGATCAAAATATACTTTCTCAGTATGAGATGCTTTGGTTATTCAACTTACAGATAGGAAATAGACTTTTTAGATAGTGGTAATCACAGTTGGTGCAAGAGGCAACACAGGGTCAAATACAATGCAACATTGAGCTCAATGGAAAATTATGCTTAATTACAATTGATTACTTTGCAGAGCACTTTTCTAACCACAGGACTGGATCCTGGATTCAGTCCTGGGACACTTCCTGTAAACAGGTAAGAAAAAGCGTTTTGGTTATTGTAGTGATTTTTGAAGAATATTACTGTATTTCAAAAGCTGACACTTAGAAACTTTTCTGGGTAAAATTACCAATGTTATCCTATGGAAGGAAATACTGTGTGTAAGTAAAGTATGTTTACGTTACTTTTGTAATCCAGTGCTGGACTCCTAGGTTCAGCACTGGGACATTTACTTAAAACAGGTAAGTAATTACGTTTTTGTAGTTTGTACGATTTTTAAAGAATATTTGTAAAATACAGAAATCGACACTTAGAAGAAATTTCACAGAAAACCAGTCAATGGATCCCTATAGAAGAAAAGTGAGTTAGCGGTAAGTAACGTTGCGATTACTTTTTAGGGCCAGTGTTGGGCACTCGGGTCCAGCACTGAGGCCCCTTCTAATACTAGGTGAGTTTTTTCGTTTTCGTGACTCGGTTGATTTTTGGTGAATATTCTAAAGTTTCAGAACTCCACACTTAGAAGAAATTTCGCAGAAAACCAGTCAATGGAACCCTATGGAAGAAAAGTGAGTTCTCGGATTTCGGGTAAGTACTTGACTGGCAGAGTTAAGGTTCTGGGTATAGACTCAGGGGTCCCCCAGGATCAGGTAAGTACAGTTGTTACACCCTCAGCGGCACAGGGGCGGCCGGGTGCAGAGTGAGTAGGCCCAATGTTATCCTAAGGCAGGCGGGGGCCCGGGGTTGGTGGCTGCTGGCAAGCAGGCCACGCGACTGTGGGAGCAGGGCTCCTGGTCACTTACTCAGGGCAAGTGGGGAAGTAGGTTAGGATAGAGGTTGCACTTCCAGGGGCACTCGGGCGGCTGGGTGCAGGGTGCTTTGAGCCGTCGGGCGCTCAATGTTAACCAATGGAGGTTGTGAAAGGTGAAGAAAGGCTGCAGGCTCGGGGACGGTGATTCTTCAGGGACGACCAACACTTCAGGAGGTAAGTTGGGGTCTTGGAGGATAGGTAGACACCCAGGAGTTGGGCACAGGGGGCCGTGGGGCGCCGGGGTGTCTTTTGAGGTCGGGAAATCTTACCCCCTGCTGGTCGCGGTTGGAGGGGTCCCTTGTCCTGAGGCTGCAGGCGTCATCTGGGTCGTCGAGGAGGGTCCTTGGCCACTGGATTCCAGGTCAGAATCGCCGGGGGGACGTCCTCGAGGTCTTTGGTCACTCAGGCACAGGCTGGACTCGGCGGGTGCAGAGTGTGCAGGTTTCGCGGCTCCGTGCCAGGGCCGGGTCTTTGGTAGGCTTTCTTTTGAGCAGTACCACTGCTCGTGGGAGTCCCTGGGTCGAAGGCTGTAGCACAGAAGTCAGGTCCTCCGGGGTTTGTGAGGTTGCTGAGGCCGGGATTCCGCAGGAGCAGGTTCAGAGGTCGACAGGCCGGTAGGGCTGGGGCCAAGTCAGTTGTTGTCGCCTCCTTCTTAGCAGCTGCACGGCTGGTCTTCTTGCTTCGTCTTCTCTTCTTATTTTCGGATTTGGGCACTGAGGAAGGAAGGTTCAGGGAGCCCCTAAATACTAAATTTAGGGGTGGTTACAGGTAGGTAAGGGCAGGGACCAATGGGTCCCTTCCCTGGGGTGGGTACACCCCCTATTCTGTTCCTCTCCAGTGGGAGGGGGCAGGAGCCTGTCCCTGGTTGGCCAGGTCCCCCATCCTCAAGATGGCGGGGACTCGAGTTTGTGCTTCGCCTCGCCTCCCCCACCTTAGGGGTGGAGTTGGCAGAGGTGGGCACAACCCATTTCCTGCCTCTGGTTTTCCCGCCGGTTCTCCCGCCAGGAGTGGGGGTAGAACCAGTGGGGACCAGTTTGCTGGAAGCAGCAAATGGTCTGGGGAAGCTCCAAAGGCGGCAGGCCTTTGAAGCTCCCCCTGCCCATCCTGGGGGAGGAGGCTTTGGCACCTCGCCCCAGGATGTGCATTGTTTCAGGCCCCTGAGAGCAGAGGCTCTCGACCCAGGGGTCCAGAAACATGTCTGGTGGTGGCAGCCTGGGCAGCCACTCAGTCCGGACACTGGAGGTCGGGTTGGTTTCAGGGGGCATCTCTAAGATGCCCTCTGGAGTGCGTTTTACATTAAATCCCACACTGGCATCAGTGGGGGTTTAATGTGCTGAGAAGTTTGATACCAAACTTCTTAGTCTTCAGTGGGGCCATTATGGTGCTGTGGAGTTCGTAATGACAGACTCCCAGCACCATATACTCTTAATGGCAGCACTGCACTTACAATGCCCAAGAATGGACTTGGGCACTGTAGGGGCACAGGGCTCATGCCTCTATGCCCTCACCACTGGCATAGTGCACCCAGCTAGAGGGGTGGCTGACCTAGGCCAGGGCAGTGGCTTGTAGGCATGGCACACAGGGATGTGAGCCATGTCGACTCTTCACTTTTGTTCTGCACCAAGACACACAGCCTGCAAAGGCAGTGTGTGTGTGTAAAGGTGCAGGGTGCCTAAGGGTGGCACAACAAGTGCTGCAGCCCTTAGGGGCCTTCCCTGGTCACAGTGCCCTGGGTACCCATGGTACCATTTACCAGGGGCTGACCTGTGGCCAGGGATGTCAATTGGGTGTAGGTATCAATGCAATTTTAGGGAAGGAACACAGGCCCTGGGTACCTGGTTGGCAGGAGCCCAGGGCACACTCAGTCAAAGTACATCAGCCATTCAGCAAAAAGTGGGGGCATACCATGTAAGAAAGATGGCACTTTCTCACAGTAGGGATGGCCACTGAAGATATCCCCATGATAAATGGCTTCAAAATTCCACTTTCTTATATGCTGACCATTCAAGCTTGAGCGCCAAAACAGCAAAGGGCAAGCATGCCCAAATGACAGCCATGGAAACATATTGTAAAATAAATCAACTAAAAGTCAATACAGAGAAAACTAAAAATCATGACTTTCAAGGCTAATAGAAAGAAGAAATGTGTCTTCTGTATAAATGTCTCAATCCTAGAAGAAGTGGAATCTTTCAAATATTGGGGAGTAGAAATAAACAGAAATCTAAATTTGACCACATATCCAAGCCACTCTCGAAAAAGCAGAAGCTTCGGGAACTGCCACTGCAAGATTGGTCAGGAAACACGGTCATCGCTTTTCCGATCACATTGACAAGGTCTTTGTAGTAAAAGTAAGAAGCTAAATTTCCTATGGTGAAAAACTTTGGGGCTTGGACAAGAGCACTAACCTTATAGGGTGCTTTTAAAGACATTTGTTTAGATCAATTCTCAACCGCCTGAAAGGATTACCCACTGCTATCTTAGAATCCGATATGGGTTACACCTCCATATAAACTAAATGTGAGATGGCTCCCATTAAATATGGCCTAAAAAGATTAAAATCATGTCAAAACAACTTGGTGGACTGGGCTTAAGACGAACATTTTAAGCTGAAGAGCAAATCTTTGTTCGCAACCTTCTGGCTCAAAGAAAGTAAGACTTGTTAACTTGGCTTCATCCCAAGCCCCAAATAACCTTCAAATAATTTCAAAGGGACAAACTATACAGTTGGTAAGCAGTTTGCCCATCTGGTAAAAGAACGGAGAATGGAAGCACTTGACAACCTTTCCCATGTTATTTATGGAGGCCTGTTTTATTCCTTGCTAAGTGCACAGCAGTATTTAATTCTGATGGTAAACCATAGAGAAAGGAGGCTTTTTGTACTGGTTGTCTGTTGCTAAACAAAACCCTGAACAGAAGAAATACAATCTCCGCTAACTGCTTCTGCGGTGTTCCAGAAGACTTGGAACAGTTATTAGACTTCCCCTGTACAGTTCCATAAGAATAAGTACTGTTAGTAAGTTGCTCAAACAAGAACAGCTAGATAAGCAGGATAAACAAATCTTTTTCCTGCTAAGTGACGTGTCTGGGAAAGCAACAAAATAGACTGGAATAATTTTAAGGAAAAGTTGGGACCGGAGAGCAAAACTGGTGCTGATGGCGGACTATAGTGGTCCTGCCCTTGGCTCCTGAAACAATATATCTAGTATGAGGGCTTGTCATATATGACAGAACAGATGAGGCCTTTTAGTCATTTTTTAACATATTTAATTGTTTGATTATGTGGACATTTTTTAACCTGTTTTTTGCATTATATATAGTGTTTTAGGTAACCTATGTAAATATGTATTATCTTGTATGAAAAATATCTCTTGCTTTGCATCTGGGCCGAGAACACAGTTAATAAATTCAAATTCTGGTTGGTAATGCCTGGAGGGTCTCCATCCCTCATATAAAATATAAGAAATATGTTTTATCACTTATCACTATTCTGTATTTGCAGCATCGAGTCAGTCTGGCTTCGGGTGTTTCTCGAGAGAGGTGAAGTGGTTTAGGTCTATGGTGGACTGTATTCGGTTTCAGATGCAAAGGCTGTAATTTCTCCAGTATAAATGCCTGTTCTGCATCGTTTAATGAAAGAATAACCAAAACCAGAGGCAGATATGCCAGAAGCTCCAACAAGTTTCCCTCCAAGATATAGAAAGCAAGGTAGTATTAGCTGTTAGACTGAAAAATCATTCACTTTGTTATAGAAAGCTGAAAGTTGGTACAGACATTCGCCTTTGTGATAGTAATCATATAAAGGCAAGACCCCAAGTGGATCTTGCTTATGACATATAGTCTAATCAAAATCCAAGATGGCTGACGAATATAAAAGAAAATCATTTTAAATCTTTCAATTTGCATCAAATATGGTACAAAAGTTAATTGTGAACAAGTCAGTGCATGTCATGTGCACGCCCACGTTGGATGTAGACTGACGTCATAAATATAAAACCAAAATGGCCACCAATAAGGAAGCCAGGAATAAGTAACACACTGTAGTGAAAGTAAACTTATAATTTGCATCATTTGTATCCTTACAACAATGTTTTCATTGTAATTAAACAAGACTATATTAAACCCTAATAACATTTCTATACTATTAAACAATGATGATTCAAGTTTGTATACTGTCTTAATCTTGATAACATTTTCCACTGCAAAAGCAAAGGTCAGTCCACAAGAGGCTTGCCTTTGAGCATTTGCACTGATTTCGGTACGACCTTTTGCACCCACAACAAATAAGTTCTTTGCCTGCCTCCAGAATGGTTGTCCAATGTGGTACCATTACTTTTTCAATTCCAGCCCCAATCATTTAAATTTGCCAATCCTTACATGGGCACTAAAGTCTCACCCCAAACATGGCCCCCACGGTATGCAGATCGTTTAACATGTATAAGAGCATCTTGTGTAGGTAGGATGTTTTCAATAGTTATGTTACCACTTACAAACATGAATTGGCGAGTACCATTTATTTCATGCAAAGGACAGGTGTCACTATACATAATTACAATGAACCTCTTGACATTTCCGAAGTGAATAGGATCAACCGAACCTGGTCGATCCGACAGAAATTTTAATGCAGGAGTAGCAAAAGATAGTTCCATCCAGGTCTCATAAGTTGCTTTCTTCCCTCTACCATGAAAAGCCGACGTGGTGTCGCAACCTGCAACAACATGGAAACAAATGCAGAGATTCACATATATCAATGCCTAAGCCTGCTACAATACTGTGAGCTGGTATGTAGCAGAACTTCTTTCCTGTACCAAATGCTAATCACAATTCTTAACATCCAATGTTTTTAAAATTAGCAATAGCAAGAACGAATATATCGGTATCTAATGTATGAATCATTATTTTGGAACGACCTTCAGTTGCTGCATGGAAAGAATGAAGCATAAGTCATGTGTTCGCGTCTTCATGATTGCAAGGCGATATCATTTCAAAATTTGTAATTGGTGGGGAAGTAGCAACTTTATCCTGACAGGTGACAAATTACTTGCTTCTCTTCGATGTTAATAAGTTGCACATGCCTACTCAGCAAACCAAATAACTCTGTCTTGTTTTCGTCTCGTCTAAGGAACCTATGCTAATATTTGGGTACAGGAGTGTTAGATTAAACTCGCATGCGAAGACCGTCACCTCTTTTTTTCTCCAACACTTTGAGCCAATCGTTTCACATTCCTTACCTGAGTTTCTATGTAGGGTATTAAAACTGTTGAAGCGTAATCATCATATTTTTTACAAGACTTGGGAGGTAGGATATATACTATAGCTGCACAATCTAATATATTTACATCCACCTCTGGAACAGTGTTGTGTATGGTGGTACTTCCGGCAATGCAGTCCAATAGCTGCAACTTCTGTCCTTGTCTGACTTTTCAATTCACAGATAAAGATGGCAGAAAAGACAAATTCTTGTGCTTGGAAAATTCTTCCAAATTACCATTTCCTGTCTGACACCTGATATATAATCTAGCAAACAGATTGCAATTACTTTTTTAAATTCCAAGAGTTTTATTGAGATATTTTCATAAACAAAATAAGACCAAACAGAGGCAACATCGAGATGCTGGAAAAGCCAGTTACATGGGAAATAAGTAAGTAAGCAACATACTTTGGAAGAGGTAATGATATACAGGTTCTATAGGAGCATAAGATAAGCAAAAGCACGAGCTCAGCCTCATAACACAATATAGGAAAGAGGGAAAAGAAATTAAAGATAGCAAAAGAAGTGAAAGAAGATAGAGAGACTCCCATGTCGTTCTCCAACAGGGTGTTATTATATCAGCCAACTAGAAAAGAAGGTGTATCGAAAAGTATAACATGTACACAGTGCATTAAAGTATCACCTACTTTTACTTTTTTATGAGGATGGTTTGTCTATGGACTCAGAAGTTTTACGCAGGCTTGGTATTGTTATGGGCTTCGAACACATTCGCAACACCTCATGAAAATAGGAGTTATATTGCGATCTAACTATTTCATGTGCTGTTTTCACCAATGTGATAACTGTAGTAGGCATAATTTTGTTGCTGTCCAGATTGAATAGATCACCGCTCCTCCTCCATAAATGGATAACCAACTTCCTTAATTGTGTACAGTAGAGATTTGACATCTTTTATTAAAGATTTGTGTACACTAGGTATTTGTTCATGGTGGCAAAGGTTTTTTTTGGGCATTCACGAATGTTTCTTCAAATTCATTTACAACTCTGGAAATCTCTGCCCAAACACCATCCATCTTCTGAGAGCTCCTGGATTTTCCGTGAGACCTACAGCACCTCCATCTTCCTTGATGATAGCATTTTCCTGCTCATGATTTTCATCTAAAGCAATTGATGAGAATTAGTGGTTGCTTTTATTGACAAAAAACTTTCCTTTACGAAACTCTGAGTGAATTTGTGGGTCGAGTTCTGCTAGTATCGCCATATCGCGAATGTGAATAGACAGCCATTGAGAATAAAGACTATGATTTGTGGCAAAGATCCATGGAACCGTCTGATCAAGTACTTGTACATACAAAACACAGTTATCCTCTCTAATCGAACAAACAAATTCAAGTGCATGTATCTGCAGATCCTTAACAATTGCCCACAATTGGAAGTATGGGTACTTGTTCGATTTCCACTTAATCCAGTTAGAAAACTGCCTTATTCCTTCATCGGACTGTCTAGATTCAAGATAATTTATGTACAGCACAGCAACAGTAATTTGATGAGCAGGAAGTGTATGGGTTATGTGGGAAACAGTCAATATAGCATCAATTTTTTTTATGGTAGTGATGACAGCTCACACTAACATACTGGTCCATCCACTGCTCAAAAATAAGTCTCCAAGTGCTTTAAAGAAAGTCCTTTTGATATTAAGTCCCTCATTACCACAGCATATTTATCTTCACCATATAGATGTGGTACATCCCATTGAATCTATTTTGCTACGGTCCATTGAAATAATAGGTGTTTGTCCTGCACTGAGATAATGAACAGACTCGTTAATGACTTTCATGCAATGCAAGACCATGGGTTTGGAATAAGCACTTTCTGTGAACAGCGGCAACAATGCAGTAGTTGACAGTGGTCTGTTGATAGGTCATAGCAATGATGCTTGTTATGATGCCCAGGATACGTTTTCATCAGAAGAAATATTTGCAATCTCAACATTGCGCATCACTCTTTCTAGCCATTTATATTCATAGGTGTTAGCAGCGTCAATTAGATCACTTTGGCGATCAACTACTACAGACAGAAATGGAAAGTGATAATCTGTATTGTTCATTAAACCTGGTTTGATGTTTGTATCGTAGTATTTCCCCTTCTGGGTCCACTTTGGTTCTCCCTTGGTATACATGTGTTGGCAGCTTTAGGTTGTCTTTACTTCGGGCAGACACAAAATACATTTGTTTTTGTGATGTGATATTATTTTAGCACGCTGTAGGAAAGTATGATCTGCTTTCATGGTTACCCCCACTTTTTGCCTGGTGTCAGTGTGTTTTGAATGTAGTTTGCTGGGATCCTGCTAATCAGGACCCCAGCATCTGTGCTCTCTCCCCAAATGGCTTTGGTAAGTAATTATTACCTCCACAATTGGCTACTGGTGTACCCTTATAAGTCCCTAGTATATGGTACTGAGGTACCCTGGGCATAGGTACACCAGGGGTCTCCCATGGGCTGCGGCGTGTATTGTGCCACCCATGGGAGTCCACTTAAACTCTGACTACAGGCCTGCCATTGCAGCCTGTGTGAGTTGGTGCTTGCACCTCTCACAACAGATATAGGTTTCCTTATATCTGAGGTCACTACACTTAAAACCTATGTCACCTCTATGGAAGGCCCTTCAGTCCTGAGGGCAGGGCGCTCGGTTATAAGTGTGAGGGTGTCCCTGCATGAGTAGGATACACCTACAAACCCCGGAGTCGATTCTCCAGGCTTTGCAAGTGCAGTAGCCATTTTAAGATATACAGTGGATATCCGTCATTACAAGATGTCTAACTATACAACGGCTGCGTCATGGTCATGTTTGGTATCAAACATGCTGGAATCTTACCCCAAAACCGATTCTGGTGTTGGAGGTATGATTCCTTGTACTGGAGGGCCCCTTAGAGGAGCCCCCTGTTCTCCCGTTAACAGCCTTTCAGTGTCTGTCAGCAAGGCTAGTGCTGCTGCCGATCACAGACAAAATTCTGTCCTCCTCCTGCTGCTGAGCTGAGCTCGAGCAGGAGAAGGCAGGACAATAGGTTTCCTGAAACAGGGAGGTGTGACCACCTCCCAGACAGGACTTAGTGTATTAAGCTGAGATGGGGGCACTTTTCATCACCACCAGATTGCATTGAAGGACACAGTTGGCACCCTCCTTGCATACTCCAGTTTGAGCCAGTTCAGGAATCCTTGGTTCCCGCTCTGGCACGAAACTGGACAAGGGACAGAGGAGTATCCTCCCATCTGTCCAGGCCTACCTCTGAGGGAAAAGCTCCAGGATCTAGAACCACATCCCTCAAAGATCAGCATCTTTACTGCATCCCTTGCATATGGGCCTCCATCTTTGGTGAGCTGCTTGAGGTACTCTTGCGACACCTGTACCTTCAGACTGTGGGTTCTCTTGAGGGTCTTCTCTTGCTTCAGTGGGCTCCCCTGCTTCCTCGGGCCTGCTCTGCCTCTCCTGCTTTTGGGGGAGTCCCTTGGACCTTGCTGGTCCCAACGTTTGCTCCTCTTCGCTTTCAACGCCAGTTGCGGCTACCAAGGCTTGTTGGTGTTCCCGCCAGATACCGACCACCTAAACACCAACATCCGATGTGGGACAGCTTGTGAACAGCTCCTGGTCTTCCTCAGCGTCGCCTGGTCCTCACAGCTACAGAACCTCTCGACATCAGTTGGCAATGTGCTTCCATGCCTCCTGGTCACCTCCAAGTGGCATAGACTCTGTCCCCTCTGCTTGCAGGTTCTTCACTTCCAGAATTCGCCCTTAGATTCCACCGGACTCCTTCACAGTCTTCTCCAGAGGCATCTTCTTCGAAGTCTCCCATTGCTGTCTACGGCAGGTTCCGTCACTTCACCCCTATGCACCCGGCTTCATTGGCACAGGTAAACTGGTTCCTGGGGGATCCATGGGTGGGGTGGCTCTCCAACCTTCTGTCTTCCAAAGGGTTTCTTCAGGGTACTCCGGGAAGGGCCCTTCTTCCCCAAAACTGCAACCGCAACTTCTCCATCGACTTCCACTGCACATGCGGCTGTGTTTCCACTCTGCACACAGCCTCTGTTCCTAGGTACTTACCTTGGGTGGTTCCTTGTGTCCCTGGCTCCTCTGGGTCTTCTGGTCTAAGTCCCATCTTCCTTTGCAGTTCGCATTCCACTTTCTTAATATATGGTTTGGTCTCCCCCTGGAGACCACTGTATTTTGTGCTACCTACTTGATTGTTTTCCAGGTATTCTTGTGTGTGCTATTGATATCTCCGGGTAGATTGTGTTGTGAATAAATAGACAAAAAATGATGATTTCTCATGTTGTACTTGTCCACATTATTCATGCGAGAACATAAATCATATGCATCAATGGGTAAACACCAAACGAAGGTTGTAGGTATCCCCAATGCATTTCGGGCATTCCAATGGCGTTCATCAAAGGAGAGACATCACCCGTATAGCCATCCAGACAAGGAAAACACCCCCCGAAGAAGGGCAGTGATATGCCCAAAATGCATTGGGGATATCTACAACCTTCGTTTGGTGTTTACCCATTGATGCATATGATTTATGTTCTCGTATGAATAATGTGGACAAGTACAACATGAGAAATCATCATTTTGAAGGCAAATAAAGAACCTCAAAAGAAAACAGAAGTTGACTTGAGATTGAATTGATTCAAATTTTCCATTTAAAATTTTCCATTTGTGACCCCGGCAGTGCACCAAAGGGACGCTTCCCAGAGGGAAAGCGCAACAGTTGTTACGTTGATACACGTCCAGGATCAGAGGACGATACTTTGCTGCACGCCAACCAACTCCTAAACACCTGCTACGAAGTTTGATTAAACAGAAGGATTATCACGGAGTGAGTGATCCACACCCATTGAATATATTAATATATAAAACATTAATAAATGTTGATCCATGTCGATATGTATAAATATTTACTTAGGATTTATAACAGATTTGAATTCTAAAGTTTTCTACATGATTTTGATGGCCATTTAGGTTTTATATTTATGATGTCAGAGTTTAGATCCAATGCGGGCCTGCACATGACATGCACTGACGCACAAGTTACTAACTTGTGTAACGATATATCTGTAAGAGACAGTAGTTAGTGACAGATTCCATACCTTAGAATATCCCCAGGCGACAGGCTGGATCCGGAAAGTTTTTGCGTAGCAGTACCCTTGCGCGTCGGTAGGCGGCGTCGTGCGGCTCCGCGTCCGTCGCCGGCGTCGTGGTCGCCGGGATGACGTCGCGGGCAGTACTTAGACGCCGCCCCTGCGCGCTGGACGTCAGTTCTGTACACGACTTTCCGCGCCAGGAACGCAGAGCCATGCAAGAAGCTGACATAGGTGTCTGAAAAATACTAGGGCCCTGAAAGGGATGTCCTTAACCCTAGAAATCAGTTCGCAGAACGGGGAGGATGGGTGGGCGGTAGGAATCTGTCACTAACTACTGTCTCTTACAGATATATCGTTACACAAGTTAGTAACTTGTGCATCTGAAAGAGACACGTTAGTGACAGATTCCTTACCTTAGAATAGATACCCCAGCAATACCAACCCCGGTGGTGGGTCTGCGAACAAAGATCAGACAAGGAAGTCCCGGAGGACAGAACGGCCAAAGAAGCCGTCCCTCCGGACCTGACTGTCAAGGCAGTAATGCTTTGTAAACGTGTGCAGCGAGGCCCACGTAGCTGCCTGACAGATATCCTGCAGCGGAACACCGCGGCCCAAAGCCGTGGTAGCAGCCGTTGCCCTGGTGGAATGGGCACGCAGCCCAACAGGAGGCTCCTTCTTAGCCAAAGAAAAGCAGGCTTTGATACACAAGGTTACCCAGCGGGAGATGGTTCTCTTGTGCACCGCCCGACCTTTTTGGCGCCCACGTAGCCAACAAAGAGCTGGTCATCCACCCGGAAATGGTGTGTGCGGTTGATGTAAAGGAAAGCGCACGTTTTGGGTCCAGACGGTGGAGCCTCTCTTCCTCTCTGGAAGGATGCGGAGGCGGAAAGAAGGTGGGCAAAGTGATGGTCTGCCCAATGTGGAAGGCAGTAACCACCTTTGGCAAGAAGGACGGAAGCGTCCTAAGAACAACCTTGTCTGGATGGACAGACAGAAAGGGAGGCTTACATGATAGAGCCTGGAGCTCACTCACCCGCCGAGCGGAGGTGATGGCCACCAGAAAGGCAGTCTTCAGAGTCAGAAGACGAAGAGGACAGTTATGTAGAGGCTCAAAAGGAGCGCACATAAGAAAGGTAAGAACCAAGTTCAAGTCCCACTGAGGCATCACAAACGGAACAGGAGGGAAGAGGTGTGTAATGCCTTTTAGAAACCTGTTAACAACAGGGGACTTGAAAAGGGAGGGCTGATCAGGAAGCCTGAGGAAGGCCGAGATGGCACAAAGATAGCCCTTGATGGTACCCAGGGCAGAACCCTGTTGGGCCAGGGAAAGAAGGAACAGGAGAACCTCAGCGAGAGGGGCAGAAAGGGGATTCACAGCCTTTGCTGTGTACCATGCCACAAACTTGTTCCACCTGCAGGCGTATACCACCTTAGTGGAGGGACGCCTGGCTGCCAGAATCACATCACAAACTTCGGGAGGCAAGTCGAAAGGAATCAACTGCCGCCGCTCAATCTCTTCGCAAGCAGGTGGAGGCTGGACAGGTTCGGGTGGAGGACCGTCCCCTGCTGCTGCGACAGAAGATCCTCCCGAAGAGGCAGACGGATCGGGGGATCTACGCTCATACTGAGTAGCTCGGGATACCAAACTCTTCGAGCCCAGTCCGGAGCCACAAGAATGACTTGGGCCCGGTCGTGCCGAATCTTCTTCAACACTCTGGGTAGAAGTGGTATAGGCGTACAACAGACCGCAACTCCACTCGCGACGAAAAGCGTCGCCGAGCGAGTGCCGCCTCGGAAATTCCAACGCGCAGAACTGATGACATTGCGCGTTCTCTTCGGTGGCGAATAGATCTAACCAAGGCTCTCCCCACTGTAGAAAGAGTCCTTGCGCCACTTCCGAGTGAAGACGCCATTCGTGATCCAACATGCACCTGCGGCTGAGTTTGTCCGCCCTGGCGTTCAGGGAACCTGCCAGGTGTTGAACCATCAGGAACATGCCCTGATGTTCCAGCCATGTCCAGAGGCGCAGAGCCTCCTGACAAAGGGTCCACGACCCCACCCCGCCTTGTTTGTTGCAATATCACATGGCGGTGGTGTTGTCTGTGAACACCTGCACTACCTTCCCTTTGACAGAGGGAAGGAATGCCTTGAGTGCAAGTCGGATCGCCCGGAGCTCCAGAAGGTTGATATGGAGCCGGGACTCCGCCGGAGACCAGAGGCCTCTGATCTCCGCCTCTCCCATGTGACCGCCCCATCCCAGAAGGGACGCGTCCGTCACAACTGTGTGCTCTGGCTGGGGAAGGGAGAGGGATCTGCCCATGACCCATTGCCGGTTCGAGAGCCACCACTGCAACTGTAGTGCAGTCCCCTCCAAGATCTGGACGTGATCGGACAGGTTGCCCTGGTGCTGCGCCCACTGGAACTTCAGGTCCCACTGCAGAGCCCGCATATGCCATACGGCATGAGTGACCAGCAGGATGCAGGAGGCCATGAGGCCCAGCAGCCTCAGGGTCATCCGTACCGAAACCCAGGATAAAGGCTGAAAGATCGGAATCATAGCCTGAATATCCCGGACTCGCCGTTCGGGAGGATAGGCCCGAAACTGCGTCGTGTCCAGAACTGCTCCGATGAAAAGGAGCTGTGGAGAAGGAATCAGATGCGACTTCGGCACATTGATGGAGAACCCCAGCGAGTGCAGGAGTTCGGCCGTAGTCTGGAGGTGGGAGACGACTGCCTGGGACGAGCCCGCCTTCAGCAGCCAGTCGTCGAGGTAGGGGAAGACTGGAACCCCTGCCCGGCGCAGATGAGCTGCGACCACCGCCATCACTTTCGTGAACACCCGAGGGGCACTTGTAAGGCCAAAGGGGAGCACAGTGAACTCAAAATGCTCGAGGCATACCGTGAACCGCAGGTAACGCCGGTGGGCCGGCAGGACGGGGATGTGAAAATAAGCGTCCTGCAAGTCCAACGCTACCAACCAGTCTCCAGGGCAGTCAAGACCTGAGCTAGGGTGAGCATCTTGAACTTCTCCTTCCGGAGGAAGCGATTGACGTTCCGGAGGTCCAAGATAGGACGCATGTCCTCCTTGTCCTTTTTGGGCACCAGGAAGTAGTGGGAGTAGCAACCACGTCCTACTTCTGGGGTCGGAACATGCTCGATGGCCCTCTTGGCCAAGAGGGCCGTGACTTCCTTCTGCAGAAGTACCAAGTGATCCCCTGACATGCGGTGGAATTGAGGTGGCATGGCTGGGGGGGGGTGGTCTCGAAGGGGAGGGAGTAGCCCCTTCGGACAATGTCCAAGACCCACCTGTCCGAGGTGATGGGACGCTAGTGGTGAAGGTGATGGCGGACCCTGCCCCCTACTGGCGTGCTGTGCACCGGAAAGGAGGGACTAGGAGGGCTTGGAGGCCGCGGACGTGTTGGAGGTGGTGGCCTGACCCACACGCTGGTTGCCCGAACCGCCACGGCGGTATCCACGTCCTCGGCCACGCGTAGACGCTTGCTGCGCGGGCCGGTGGCTGGGCAGCTGACGTGACTGGGCGCCCCTTCCGTGGCCACGAAAGGGGCGAAAAGCAGAGGTGAGCGGAGGGCGTACAACAGAAAGGCCCAGGGACTTGGCCGTAGCCCGTGAGTCCTTAAACCGCTCCAGCGCATGGTCTGCCGACTCCATCAAAGGGCATGTCCATGAGTGTATTCTGGACATCACCCGAGAAACCAGTTGTTCTCAGCCAGGCGTGGCGACGTAGCGCCACCGTCGTCGCAAGCGATCTGCCCAGCGAGTCGGCGGTATCAAGGCCACAACGGATGGTGTATTTAGCCGCATCTCGCCCTTCCGCAATGGCGCGGGTAAGCAGTGTCTGGACCTCCTCAGAACACTGCGGCAAAACAGCCGCCACCGAATCCCACAGGGAGTGGGTATATCGGCCCAAAAGGCAAGCGGTGTTGACGGACCGCAAGCCAGCACTGGAGGAAGAAAAAGCCTTCTTCCCAAATTGGTCCAGGCGTTTGGATTCCCTATCCGGAGGGGCGGTAGGGAAGGTGGTTTGGGAGGCAGAGGCTTGGACAACCAAGCTCTCAGGGGTGGGATGTTGGGAGAGAAACAAGGGGTCGCCCGGAGCAGGGCGATGGCTTCGGGCCACGTTCCTATCCACAGGAGCCCCTGTGGTGGGTTTGGACCAGGCACCCAAAAGAACGTCAGTGAGTGCATCATTAAACGGCAGCACAGTCTCCGAAGAGGAAGCCGCCGGCTGAAGCACTTCTGTCAGGAGGTTAGTCCTGACGGCCACAGTAGGCAACTGGAGATGTAAGGCTCCAGCTGCTCTACGCAACACCGTTGCAAAATTAGCTCCCTCCTCCGTAGCCACGGGAGGAGACAGCATGCCAGTGTCAGGGAGGTGTCTAGACCACTGGCATCCCCAAGTTCCTCAGCCCAGTCCGGGATCAAACTCACACTGTTGTGTGAGAGGGTCCTCAGACCCCTCCCAGCTCTCCTGGTCCTCCTCTTGTTCAAAATATGGAGGAGGAGGGACATTTGGGACCCAAGGTCTCATCGGGCGCCGGAGCCGGCGCCGAGCGACGTCGGTCCGGCTCCATGTCCGGAGCCGGAGAGAGCCGGGGACCGACGCCATCCGGAGCCCCGGACGGCGTCAGGAACGGCACCGGGGACATCGGCGTCGGCGGAGGCGTGGTTAGGTCAACCGGCGTCGATGGGGGTTGCGGTACTACCGGAGCCGGGATCGAGGCCGGGGCCGGAGCCGAGGCCGGGATGAAGGCTGGTGGGACAGGCGGCGCCGGCACCGGAGTCGACGGCGGCGCCGGGCCAACCCCATCAGGGCCCGCGGGGCCCGAAGGCGCACCGGAGGGACCTGAATGCCCGAAGAGGCGGGCCATGGCCGACAGGAAGTCCTGTATTTCGGCCGGAGTCGCCCCCGAACCCGGAAAGAACGGGTAATTCGGGGGCGGCTCTACAGGCATGTCCGGGGCCGCGGGGACGGTGCCGACTGGGGCCTCAGCCGAGTCGCGAGACCGGCGAGGCGAAGTCTTAGAGCGATGACGCCGCTTAGACTTCTTGTGCTTCGACTTACCGGAGGAGCGCGAAGACTTGGATTCCGACGAACGGCGGGGACTCCACGACCGGCCCCTCGACCTCTCCCGGGACCGGGGCTTGGTGCGGCGCGGAGCCGACTGCCGGACCTCGAGTAGCTTTCGAGACCGCTCTCGCAAAGCCTTTGGATGAAGTTTCCGGCAGTCAGGGCACGACTTCGTGTCGTGGTCTCGGCCGAGACAGAAGAGACACTCGAGATGCGGGTCCGTGATCGACATCATGCGACCACAGGCCTCGCATGGCTTAAAGCCGGGCATCCCTACGACACCTTAGGAGTCGTGAAGACTCGATGAAGAAACAGTGAAAAAATTCACAAAAAGGATAGTCAAAAAGTGACTAGGGCACTGCTCTTCCCGGATCTGCGCTTACTGGCGCGGAAAAGAAGAACTGACGTCAGCGCGCAGGGGCGGCGCCTAAGTACTGCCCGCGACGTCATCCCGGCGACCACGACGCCGACGACGGACGCGGAGCCGCACGACGCTGCCTACCGACGCGCAAGGGTACTGCTACGCAAAAAAAATTCCGGATCCAGCCTGACGCCTGGGGATATTCTAAGGTAAGGAATCTGTCACTAACATGTCTCTTTCAGATGTGTACACATGAACTTTTAAGCCAAATTTGATGCAAATCGGAAGATTTGAAATGATTTTTTGATATTTGTCAGCTATCTTGGATTTCCATTAAGCTATATGACGTCATAGGCAAGATCCACTTCGGGTCTTGCTCTTATAAAATAGGAAGCTGGCTCTCTATATAGTGCATTAAAACAAAGTACACATGTGTAGGGAGTCCAGTGGGTCCCCAATTGGTTTATAGAGATTAAAGTAGATAATACTAACGCTCTCTTTAGTGGTAGTGTGGGCAATTTTTGAAGTGCTGACAGGCTACCCAAGGCCTTGGTAGTTCCTTCTTGCAGGACAAGTCACTCTGTCGCGATTGTCGAGAGAGTTTGCGAGCAGGCAGGGTTTTGCGCCATAGTTCACAGCTCTTCTGAAGTTCTTTCAGGGCAGTGACTCTTCATTCTTCTCTTGATCTGTCATATCTGAGTTTTTGGGTTCAGGGGTGCCATCCAAATACTCACTTTAGGGTCGTTATAGGGGAGTGAGAGGTAGTAGCCAATGGGCTACTTACCTTTAGGGTGTCTATACCTTCTGTATGCCCACTTCTTGTGGGAAGTGAGCATAACCCTGACCCCAGAATACTAATCCAGCCCAAATTAAGATGGGGGAAATCTAAAAAAAAGTGGGGTCCACATTTAGCTGGTACACCTTAGGGGTGGTGCTGGCTGAAGGTGGGCACACCTCCTAATCTTACTAATTTGTCCGCCTGTCTTGCCGTCAAAAAGTGGGGTCAGGACAGGGGATTGGCATCGCCACTATATGATGAGGCCTGGGCCGCATACCAAAGGCAGCAGGGCCTTTAAAGCTTTCTGCCCTGGAAGGGTCATCCTGCAGGGAGGAGGTCTAAACACATCCGCCCAGAACAGGTTTTGTTCCTGACCTCCAAGAGTGAAGGCTCTCACTTCAGGGGCTCAGAAACGCGTCTACGGTGGCTTGCTTGCCGGGACCAGTCAGTGAACACACTAGTAGTTGGTAGGTTTTCAGGGGGCACCTACCTCTAAGGTGCCCTCTGGGTGCATTTCTTTAGAATTCCAACTTTGGCAACAGTATGGGTTTATTAAGACACGATGTTTGGTACCAAACATCTGGTGGCTTATTAAGCCATCATGTAGCTGGGGAACTCGTAATTACAGGTGTCCAGCCCCTGAACTTGATATGGCTTCCCTGTGCACTTATGGTATCCAAGGGTGAACTTGGATATCGCAGGGACACATCCACTGGTGCAGATATGCCCACACATGGGTTAGTGCACCCTGCCTTAGGGCTGTTAGGCCTGCTGTAGGGGTGACTTACATATACCACATGTAGTGCTGGGTAGGCATGGCACACAGGGATGTGTGCAATGTCAATTCTTCATTTTTCTCTGCACCAAGACATGCAGGCTGCAATGGAAGTTTGCATGAGCTTGGTGAGGGGTCCCTTAGGGTGGCACAATTCATGCTGAAGCCCTTAGGAATCCTCTTTAGTCCCAATGCCCTAGGAACCAGGGGTATCACTTATTAGAGACTTACATAGAGCCTAAAGTAGTGCCAATTGTGGAACAATAGTACAGTTTAGGGAAAGAACACTGGTACTATGAACCTGGTTAGCAGGAACCCAGTACACATTTATTTAAAACTGCATCAGATACCAGGCAAAGATTGTGTAGGGGGTACTGCAACAGAGTTTCTACAATTATTATTACAAAGACTAATGTCTATACCAACTTTCAGCTATCACAAGGTGAACGTTTTCCCTTAGAAAACAGGCTTAACAACTGTTCTAAGGGGTTTCACTTCATTGCAAACGTCATCCTTCAAACTCTTGAATTGGAACTGTGTCTGTTTACATCTCCAAGCAAGGTCAGCCACCAACGACTGAAGCTGCCAGATGCATGGTTTCCTCCGATGTACTGACAGTTTTTCTTGTCAGAAAGATGAAGTCTCGTGGGGGGCAAAAAGGGGCAGTATCCAACAATTTATAGGTGCTCCTTCGGCAGCTATTGGATGCAGGAACCTAAGGGAAGCAAGCATAAAAGCATTCCTACTGAGAAAAAAAATTGTTAAAACATAATCTTATAGTTCTGAAGGGTTAAAACAGAACTCTAGCCAAAGGTGTGTGCCGCACCTGCTGTACAACTTGGATATTACCTTTCAGCGACAATGTTGATGCCATTAACCTTATATGGAACAGAACGGAATGACTTAGAATTTCAGCTCATATTGCAGCAAACAAATTTTAAGGAAGGCGTATCTATTAAATTGTCTTGGTTTTAGGAAGGTTTAGTATATATAATTTTTTTTCAAGTTGCTGCAGTTTCAGATTCAATATTTTTTATATTTTACAGCACATTTCCTTTGTTTATTTTGGGTAACATGCATTAATCGCCACTACAAGGAGAACCTTTCACCCCTGTGCACAGGTACAATCTTAGCTTTGTGAAATATGTAAGAATATTTAAAAAATGATAAACGAAGAGCACAGCTAATATACCCCAGAAAAAATAAACATTATCAATTTTGTTTCTTTGAATGAAAGTTAGCAATAAATTACGATGCAGAAAGACTGTGAGAATTATTTATTCATCAAAAATGAAATTACACGTTTGTAGGTTTGGACTTGCTTCTTAATTCGGAAAACAAAATTCTGAGAGAATCATTTAATGCTAGTTATTTTAACAGATGTGTGAAAGTAAAAACAATTATATAAACTCTGGTTTTTAAGTACCTAATTAATCTAGACATTTTCAAACCAAATTGCAAGTCTTGAATGCTACAAATCTTTAGATACGATTAAAAAGTGTATGGATGGTAAATGGAAGTACCAATCCCATAATCAGTATTGAGATATGACGATTGTAACATATAGAATGGTTATGTAATAACACATGTATTTGCTTATGGTCTACAGATTATATATATATATATATATATATATATATATATATATATATATATATATATGTGTATATACACAAAAACTCCGCATCAGCTAGTGCGATATGTTAAAATATTAGCAACATTACAATGACCATAACTGTACAATTCCGTTTGCCAACATAAGCATCGATATTGAGTTATCTTTCAACCACATCTCTCATTGGATGGCTACTGACAGCTAAAGAATTCAGGTGATGAAGAAAGTAATAACATTCAATAGCACAAAACAGGGAAACAAAACAGCACCATACAGGAAAACAAGAAACTACATCAAATAACATATTTTAAACATTTAACTAGAGTGTTCATTTTATACCAAAACCGAAAAAAAATTCTTAATTTGTTTTATACTGAAGCTGCAAACATCAGAGCGCAAAGCTCATCTTTCTCTATGAGACCTCTAATTAGGTCTGCCATTTAAAAAAGTGATTGGCTACTACCAACTGGTTAATACGGCACACACACAGTTACAAAACAAAAATGGCAACAAAAAGCCCATTTTGTCTATTACTATTACTACAAACACACAAAAGATGATGGGAGAAATGCTTGAAAATAGTCCAAACCACTGGCAATCGCTCTAGATAGCATGCCAATCCATTGTTTTTTCCAACTGTGCCACTCTAAATTGGGACCACCTTACACAAATCAGTACTGATCCTGTTCCTAATTGGAACAGTCTATCCCGAACAGCCATGCAAGGCCACCTCCGAATGGAACCAGCTATGTTATGGACTCATCGGTGCGCTACAGACCAGCAAGGGACCCACCCTTGCGAGCTCATTTGGCCACAAATCATTTGCAAGGATTTCTCTCATCACCTTATGTTGTTTGATAGAAGCAATTGCCAATTGCTATGCATAGCATTCCAACCCACCGTTCAGGCAGTTGGGGGGGGTGGGGGGGGGGGTTCAGTACTGATATGCATTAGGTGGGCCTCTCTCTAGAGTAGTACAGTGGGCTAAAAACAATTGGTAGGGATACTACCCGAGTGATTGCCAGTGGTCAAATTATTTGCAAGTATTCCTCCCATCATCTTTTGTGTATTTGATGTAACGTACTATGCAGCCAAATGTATGCCCAGACGTGGGTCCCTTGCTCGCTGTGCCACAGGATCCAAGCTATACCTCACTGACAGTCACATAAGGCGGAAATGATCTGCAGTTGCGTGTGGTCCCTTCTGAAGACAGCCTCGCCTGGCAGTTTGGGATGGACTGTTTCCCAGGAGTAGCAATTTCTGCATTGATTTACATAAGGCGGCCCTATGTCCTGAGTGGCACAGAGGGTGAAAAGCTATGGGTTGGAAAGCTACCACAAGCCACTGCCAGTGGTTAGAATATTTTCAAGCACTCTTCCCATCACCCTTTGAGTGGCTGATACTACTTTTAAAGTAGACAATAAAACTGGAATCTGTTAATGATAGGAGACCAGACCATAAACAGAACATGGTCTCATGTCGCCATACATCACTACTCAGCTATTTTACTTATTTCAAATTCCGCACCTAATGATCGGGAGAGTCTTGGTAATGTAAACAGTCTATAAAGTAACATAATTGCTATAATAAGAAAAGAAGACTACACATACTTGGCAATAGCACTTGTTACCATACTTATTTTAAACATCTTGAAATAAATGCATGACTAGCCCCAAAAAACTGAATCCTTTTCCCTAGCTAGGCACCAAGTCAAGCCATAACTGTCAAGTCCATAAACCATGAATGAGGAGTCTGTGGTATGATTGGTGTATGCGTATCCAATCTCAGTGGCTTGCTGATTCTGCAAGCAGACAAAGACATACATGGACAATGCTTAGCAAAACTGTTTAGAACTCCTCTTTGGGCCCACACAGATCTTCTAGCATAGGCGATCTGAAAAATAGAACAATACAAGCCTTGATCCAATATTATCTGGTTTCCTTAGTCAATAGTAGCCTTTGCCTATGAAGTGCACTCATTCTCAAAGAACAGTCTATCCACTCTGACATTTTCTGTCAGACCTGATGATGAAAAACTTGTTTAGTTATGAGATAGCAAAGCTCTGCATTTATTCTGGAAGGATGGAAAGTAAGCCTGTTTTTTCCCCAGCAAAATTCGACTGCTATAAGATCTAACTAACATTTTTTATTTCTTTTTAGTACCAGTGAGGTTTCAGCAGCACTTTGATGTGCTTTAGTATTGGCAGTGTAGCCAGCTACATGACACACCATGTGACTTTTAAAGCTTTGGCACGAGGGTCCACGAAATTGACATGGTCGTAATCAGCATTCCAATTAAGCAATTTCCCGTTGCCTTTTGAACTCACCAAAGCTAAAAACGTTATAATTTTATGCAGTGAGGAGTCAGGAATGGGAGCTATCTTACATACTCAACTTTCTTTGATTTGTCAATTCAGCCTCTACCACACAGCTAAGCCTAAGCCAATGTCACTAATATAATTTTGCACCCTAATTCCAAATGTTAAGAGTGCAAAAAAGATTAACGCTGGACATTACACAATTTGGTCAAGTGGAGAAGAACAGATTAGAATTTAGGTCTTAGGATGCCACAGTCTGGAACACAGCCACTAGATAACATCTCCAACCAGTGGAAAGAGCACGCAGTGTAAAGACATGGAGGAGAAGATATCTTGAGGCAAGAGTAACAAAGAATAGCCTTAGAGCATCTGGTAACTTTACTGGGATACAAGGAGCTTGACAACTGAGAGTATCAGAGTGGAAGAGTACAGCCTGTTTGATTATTGCCAGAGTACTGAAATGTTTTTCTACGTGGAAAAATCCCTTTCAAGGCATGCCCAAAAGCTACAGGGTGTTTTGGATATGTTCAAACACTCAGTTCGCACAAATACTGTAGACTTTTTGAACATTGACTGTAGGTAAGCAAAGACACTGACCAGGTTTGTTAATAAACACACAGCTACAAAGCTGTGGGTGTCCACTGCCTTCCAATCTTTCAAGTCGTAAGTTCCATTTGCAGGTGTCAAAGTCAGCAGATCCTAATTCTGTGGTCAGAATCTGTACTTTAAGTCCACAATAAGCACATTTTCACACTTAAGTTGAACGCAAATCAGAGCAGAAAATGATGTGAATAGGTCATCAATTTTTACATGAAATATACGTTGACCTGAATTCTAGTCCTGCACGCCCACACCGTGTGATCATCTTCTAATCACTTCATCTATATGTGCCTCAGTTTCACAACCTGCCAAAATTCGGCAGCATTAAAAAAAAAAGAGCTGAATCCCACTATTAAGCCCTACTTTTTAAAAATGGCCATACTGAACGAGGACACATGCTTTTTCCTTTTGCCATTTATATGATAGTATTTTGATAATAGTTTCCTTAAGACCCTTTAAGATAAAAGCTGGCAATTCAGCTTTTAAAGTTTGAACTCCAATACGATTTTCTTTTGTGGCAAAGACCCCCACTACTAGGCTATGCAGGGCGGCATACCGAACACACGTTTCCTACTTTAGATTACAGTGGATGGCTTTCTCCTTTTAAACTACTCATCATCATAATTATTGAAGGTGTCTAGTAGGGCAAAGATGGTAAAGCCTTGACATACTTCAGCATAATAGTTTTAGGTTTCTTATCCTTACGCCCTCAAACTGAGAAGCCTCTCAATTAAACTGTACGCAGCCTGACGTTTCAACTGCTTGTCTTAACCCACGCTTTTCATTTTGCCTTTGTTAGACCAACACTATTTCAAAGAAAACTACACAAAACAGTCAACCGGATCGAAGATGTATTGGGCCTACAAAGAAGTGCACGGAATTTTAAAGGATGAACAAGAAAGCAAAAAAATGTGCAAACGCCATTGCACACAAATAATGAGGAAAAAAGAAAAGGGAAGATCGCAAAACCTGCAAAAAATCCCCGGAAACCTCAGTTTCTCCAGTAAACATGACAGGTTTTTCTATGCATAGCAAGGACGAGTTTGGGTATAACTGAAATTCACACCTCACAGGAAACCACTAAATGCTTTTCCAAAATCACACTGATAAGTAACACTTTGTCAAAATAATATGCACTATTTTTAATTCCGATATAATTTAAGATTTGATCGCCAATATGCAATAAAAATAAAAAGGAGAGATTTTTTTATAGAACAGTGATGTGGCAATGGTGCGATGGGCACTCATGCAAGCAAGGAAAATGTGCCACCTAGACAGTTTGGTTGCATAATACAAATATATATAAATATGGAACCGGATGACCCCATATACCCCTAAGTCCCGGTGCCACTGGTTCCGCTGCACCCCCATTCTAGAAATAAGGGGTAGGGGAGGGGAGAAACACAAAACACTAAAGCTGCAGCGAAAAACATTCAAGGTAAAATAAGTAAGGGGAGTTCAGTGGACTTAGTGTTACAGAAGCGTCACCCGCAATTCTAACTGGGAATACACAACCTCAGCCTGACACTTGTTGTTAATCATAACAGTGTTATTACAAGCAAACAAAAAATTATAATCGTGAGAAAAAAAAACTACGTATTTATTGGGAACTACACAAAATATTTTCCTGGAATCCTCCCATTGCACAGGAAAATGCAAAATCAGCATGTGAAAACGCGTGGGTTTTATATGCAGTCCCGGTTTTTACCTTTTTTTTTTTTACCTTAAGTGTGCATTTGGCAACATCCTTGGGCTGTAACCATCAATGTTCTGCTGAATGAGCACATTACATACATACAGAAGGGGGCAACAGTACTTTACAAACAAGCAAGCAAGGCTTTCGCTACAACCTTGAAGTAGCACGAGTCGCAAAATATTACAAATTGCTACTGACAGGCACTGTGATTTTAGGTTCACACCCTGTGATGAGGTTTGCTGTTCCTACATCAAGCCATTTACTTTTGATAATTATTCAGTAATATGCTTAGGAGTATCTAATACTGTCGGGAAAAGCATGTTCTACCTGGGCAGCCGTTCTGAACTGAGCATTGTACATAATATGGAAAGTCCCGGTTAGCCAGGTATATGAAAATGTGGGTGTAACATAATGCTCAAGGCCCCATTTCAATGCGCGTTCCTGATGGCCATTCGAGGCTTTTCAGCTAACAGTAATTGTTGTGGAGGCATTGAGAAGCATACACTTAATAGGGAAGCGAAACTACAAGTTCATGAATGTAAAGTACTGTTGCCTATAGAGGCGGACAGAAAAAAGACGTCACACACGACATCTGGAAACCACTGAAGGAGTGAGGATTTCACACTCCTGAAAAGTCAGATTTGCAATGCTAAAAATTGGACGTTTCCATAACCATTCTAACTGCCCATTTTACTGAGATTGCCATCAGGGTTGTATATTGGGTATTTGTAGTGATTAATTCGAATTCATTTCACGTAGGTTATCTGGGGTGACCCAATGGCATTGTAAATTTAAACCAACCCGAATCGGATTCTATCCGGCAAGCTTTATATTCTAGTGCTGAAGTGCCCAAAAGTTACAAATGTATGAGGAAGGGGACACTGAATTTGAATTGTTAGCTGGCAACACAGCTAAAACTTTATGGAGAAAACCTTAACATTAAGCGCTATATATATGCTGCAATACAATACAAGTATTACTGGTAGGTTGGAGGATGCAACGCTATCTGATAAAGTGATATCAGTGACGTTTTCTATAAATAACAGCGAGACCTCTTAAAAGACATATCCAAAAGACGTCTTGGAACCAGATTACCACTAGCTATTACAAATGGTTCAAACATTCTGTTTTGAGAAGGAGCGGGCGGTGGCAGACTTCGATTTTTTGAGAATAATCGGTTGGAATCTTGAATAGTTAATCGCTTTCAGATTCGCTCTTCTCTGATGAGTCCCTTTCCTCGTGATCGGCTGTGTATATTTTTTGGGCGCATGATGCAGCTAACAAAAAGGGAAAAAAATGAAATTAGAATAGAAAACAAATTTGAATAAGAAATCTGCTAGTACTACACAAAATTTTTCCTGAATAAAAAAGGAAACATCAGCGAACCGAACTGAGGACTGAAGCGGAAAGGAACTAAGCAAGTGAATTTTTTGTAAGCCTATAAACGTTCTCTCCATAACGATTCATTCACACTTTGAACTCGCACACCCTCAGGGCGAGTGCACAAAACTATTATAAGGATGAATAATTTACACAGTAAGGCAACAGTACAATTTTCAGGTCTGGCCTGGAGTCCGTTTTAACTGCTTTGCTAGCTTAAAATAACCAAAAAGTAATAATTAAAAATACATATACTACTGCACGGAGTGGCTTTGTTCAGCCCTTCTCGTCTACTGGTAAGCTCAAGTGCTATTCTCATTTTGCTTTTGTCCAAAACAACACAAATGGGGCAAAGAGTGAGCAAAAATTCATCGATTGGCAGTCTATCGTTTACTTTTCTTTTCTTCAAAAAATATATCTTTATTGGCATTTTGATGTTACAGGCTTTTTTCAACACGCACAGTCATACATATAGCAGCCACTGGTGATTAGATTCCTATGGCATAACCAAGATTATTCACATTAAGTTCCATTTTATATTTGTGGACGGTAACCTATGCTTCAAGCATTACTTGTCTCAGATATGTTCACTGTACTTTGATCTATGTGAACTCGAGGGAGCTAGTCATAACTATAGGTAAAGATGAACAAGTTACTTACCTTCGGTAAGGATATATCTGTAAGAGACATAGATTAGTTATAGATTCCTTACCTTTAGAATTACCCCCCGGCGTCAGACTGGATCTGGAGAATTTTTTCGTCAGCAGTACCCCTGCACGTCGAAAGGTGGCGTCAGTCGGCTCCACGTTCGTCGTTGGCGTCGTGGTCTCCGGGATGACGTCGCGGTAGCTACTTAGACGCTGCCCTTGCACGCCGACGTCAGTTCTTTTACATGACATTCCATGCCAGAAGCGCAGAGCCATGCAAGACACTGACCACTGGTGCAGAAAACTAGGGCCCTGAAAGGGATTCCCTGACCCTAGAAGTCAGTTCGCAGAACGGGGAGGATGGGTGGGGCGGTAAGGAATCTATAACTAATCTATGTCTCTTACAGATATATCGTTACCGAAGGTAAGTAACTTGTTCATCTGAAAGAGACAATTAGTTATAGATTCCTTACATTTAGTATAGATACCCCAGCAATACCAACCCCGGAGGTGCGTCTGCAAACCAAGTTCACACCCGAAAGTCCTGGAGAACAGAATTTCCAAATAAGCAGTCTCTCCGGACTTATCTGTCCAGGCAGTAGTGTTTTGTGAACGTGTGCAGAGATGCCCACGTAGCTGCCTGACAGATGTCATTGAGGGGGACTCCCCGTACCAAAGCAGTGGTAGCCACCGTTGCCCTGGTGGAATGGGCACACAACCCCACTGGAGGCTCCTTCTTTGCCAAAGAGTAGCAAGCTTTAATGCACAAAACGACCCACCTAGAGATGGTCCGTTTATGCACGGCCTGACCTTTTTTGGCGCCCACTTAGCAAACAAAGAGCTGGTCATCCACCCGTAATTGCTTGGTGCGATCCAAATAAAATGAAAGCGCACGTTTTGGATCCAGACGGTGGAGCCTCTCATCCTCCTTAGAAGGATGTGGAGGCGGAAAGAAGGTGGGCAAAGTGATGGTTTGACCAATGTGGGAAGAAGTAACAACTTTGGGAAGAAAAGAGGGTCGAGTTCGAAGGACAACCTTGTCCGTGTGAACCGCCAGAAAAGGAGGTTTTGAAGTAAGAGCCTGGAGCTCACTCACCCTGCGAGCAGAGGTGATGGCAACCAGAAAAGCAGTCTTTAAAGTGAGAAGTCTGAGAGGACAGTTATGTAGCGGCTCAAAGGGAGCGCACATAAGATAAGTAAGAACCAAGTTCAAGTCCCACTGAGGCCTTACTAAGGGAACAGGAGGAAAAAGATGAGTAATGCCCTTAAGAAAACGATTTACAATAGGGGACTTGAAAAGAGAAGGCTGATCAGGAAGCCTAAGAAAGGCTGAAATGGCTGAGAGATAGCCCTTAAGAGTTATGTTATGTTATTGTCATTTATATAGCGCCAAATCACCAATGGTCTCTAAGCGCTTGTGAGAAACATAAATCCATACCAGGGCCTCACACCCGATGCTCAGTCAAACTGGGTGAGGCTTAACCAAAAGCCTGAATAAACAGAAAAGTCTTTAGTTTCCTCCTGAAGGGGAGAAGGTAAACTTCCCTGCGCAAGCTCTCCGGTAGCTTGTTCCAAAGCTGAGGTATCATCACGGAAAAAGCTCGGCCCCCCAAGGTGGCTTTATCAAACCATGGATAGGCCAACAAACTTGCCTCAGATGATCGGAGGCATCGTCCTGGCACATAGCTCTTCAGCCGTTCCTTGATATAATCAGGTGCCGTTCCGTGCAGGGCTTTATGTGCAATACACAGGCCCTTAAACCTGGCCCTCTGCTTGATTGGAAGCCAATGCAGTTGTTGCAGCAATGGTGAGACGTGCTCTTCTAGGAAGTTTAAAGATCAGTCTCGCTGCATCGTTCATAACCACCTGAAGCTTCCCTGATAGTTTGTCAGGTAGCCCGATATATAGCGCGTTACCGTAGTCCAGTCGTGACACAATTACTGCCAACACTAAGGTACGCATGGTGGAGAATGACAGGAGGGGTACAAGTTTCCGAAATTGCCTCATACGGCCCACACAATTCCCCACCACAGCGGTCACCTGATTGTTCAGTGTTAGCTTGTTATCTAACCTGATGCGCAGGCTCTTCACAACTGGCATCGGTGTCGGAGTAGTGCCTAGCTCTTGTGGCCAGAAGGAATTGGACCAAGGGTTGCCCCCTGTGGTAATAGCTAGAGTGCCCAGAGCAGAGCCCTGCTGGGCCAAAGAAAGGAGGAACAGAATCGCAGAAAGAGGGGCAGAAAGGGGATCCACAGCCTTTGCTGCGCACCATTCCACAAATTTGTTCCATCTGCAGGCGTATACCACCTTAGTGGAGGGACTCCTGGCTGCCAAGATAACATCTCAGACTTCGGGAGGAAGGTCGAAGGCTGTCAACTGTTGCCGCTCAATTTCCACGCAAGGAGGTGGAGGCTGGACAGGTTCGGGTGGAGGACCGTCCCCTGCTGCTGTGACAGAAGATCCTCCCGAAGAGGCAGTCTGATCGGAGGATTGATGGCCATGTGCAACAGCTCGGGATACCAGACTCTTCGTGCCCAATCCGGAGCCACAAGAATGACTTGGGCCCGGTGGCGCTTGATCTTCTTCAGCACTCTGGGCAGAAGTGGTATAGGAGGGAAGGCGTATAGAAGACCGCAACTCCACTCGCAACGAAAAGCGTCACCTAGCGAGTGCCGCCTTGGAAATTCCAACGCGCAGAATTGCTGACATTGCGCGTTCTCTTCGGTGGCGAATAGATCTAACCAAGGCTCTCCCCACTGCCGAAAGAGACCTTGCACCACCTCCGAGTGAAGACGCCATTCGTGATCCATCATGCACCTGCCGCTGAGTTCGTCCGCCCTGGCGTTCAGTGAACCTGCCAGGCGTTGAACCACCAGGGATATGCCCTGATGTTCCAGCCATGTCCAGAGGAGAAGAGCTTCTTGACATGGGGTCCACGACTCCACCCCGCCCTGTTTGATGCAGTACCAGATGGCGGTGGTGTTGTCCGTGAACACCTGCACTACTCTTCCCCGGACAGAGGGAAGGAATGCTTTGAGTGCACGATGAATCGCCCGGAGCTCCAGAAGGTTGATGTGGAGCTCAGACTCCGCCAGAGACCAGAGGCCTCTGATCTCCGCCTCGCCCATGTGGCCCCCCCATCCCAGAAGCGATGCATCGGTCACCACCGTGAAATCTGGTTGGGGAAGGGAGAGGGATCTGCCGTTGAGCCAATCCTGGTCCATGAGCCACCACTGCAATTGTCGTGCAGTGCCCTCCGAGATCGGGACGCAATCGGAGAGATTACCCTGATGCTGTGCCCACTGGAACTTCAGGTCCTACTGCAGAGCCCGCATATGCCACCTGGCATGATCCACCAGCAGGATGCAGGAGGCCATGAGGCCCAGCAGACGCAGGATCATTCTGACCGAAACCCGGGATAAAGGCTGAAAGATCGGAATCATAGCCCGAATATCCCGGACTCGCTGCTCGGGAGGATAGTCCCGAAACGGCGTTGTGCCCAGAACCGCTCAGATGAAGAGGAGCTTCTGAGAGGGAGTCAGGTGTGACTTCGGCACGTTGATAGTGAACCCCAGCGAATGCAGGAGGTCCGCCGTAGTCTGGAGGTGGGAGACGACAGCCTGGGGCGAGCCTGCCTTCAACAGCCAGTCATTGAGATAGGGGAAGAATGGAACCCCAGAACTATGCAGATGAGCCGCAACCACCACCATCACTTTCGTGAACACCTGAGGGGCGCTGGTAAGGCCAAAGGGGAGCACGGTAAACTGAAAGTGCTCGAGGCCTACCGTAAACCGCAGGTAACACCGGTGGGCCAGCAGGACGGGGATGTGAAAATAAGCGTCCTGCGAGTCCAACGCTACCATCCAGTCTCCAGGGTCGAGGGCAGACAGGACCTGAGCCAGTGTCAACATTTTGAACTTCTCCTTCCAGAGGAAGCGGTTGACGTTCCTGAGATCCAAGATAGGACGCAGGCCCTTGTCCTTCTTGGGCACCAGAAAGTAGTGGGAATAGCAACCACGACCTACTTCTGGGACAGGAACTCGCTCGATAGCTCCCTTGGCCAAGAGAGCCATAACTTCCTGTAGGAGAAGGGTCAAATGATCCTCCGACATGCGATGGTACTGAGGTGGCATGGATGGAGGGGTAGCCTCGAAGGGGAGAGAGTAGCCCCTTCGGACTATCTGCAAAACCCACCTGTCCGACGTGATGGTGCGCCAGTGGGGGAGGTGATGGCGAATCCTGCCGCCCACTGGCGATCGGTGGCCCTGAAAGGTCGGACTAGGAGGGTTTGGAGGCTGCTGCAGAGGGGGCACTGGTGGACTGGCCCGCTCGCTGGCCCCCAGACCCACGACGGTGGGTCCCACGTCCCTGGCCGCACAGGGGCTGAGCAGCTTGTGCCGGCCTGCGGCTCTGGGCGGAATGTGGCGAGGCACCCCTTCCGTAGCCACGAAAGGGGCAAAAAGCAGAATGCGCAGGGCGGGTGGTGGAGAGGCCCAAGGACTTGGCCGTAGCCCGAGAGTCCTTGAAGCGCTTCAGCGCATTGTCTGCCTTGTCGCCTGTTAGACTTGGCATCTTTTGGCGTGTTTCCCCTGACTTTTTGCTTTCTGACCTCCCGGTTTTTGACTCGGTTTTTGCTGGTGTAATGATTCTGCGCACTTTCCTCACTGCTGTCCAGTGGGAAAGTGCAAGTGCTCCTGTATAAAATGTGTTATGGATTGGTGTTTCCATGATTGGCCTATTTGATCTATGTGTCAGTCCCTTGTAAAGTGCACTGAGAGTGGCAGGGCCTATAGATCAAATACTGTTGGTGGTCTGCAGCACTGGATTGTGCCACCCACGCAAACAGCCCGTAAGTGTAACTCTGGCCTGCCATTGCAGAGCCTGTGTGCAGCCTGGGGCTGCCATGTCGACTTGGCAAGTGCACACACTTGCAAGTCCCTAAACCTTCCCTTTTCTACATGTTAGTCACCCCTAAGGTAGGCCCAAGGTACCCCTGTGGGCAGGGTGCATTGTATGTGAAAGGTAGGACATGCCCTGGTGTGTGTGGCATGTCCTGATAGTGAATTACAGCCTATTTCGTTTTTCACTATTGCAAGGCTACCTGTTCCCCATAGGCCAGAATGGGCAGTTTTGATTATAACAGCTTATAATCCTAACTGACCCAGGGAACATGGTAGAAATTCGAGTTTAGTATGCCTGGACTCAGAATGATAAAATGCATCTTTTAGTGAAGTTGGTTTTAACATTCTGTGTTTGAAAATACCACTTTTAGAAAGTGGGTATTTTCTTTGTCTAACCATCCAAGCCTGCCTCTGCTAGGTTGTGTATTCCTTGTCTGGAGTGTGAGTGACAGGGGCTGGGGGATGCCAGGAGACAGGGTGAGTCAGCACAGGGCTGAATAGCAAGATCTACATGTAGATGGGTGGGAGGAGTTGCACCTGGGACCTGAATAGGGCTGTGCCTTCCCTCCACAATGCTGGCTCCACCTCCTGTGGTGTGTCTGATGTCCCTGGCCTACACTGCAAAAGGAAAGAAGGAGACTTGTCAACAAAGTGCTCCAGGACTGACCAGAACTGGTTTGGACTAGGCAAAGGCCTCTCTGCCTTCAGAGAACAAAGAGAAATTGAGGATAAAAAGGGGGACCCAAACCCCAGAACTTTGGAACTCTTTGGGATCAAGAAGACTGCCAAGAAGAAGAGCTGGAGAAGCTGTGAGGAGGAACTACCACTTTGCTGTGTCCTTTGCTGTGTTGGCCTGCAGTGGCTGCTTCTGTCTTGGGCAGTGAAAGGACTGGAACTGAACTTTCTGCAATCTACTTTGTGAGTGTCTCCAAGGGCTTGAGGTAGAGCTTGCCCCCTGTTCAAGAAGTCTCAGGAACAGCAAAGACTTCAAGCCCGACGCCGTCTACGACGCCGCTGCCGACTCAGTGTCCTGAAGGCACCGCAGAGGGCACCGCCGCAACGCGACCCTGGTCTCACCGACGACGCCTGCTGACGCCACCACCGAGCCGCTGCTCGCACCACGACCTGTGGGCACCGCACTCCGCACCGCCTCGCTTCACGACGACGCCGTGGTATCCCCGACGACGCTGCTCCACGCCGGACTCGACGCCGCTGCTTGCACCGTGGTTCGGGGGCACCGCTCGTAAGTTACACGACGCACCGCCCTCATCCCGCACCGCAGCCTTGGCCCACCGACGCCGGTGCCATCGACTCCAAGTTCGTCAGCCGACGACAGCGCTGCAGCTACGAAGCTGCTGCTGCACCGTGACCTGCCAGCACCGTGACGAGCCCCGCCTCCATCTCACACCGCGACCCTGGTCTCACCGACGCCGTCATCCGACGCCGCCACCGAGCCGCTGCTCGCACCGCGACCTGAGGGCACCGCAACACTCGACGCCGGCCGACGCCAGCGCTCCTGACTTCAACAGAGAGGAGATCGATCTGCAACGCGTATGACTTCGAGGGCCCCGACGACGCCGCACCGATCTCCGGAACCGACGCCTGCGGACGCCGTGTGTTCGGAAGCTCACCGCGAGGTCATCAACGCCCTGCATTTCTGAAAGGTACTGTTTGCGGGTCTTCCCGACACCGTAGCTGACCCGCGACGCCGCGGTCAGCCAGAACTGTTTGGATTTGTTTGTTCACGGCGCCGTGATAGCCCTGGACGGAGCTATCGACATCAAGGAACTGTTTGTAAGGACACTGTGATAACTGAAGATTTTTAAAGTACTGTACTGTGGATTTTTATCGTATTGGTCTTGTTTCAAGTATATAAAAATATTGGATATTTTTCTAAACTGGTGTGTCAGTCTGTAGTGCTTACATTGTATTACTGTTGGTTATGTGCAAATGCTTTACACACTGCCTCTAGAATAAGCCTGACTGCTCGTGCTGCTTACCAAGGGGTTGAGCAGGGGTTATTTTAGGAGTGTAACTCCCTTACCCTGACTAGGAAGAAGGGCCCCTACTTGGACAAAGGTGCAAGCCCTTGCCAACTAGAGACCCCCATTTCTAACATCGCCAAACAGGCGACGGCCATCAAAGGGCATGTCCATAAGGGTAGCTTGGACATCCCCGGAGAAACCAGTCGACCTCAGCCAGGCGTAGCGTCGAAGGGCTACCGGCATTGAAATCGTCCTGCCTAGTGAGTCGGCGGTGTCCAGCCAACAGCGAATGGTAAACTTAGCTGCGTCTCTCCCCTCGGCAACTGCATGGGAGAGTAAGGCCCGGGCCTCCTCAGGGCACTGGGGCAGCCCCTGCACCACCGTATCCCACACAGAGTGGGTGTAACGGCCCAACAGACATGCGGTGTTTACCGACCGCAGTCCCAAGCTGGAGGGAGAAAACATCTTCTTCCCAAGATGGTCCAGCTTTTTGGATTCCCTATCAGGTGGAGCGTTAGGGAATGCGCCTTTGGACATTGAGGCTTGGACCACCAAGCTCTCAGGGGTGGGGTGTTGGGAGAGGAAAGAGGGGTCACCCGGAGCCGGGCGGTGGCGTCAGGCAATCATCCTAGCCACAGGAGCCCCTGTGTTGGGCCTGGACCAGGTGCCCAAAAGGATGTCAGTTAGGGCTTCATTAAACGGCAGCAGGGGCTCTGAAGAGCTAGCTGCCGGTTGAAGCACCTCTGTCAGGAGGTTAGTCCTGACTGCCACCATAGGTAGTTCGAGGTTGAGTGCCTCGGCCGCCCTACGCAACACCACTGCGTAAGAAGCTCCCTCCTCCGTAGCCACGGTAGGAGGAGACAACATGCCAAGGTCTGGGGAGGTATCCAGACCACTGGCTTCCCCAACTCCTCTCTCCAGTCCGGTTCATCCAACTGGTCAGTTAAAGGGTCTCCAGACCCCTCCCAGTCCTCCTCTGGTTGCCAATCCGGCCTGAGAGGAACACCAGGGTAGAACAGGGGTACAAAAGTACCCATCGGCGCTGGATCCGGCGTCAGTCGATGCCGGTCCGGCTTCGTGTCCACGTCAGGGTTGACGCTGGGGGCACAACCGGCGTCGACTGCGGACGTGGTGCTGGTGGAATCGGCATCGGGAGAGGTGTTATCAGGCTGTCCGGCGCAGATCCGGATCCAGGCCTGGATCCAAGGGACCCTGCGATGCCGAGGCTGAAGATGCCGACGTCGAAGGCCCAGGGCCCCCAGCCGAGTCCGTGGGGCCAGAAGGAGCGCCAGCGGAGTCGGTCTGCCCACGGACGGGAAGAAGTCGAAGAGCGACGATGCTTCTTCGACTTCTTCTTGTGCTTCGACTTACCTGAGGAGTGCGAAGACTTCGAGGACGAGTAGTTGTGACTCCGTGACCGGTCCCTCGACATCATGCGCGACGGGGACCTCGAACGGCGCAAAGGGGACTGCCAGGCCTCGAGAAGCTTTCGGGACTGCTCCCGCAAAGACTTCGGATTCCTGGTCCGGCAGTCGGAGCACGACTTGGAGTCGTGGTCGCGCTGCTGGCACCACAGGCACACACGATGCAGATCTATCACCGACATCAGCTTTCGGCAGGAACTGCAGGCCTTGAAACCGGGCATCCCTACGTGCACCAGGAGTCGAAAACTCAAAAACGGTGTTGACAAAAGTCGCAAAAAAAATCAGTCAAAAAGTGACTGGAGGTACCGCTCTCTCCGGATCTGCGCTGGCTGGCGCGGAAAAAGAAAGAACTGACGTCAGCGCGAGAGGGCGGCGTCTAAGTAGCTACTGCGACGTCATCCCGGCAACCAGGACGCCAACGACGAACGTGGAGCCGACCGACGCCACCTTTTGACACGCAGGGGTACTGCTGATGAAAAAAATTATCCGGATCCAGTCTGATGCCTGGGGGTAATTCTAAGGTAAGGAATCTATAACTAATTGTCTCTTTCAGATTTAAAGGAATATAAACAATAGACTACATCTTCATGTCTGATTCCATGGCGAATCTTTTATTCAACTTTGAAATCCCTAACCAGGACGAACGTGATCACAATCCCCTGAACCTAACCTTGGAACCTGGGGCTCCAGCGGTGGCCAAATAGTATGCAGTGGGCACCTCAACAAGCGCAGAAGCAAGAAAACTAGTCAGGAGAATTAATTGGAGGCCTACAGACACCTTATGTTTCCTAACCTAGGCCTAAGTAGCAAAGCGACCTTTTACGTACATTTGTCCTACCTTGCTCTGCATAACAGTTCTAGCAATGACCTTTTACCCAGTTATGTGCTGAATAAATGTTGATTGGGTTCCCTGAAACTAGCCTCATTTATTATGAATGAGGATTCTTAGCATCATATCTTAATCCCCTGCACATGACGTACATAACAGGATTAACATACTCTGTACAAAAGTCATCGCTATCTTCATCATAGGGCGACAGGGCTACTTTGCATTATTACAATTATTGATTCAGGTTAATGCACAAGTTACTAACTTGTGTAACGATATATCTGTAAGAGACAGTAGTTAGTGACAGATTCCTTACCTTAGAATATCCCCAGGCGTCAGGCTGGATCCGGAAAGTTTTTGCGTAGCAGTACCCTTGCGCGTCGGTAGGCGGCGTCGTGCAGCTCCGCGTCCGTCGTCGGGCGTCGGGATGACGTCGCGGGCAGTACTTAGACGCCGCCCTGCACGCTGACGTCAGTTCTGTACACGACTTTCCGCGCCAGGAACGCAGAGCCATGCAAGAAGCTGACATAGGTGTCTGAAAAATACTAGGGCCCTGAAAGGGATGTCCTTAACCCTAGAAATCAGTTCGCAGAACGGGGAGGATGGGTGGGGCGGTAAGGAATCTGTCACTGTCACGTACAGATATATCGTTACACAAGTTAGTAACTTGTGCATCTGAAAGAGACACGTTAGTGACAGATTCCTTACCTTAGAATAGATACCCCAGCAATACCAACCCCGGTGGTGGGTCTGCGAACAAAGATCAGACAAGGAAGTCCCGGAGGACAGAACGGCCAAAGAAGCCGTCCCTACGGACCTGACTGTCAAGGCAGTAATGCTTTGTAAATGTGTGCAGCGAGGCCCACGTAGCTGCCTGACAGATATCCTGCAGCGGAACACCGCGGCCTAAAGCCGTGGTAGCAGCCGTTGCCCTGGTGGAATGGGCACGCAGCCCAACAGGAGGCTCCTTCTTAGCCAAAGAATAGCAGGCTTTGATACACAAGGTTACCCAGCGGGAGATTGTTCTCTTGTGCACCGCCCCGACCTTTTTGGCGCCCACGTAGCCAACAAAGAGCTGGTCATCCACCCGGAAGTGTTGTGTGCGGTTGATATAAAAGGAAAGCGCACGTTTTGGGTCCAGACGGTGGAGCCTCTCTTCCTCTCTGGAAGGATGCGGAGGCGGAAAGAAGGTGGGCAAAGTAATGGTCTGCCCAATGTGGAAGGCAGTAACCACCTTTGGCAAGAAGGACGGACGCGTCCGAAGAACAACCTTGTCTGGATGGACAGACAGAAAGGGAGGTTTGCCGAGCGGAGGTGATGGCCACCAGAAAGGCTGTCTTCAGAGTCAGAAGACGAAGAGGACAGTTATGTAGAGGCTCAAAGGGAGCGCACATGAGAAAGGTAAGAACCAAGTTCAAGTCCCACTGAGGCATCACAAACGGAACAGGAGGGAAGAGGTGTGCAATGCCTTTAGGAACCTGTTAACAACAGGGGACTTGAAAAGGGAGGGCTGATCAGGAAGCCTGAGGAAGGCCGAGATAGCACAAAGATAGCCCTTGATGGTACCCAGGGCAGAACCCTGTTGGGCCAGAGAAAGAAGGAACAGAAGAACCTCAGAGAGAGGGGCAGAGAGGGATTCACAGCCTTTGCTGTGCACCATGCCACAAACTTGTTCCACCTGCAGGCGTATACCACCTTAGTGGAGGGACGCCTGGCTGCCAGAATCACATCACAAACTTCGGGAGGCAAGTCGAAAGGAATCAACTGCCGCCGCTCAATCTCCACGCAAGCAGGTGGAGACTGGACAGGTTCGGGTGGAGGACCGTCCCCTGCTGCTGCGACAGAAGATCCTCCCGAAGAGGCAGACGGATCGGGGATCGACGCTCATACTGAGTAGCTCGGGATACCAAACTCTTCGAGCCCAGTCCGGAGCCACAAGGATGACTTGGGTCCGGTCGCGCCGAATCTTCTTCAACACTCTGGGTAGAAGTGGTATAGGCAGAAAGGCGTACAACAGACCGCAACTCCACTCGCGACGAAAAGTGTCGCCGAGCGAGTGCCGCCTTGGAAATTCCAACGCGCAGAACTGCTGACATTGCGCGTTCTCTTCGGTAGCGAACAGATCTAACCAAGGCTCTCCCCACTGCTGAAAGAGACCTTGCGCCACCTCCGAGTGAAGACGCCATTCGTGATCCATCATGCACCTGCGGCTGAGTTCGTCCGCCCTGGCGTTCAGGAAACCTGCCAGGTGTTGAACCATCAGGAATATGCCCTGATGTTCCAGCCATGTCCAGGCGCAGAGCCTCCTGACATAGGGTCCAGGACCCCGCCCTGTTTGTTGCAATACCACATGGCGGTGGTGTTGTCTGTGAACACCTGCACTACCGTCCCTTTGACAGAGGGAAGGAATGCCTTGAGTGCAAGACGGATCGCCCGGAGCTCCAGAAAGTTGATATGGAGCCGGGACTCCGCCGGAGACCAGAGGCCTCTGATCTCCGCCTCTCCCATGTGACCGCCCCATCCCAGAAGGGACGCGTCCGTCACAACTGTGTGCTCTGGCTGGGGAAGGGAGAGGGATCTGCCCATGACCCATTGCCGGTTCGAGAGCCACCACTGCAACTGTTTTGCAGTCCCCTCCAAGATCTGGACGTGATCGGACAGGTTGCCCTGGTGCTGCGCCCACTGGAACTTCAGGTCCCACTGCAGAGCCCGCATATGCCATCTGGCATGATTGACCAGCAGGATGCAGGAGGCCAGGAGGCCCAGCAGCCTCAGGGTCATCCGTACCGAAACCCAGGATAAAGGCCGAAAGATCGGAATCATAGCCTGAATATCCCGGACTCGCCGTTCGGGAGGATAAACCCGAAACTGCGTCGTGATCCAGAACTGCTCCTATGAAAAGGAGCTGTGGAGAAGGAATCAGGTGCGACTTCGGCACGTTGATGGAGAACCCCAGCGAGTGCAGGAGTTCGGCCGTTGTCTGGAGGTGGGAGACGACTGCCTGGGACGAGCCCGCCTTCAGCAGCCAGTCGTCGAGGTAGGGGAAGACTGGAACCCCTGCCCGGCGCAGATGGGCTGCGACCACCGCCATCACTTTCGTGAACACCCGAGGGGCGCTGGTAAGGCCTAAAGGGAGCACAGTGAACTGAAAATGCTCGAGGCCTACCGTGAACCGCAGGTAACGCCGGTGGGCCGGCAGGACGGGGATGTGGAAATATGCGTCCTGCAAGTCAAACGCTACCATCCAGTCTCCAGGGTCGAGAGCAGTCAAGACCTGAGCTAGGGTGAGCATCTTGAACTTCTCCTTCCGGAGGAAGCGATTGACTTTCCGGAGGTCCAAGAAAGGACGCATGTCCTCCTTGTCCTTTTTGGGCACCAGAAAGTAGTGGGAGTAGCAACCACGTCCTACTTCTGGGGTCGGAACACGCTCGATGGCCCTCTTGGCCAAGAGGGCCGCAACTTCCTTTGAAGAAGCACCAAGTGATCCCCTGACATGCGGTGGAATTGAGGTGGCATGGCTGGGGGGATGGTCACGAAGGGGAGGGAGTAGCCCCTTCGGACAATGTCCAAGACCCACCTGTCCGAGGTGATGGCACGCCAGTGGTGAAGGTGATGGCGGACCCTGCCCCCTACTGGCGTGCTGTGCACCTGAAAGGAAGGACTATGAGGGATTGGAGGCCGCGGACGGGGTGGGGTTGGTGGCTGACCCGCACGCTGGTTGCCTGACCCGCCACGGCGGGAGCCACGTCCTCGGCCACGCAAATACGCTTGCTGCGCGGGCCGGTTGCTGGGCAGCGGACGTGACTGGGCGCCCCTTCCGTGGCCACGTAAGGGGCGAAAAGCAGACTGTTGCTGAGGGCGCACAGCAGAAAGGCCCAGGGACTTGGCTGTAGCCCGCGAGTCCTTAAAGCGCTCCAGCGCATGGTCTGCCTTTGTCCCAAAAAGACCGACTCCATCAAAGGGCATGTCCATAAGAGAGTTTTGGACATCACCCGAGAAACCAGTGGTCCTCAGCCAGGCGTGACGGCGCAGCGCCACTGTCGTCGCAAGAGATCTGCCTAGCGAGTCGGCGGTATCAAGGCCACATCTGATGGTGTACTTTGCCGCATTTCTTCCCTCCGCAATGGTGCGGGAAAGCAGTGTCTGGACCTCCTCAGGACACTGGGGCAGAACTTGCGCCACCGAGTCCCACAAGGAGTGGGAATATCGGCCCAAGAGGCAAGTGGTGTTGACTGACCGCAAGCCAGCACTGGCGGAAGAAAAGACCTTCTTCCCAAATTGATCCAGGCGTTTGGATTCCCTATCCGGGGAGCGGTAGGGAAGGCGCTTTGGGAAGCAGAGGCTTGGACCACCAAGCTCTCAGGGGTGGGGTGTAGAGAGAGGAACGGGGGTCGCCCGGAGCAGGGCGATGGCGTCGGGCCACGTTCCTATCCACAGGAGCCCCTGTGGTGGGCTTGGACCAGGTGTCCAAAAGAATGTCTGAAAGCGCCTCGTTGAACGGCAGCAGTGGCTCCGAGGAGGTAGCCGCTGGCTGAAGCACTTCCGTCAGGATGTTAGTCCTGACAGCCACTGTAGGCAACTGGAGGTTTAAGGCCCCAGCTGCTCTACGCAACACCGTTGCAAAGTTTGCTCCCTCCTCCGTTGCCACGGATGGAGGAGACAGCATGCCAGAGTCAGGGGAGGTGTCCAGACCACTGGCATCCCCAAGTTCCTCAGCCCAGTCCTGATCAAACTCACACTGCTGTGTGAGAGGGTCATCAGAACCCTCCCAGTTATCTCCGTCCTCCAATTCAGGTTCAAAATAAGGAGGAGGGACATGTGGGACCCAAAGTCCCAGCGGCGTCAGAGCCGGCGTCGAGCGACGCCGGTCCGGCGCCATGTCCGGATCCGGAGAGAACTGGAGACATCGGCGCCGGCGGAGGTGTAGTTAGGTCAACAGGCGTCGATGGGGGTTGCGGCAGCATCGGAGCCGGGATCGAGGCCGGGGCCGAAGCCGGGGCCGGGACTGAGGCTGGTGTTACAGGCGGCGCCGGGACCGGAGTCGCCGGCGGCGCCGGGGAAACCCCATCAGGGCCCGCGGGGCCCGAAGGCGCACCGGGGGGACCTTGAGGCCCCTAGAGGCGGGCCATGGCCGACAGGAATTCCTGTATCTCGGCCGGAGTCGCCCACGAACCCGGGAAGGACGGGTAATGCGGGGGCGGCTCCACAGGCACTCCCGGAGCCGCGGGGACGGTGCCGATAGGAGCCTCAGCCGAGTCGCGAGACCGTGAGGCGAAGCCGTCGAGCGATGACGCTTCTTAGACTTTTTATGCTTCGACTTACCGGAGAAGTGCAAAGACTTGGACCCCGACGACCGATGAGGACTCCGCGACCGGCCCCTCGACCTCTCACGTGACCGGGGCTTGGTGTGGCGGGGAGCCGACTGCCGGACCTTGAGGAGCTTTCGAGACCGCTCTCGCAAAGCCTTCGGATGCAAGGCCCGGCAGTCGGAGCACGACTTGGTGTCGTGGTCGCGGCCGAGGCAGTAGAGACAATCCTGATGCAAGTCTGAAATCGACATCATTCGACCACAGGCGTCGCATGGCTTGAAGCCGGGCATCCCTACCGACACCTTTGGAGTCGAGAGACTTCGAGAAAACAGTGAAAAATCACCCAAAAACTTTGTCAAAAAATGACTAGGGCACTGCTCTTCCCGGATCTGCGCTTACTGGCGCGGAAAAAGAAAGAACTGACGTCAGCGCGCAGGGGCGGCGTCTAAGTACTGCCCGCGACGTCATCCCGGCAGTCCCGACGACGGACGCGGAGCCGCACGACGCCGCCTACCGACGCGCAAGGGTACTGCTACGCAAAAACTTTCCGGATCCAGCCTGACGCCTGGGGATATTCTAAGGTAAGGAATCTGTCACTAACGTGTCTCTTTCAGATACGCAGGTAAAGTGATAGAGACAAGTGACTGCAAGGGAAGTATAGTTTTGTCTACCCGAATAGTGAAATGCAAAAATACCAATATATGTATCAAACATCCAACTTAAATCATAGCATATAAAGTACTAATAGAACATATGATTGCATAGTAACGTTTGCGATCCTTTACAAATCAAATAAAGTACACAGAGCTATTGCACATAAACATTTGAAGTTTGAAACGCATTCAAAATGTTGCGCAAGCCATTTCAGTTGGGGTGGTGGGGGGAGCAGGGCTTCGACTACCAAAGTTATATTATGTTTCAAAAAGATAGGTCTCAAAAAGTGGTGACGTGCAGAGTGAAGATATAGGCATACAAAAATCACATGATTTAAGTCTTGAACATGGTTAAGGCAAAGATTACAGAATCTCTCATCCTTCGGAATACTTTCCCATATTCCTGTGACAGCTCGTAGAGGTAACAAGTTTAACCTTAGTAACAGGATAATTCTCAGTACACCATGTGGAAGATTCCAGTGGAGATAGGATTGGTTTTTTTTTTCTACACATGTGACTTTCTATTATAGTCTCATGCCTTGCATACTGTAGGCAAAGCAAAATATCCCTTTTCCTACTCACTATGTACAATAAAAAAAAATGTATCACGTTTTTTAAAAAGGGTTTTGGAAACAGTAAATCCCCACTCTGGACAATCTCAAACATTTCCAATACTTTTGTATAAGCAGAATAAAAAGCACTTCTTTCCTTCATACTATGGAAAATTTCAAGCTTTAGTGAAGCTCAAATAGAACCAATTTCGCTACCAAGTAAGCTGTTTCCCCACCTCAGGACAGCTGCCATAGCGAGTATAACTGTACAGGGTATCCCACATTAAAGCTGAAGAGCAGGTGGAGAAGTCAAACAATTTGAATTAAAAATTTGGCGCCATTGTGCTCCTCTACTTTCTAAAAAAAAAAAAAAAAAAAAAAATACCAATGCTGCGCGTTCATCACTTCACAGGCAAAACTCAGTGTGGGTGGGATTCTGTCTTGTAAACCAACAGTACATGTGATCGAGTCCAATCACAGAACGGGGAGGATACAAGGTTTGGAGAGAAATCTGTAGCTAAAGTCATTACCAGAAAGAGCATTATGAAAGGTAAGTAACATGTTCTTCTGCTAGAGACTTCTAGCTGCAGATTCCTCACCTTCTGAATAGATACCAATGCAATACCTATTCGGAGGTTGGTCTGTGAATGGACTCAAACCAGATATTTCTGCAGGACTGAGCTGGCAAAATGCCCATCCTGGCAAACCTGACTGTCCAGGGCAAAAAAAATTGTGAACATATGGAAGGATGCCCACATAGCCGCTTGGCAAATGTCTAGGACAGGGACTCCTCATGCCAATGCCGTGATAGCAGCTTTGGCCCTTGTAGAATGAGCATGCAGCCCTTCCAAAGGCTGCTTTTTGACCAGTGCATGGCAGAAATTAATGCAGAGCACGATCTAGCAGGTGATGGTTCTGCACTGCCTTGCCTTTTTTCAGTCCATAAAACACCAAAATGAGCCGATCATCCACCCAGTGGTCTTTAGTGCGATCTATGTAGAAGCTCAGCAGGGTCCAAAAGATGACCTCTCCTTAGAGTGACAAGGGGGAGTATGGGACCTGGCAGGGTGATAGTTTGACCGATGTGGAATGGTGCCACAACTTTTGCCAGGAAGAATGCAAAGTGGTAGCAGAAACAGTTTGTCTGGGAAGAAGGAAGTGTATGGTGGAGTGACACAAAGAGCTATGCAGAGGTGTTAGCAATGAGGAACGCAGTCTTGGTAGTAAGGAGCCATAAAGAACAACGTGAAGCGGCTCCAACGGACTGCACATTAGATAAGTAAGAACTAGATTAAGGTCCCATTGGGACATGACAATCGGACATGTGCTGCAGCCCTTTCAAAAATGCCATTACAACCTGTGAATTAGACAACAAGGGCAATCTTAACCCTTTTGGTGCTTGCGTCGGCCAATGGCCGACGCAAGCACTACCTCCCTGGTGCGCCGCACGTCCAACGGCCGACACCAAGGAGGGTCCCCTTTAATTTTGCACCGGAGGTTGTTTTTTTTTCCCCCCTGGGGGGGGGAGGCGGAAGGCTTTCGGCGTCTCCCTCCGCCCCCCTCCCGCCCATCTGTGACTTCGGCGCGCCACGAGGCGCCCTGACGTCACTGATTTCCCCACCGGAGCCGAGGACAGCAGCAGGTAAAGCCGCGCTCGACTCCGACCGCCAGAGCCGACCGCTATACATCCAAAAGAAAGTTGCTCCCAAATTGAGGCGCCTCACACTTTGTGAAATTTTACCCTTTGGTGAAGATCGTTTGAAAGGCATGCTGATTTTGTTGCAAGGACACTGCTGAATCCTTGAAGCCCCATTAATAAAAGGGTAAAATTTCACGAAGTGTGAGGTGCCTCAATTTGGGAGCAACTTTCTTTTGGATGTATAGCGGTCGGCTCTGGCCGCGAGGCGCCCCGCTGCTTAGAAGGCGGATCCAAAGCGCTGGGGAAATGAGGCGCTAAGGAACTACGTGACCGATTGATGGGACATGAATAGTCAAGGTTTACAGTCGTGTTCTGTGCAGCTACCCACTATGGTTTTAAACAGCAGCTGTACGGGATACAATGGCACCCACTGTGGATTTATGACCAGTAGAACTTCATCTACCAGAATGCCGTGATGGTTACGCCCACTGGGACGGAGAAGTTTAAAAGGATGCAGGTGCGCTGTGAACTTTTTGCTGCTTTCCTGTTGCCTCAGCCAGTGATCAAGGGCGTAAGGAGCCCGAAACATGTTTGGCGAAGATCGTTTGAAAGGCATGCTGATTTTGTTGCAAGGACACTGCTGAATCCTTGAAGCCCCATTAATAAAAGGGTAAAATTTCACGAAGTGTGAGGCGCCTCAATTTGGGAGCAACTTTGTTTTGGATATATATATATATATATATATATATATATATATATATTCACTGAAAAAACCATAGGTTTCAGATATGTTATAGTTAGAAATTAGCATTTAAAAAACCTTTGAAATTCACTGAAAAAACCATAGGTTTTAGGGACAGTTATAGTTACTTGGACATTGCACTCTTACAAAACCCGTGAAATTCCCCCGTTATAGTTAGTTCAGCTAACTATAACTCGCGCCCCGCAATGCACTGCTGATGACGTCACATATTACATCACTCATGACATGGTCAGTGACATCACTGATGACATCACTGATGACATCTCAAATGAAATCACTGATGACATCATCCAGTGACTGTGTTTCTGTAAAGTTTAAATATTTTTAATATATATAGGAAAAGACGTATTGAAGAATGAGTGGGTGTGTAAGTGTCTGTATGGATGATTTAGTAGGTGCGTTACTGACTCTATAAGTGAGTGATTTAACGTATCTTACTGAATGCATGGGTTAGTGACTAAACTGGGTGAATGTCTGTATCCGTCTGTCTGTTGCTGTGTAAGTGGCTGCATGTGTTTGTGAATAGCTACATGAGTGTCTATATGAGTTATTGAATGGTTGTCTGAGTATCTGTATGGGTGCCTGAGTGTTTGTGTGGGAGGGGTGTGTGCGACTCTGTGCATAGATGTGTGAGTGGGTGATTCACTGGGTGGATGGTTTCAAGAGTGCATCTGTGATAGACTGTATGGGTGGGTAAGTGTGTGTAAGAGTGTGTTAGTGAGTGAATGTATGTCCCAGTGGTACATGTGTGAGTAACTACATATGTGAAAGGCAGTATATATGTGTGTTGGAGTATATAAATAGCTATAAGCGAGAGTGAGTGATTGTGATAGTGGCTGTATGGATGAGTGTGTGCTTGTATCAGTGATTGTATAAGAGCGTAAGAATGTGCTAGTATTTGTATGAGTAAGTGAGCTGGTGTGTGTATAACTGTATAGGTGAGTAAATGGCAGTGTGTTTAATTATTTGCATGACTGACTAGGTGTGTGAGTACCTCTATGGATGAGTGGCGGTGTTTGAGTGTCTATATAGGAGTATGAGTGCATATGATAGTCCTGTACTGAGTGACCGTAAGTATGAGTGACTGTACGGGTGAGTGAGTGGATGTGTGCGTAGACCTATGAATCAGTGAGTGGGTATGTAGTTATTGGTGTTGGAGTGTCTATGGTTTTGCGAATGGCAGTCTGTAATTTAGAGTGGGTGTATCAAAGGTTATATTAGGGTGTGAGGAGGTGCATCAGATTATCACGTGGATGATGTCATCAGTGATGTCATTTGAGATGTCATTTGAGATGTCATCAGTGATGTCACTGACCATGTCATGAGTGATGTAATATGTGACGTCATCAGCAGTGCATTGTGGGCGGCGAGTTATAGTTAGCTGAACTAACTATAACGGGGGAATTTCACGGGTTTTGTACGAGTGCAATGTCCAAGTAACTATAACTGTCCCTAAAACCTATGGTTTTTTCAGTGAATTTCAAAGGTTTTTTAAATGCTAATTTCTAACTATAACATATCTGAAACCTATGGTTTTTTCAGTGAATTTCAAAGGTTTTTTAAATGCTAATTCCTAACTATAACATGTCTGAAACCTACGGTTTTTTCAGTGAATTTCAAAGGTTTTGTAAATGACAATTTTTAAATGTATTAATTGTTATATTAATTTTTTTCATACTGATTTATTACATTTTTAGAAACAATTTTTTTTTACATATTTTATTTTTTAAATTACATTGTAATTACATTATACATTACATTACAAAAAAATACTTTCTGAGAATGAATTACTTTAGTTTAAATACTTTGCACATAGGCAATAGACTTTTAAGTACAGTAGTTACAGTTGTTGCAATGGGCAACACATTTTCAAACACAATGCAACATTCAGCTCAATGTGAATTTCTAGTTAAATGCAATTAGTTACTTTATGGATTACTTTTCTAACCACAGAACTGGATCCTAGATTCAGTCCTGGGACATCTCCTGTAAACAGTTGAGTAAAAGCGTTTTGGTTACAGTCGTGATTTTTAAGGAATATTATTGTATTTTAAAAGTTGACACTTAGAAACTTTTTCTCATAGAATCACCAATGTTATCCTATGGAAGGAAATTCACTTAGCAGGTAAAAACTGTTATCGTTACTTTTTCTTACTCAGTGTTGGATCCTGGATCCAGCACTGGTGCATCTCCTGTAAACAGTTGAAAGAATGCGTTTAAGTCATACAGGCGATTTTTAAGGAATATTTGTAGTTTGTGAAAATCGACACTTTGAAACTTTTCTGCTGAAAACCAGACAATGGATTCCTATGGAAGAAAATATAAGTTACTGGTAAGTACGGTTAAAATTACTTTTCAGGGTCAGTGCTGGGCTAAAAGATGCAGCACTGGGTTCTCTCCTGATAACAGGTGAGTAAATTGGAATTCGTACTTTGGTTGATTTTAGAGGAATATTATAAAGTTCCAAAACTCCACACTTAGAAGAATTTCCAAGTGAAACCAGTCAATGTTAGCCTATGAAGGAAATTCAAGTTACCGGTAAGTACGGTTAAAATTACTTTTCAGGACCAGTACTGGGCTGAAAGATGCAGCACTGAGGTCTCTCCTGATAACAGGTGAGTAAATCAGAATTCGGATTTCGGCTGATTTTAGAGGAATATTTGTATGTTTCAAAAATCAACACTTAGAAACTTTTTCAGCAAAAAGCAGGCAATGATATCCTATGGAAGGAAATTCAAGTTACTGGTAAGTACGGTTAAAATTACTTTTGAGGATCAGTACTGGGCTGAAAGATGCAGCACTGAGGTCTCTCCTGATAACAGGTGAGTAAATCGGAATTCGTAGTTCGGCAGATTTTAGAGGAATATTTGCACAATGGTGAAGGGAGGGGGCGGGGCCTGAGGTGACATCTGTGTAAACGCGCCCGTGGCGCGTTTTAAGTTGGGGGATTAAGTCCCCTTGAATCATGAGGGTCCCTAGGGGCCAACTAGCCCCCCAGGAACCTCCAGTATGCGCCAGGGGGCTGCGTTGCAGAGACGTGTAGAGAGGCCACACCCCTTTTTACACCTCTCTGCAACGCAGCTCTGTGGCGCTTTCTGGATGTACCTGTTGGGCTAGTTGGCCCCCAGGGACCCTCAGGATTGAAGGGGATTTAATTCCCCATCTTAAAACGCGCCACGGGGCCTGTTTGCACACATGTCACCTGAAGCCCCGCCCCTCCCTTCACCACTGTGCAAACGCGCCCCGTGGCGCGTTTTAAGTTGGGGGATTAAGTCCCCTTGAATCCTGAGGGTCCTTGGAGTCCAACTAGCCCACCATATACTTCTAAAAGCGCCACAGAGCTGCGTTGCAGAGAGGTGTAAAAAGGGGCGTGGCCTCTGTACACCTCTCTGCAACGCAGCCCCTGGCGCATACTGGAGGTTCCTGGTGGGCTAGTTGGCTCCCAGGGACCCCCAGTATTCAAGGGGAATTACTTCCCTTCTTAAAACGCGCCAGGGGGCGCGTTTGCAGAGTACTGCAGGGAGGGGGCGGGCCTCCGGCACGATGCCGGTCGTGTTTTTTTTTTTTTTAATTTTTTTTAAAGGGAGGGGGGCTGCGTGGCCCCCCTTCCCTTGCCCACTTTTGGCCCCGGGGACCCCATCCCCCGGGGCCTGAGCATTTTTTATTTTTTTTTAAATGAAAAAAAAAAAAAACGGGAAGGGGGCCGCGTGGCCCCCCTTCCCTGGGCCTGTATTGGCCCCGGGGACCCCATCCCCCGGGGCATGCCCTCAATTTTTTTATTTGGAGGGGGGCTGCGTGGCCCCCCTCCTCAGGCCATTTAAGGCCCCGGGGACCCCATCCCCCGGGGCCGGCCTTGCCTTTTTTTTTTTTTTTTTACTAATTTGGGGAGGGGGGCTGCGTGGCCCCCCTCCCTGGCCACTTATGGCCCCGGGGACCCCATCCCCCAGGGCCTGGCCTCTGGTTGGGGACTGTGGGGGTCCCCAATCCCCCCACAGTCCCAGCCGGCTCCCCGCCTCCTGCGCGAGCCGGCATTGCTTTTCCACATGGGGAGCAGCTAACATGCTGCTCCACATGTGGAAAGGTACTTGCTTTGGATATTGGAAGCGAGAGCAGGTTTCCCTGCTCTCGCTTCCAATATCCAAAGCAGTTTGCAATGACAGGACGGGAGCCGCGAGGCTCCCGTCCTGTCATTGCAAACAGCAGTGTCCCGGGGATAGGCACCCCGGGACACTGCAGGAGCCGGCCCTGGGGGGTGGCGGTCCCCAGGGCCATCAAGGGCTCCAGGAGGGGGGCCGCGCGGCCCCCCTCCCTTGAATTGCACAGCCCCGGGGAGGTGGTGGTCCCCGGGCTCGGGGGTCCGTAACGGACCCCCACATTTATTTTCTATGTGCCCCGGGGAGGTGGTGGTCCCCGGGGCGTGTGGGGGGGCTGGAGCCCCCCCACACATTATTTTAAATTTAAAAAAGAAGCCCCGGGGGGTGGCGGTCCCCGGGGCTGCGGGAGGGCAGGAGAGCCCTCCCGCACCATTTTTTTTAATTAAGCCCCGGGGGGTGGCGGTCCCCGGGGCTTGGGGGGCCTTAGAGGCCCCCCATATAAACAATTTACACACCCCCCTCATGCCCCCGGGACTTGGGCCACCCGGGGGCAATTTGCATCGAAGCGCGGAGACCGCGCTTCGATTTTTTTTTCGGCAGGATCCGCGCACCCTGAGCGCATCCTGCCGATTTAAAAAAAAAAAAAATTTTTGCCCAGGGGTCCTTGTGGGACCCCCTGAGCAGACCTAGGGGTCAGGGTGTTTCTACCCTGCCCCCTTTTGCGCTTTGCGCACTTGTTTCTGTCCCTCGGTTCTACCGAGGGATAAAATGGCTGCCAACACTTCCTGATTTGGAGTGTTGACAGCCAATTAGCAGACAGCTCGTGATCGGGAGGGTGCGCGGATCCTCCGTGCCCATAGATATATATGTACTTTTACTTTTGATTTTCTCAGCAACTACTGAACGGATTTACACCATTTAACAAAAGGGTTCTTTCTGAACCAAGAACTACCTCTTTGCCAAATTTGGTGTAATTCCGTTCAGCAGTTCGGGCTGTAGCCGTGTCTAAAGTTTCCTATGGAAAAATGAATGGGGAAAACGCGTTTTGGGACCCCCTTTTTCTCGGCCCCCGCTTGACGAATCACCCCGAGACTTTCAGGATAGGAGCGCACCGGAGCGCCCCACAAAGTTTGAAAATTTCGCGAAGATACGTCAACCGGCAAGAGAGTTATTTCAAATAGAATGTCGCGGATTTCCTATGGAAAATAGGTCCTAACTATAACTATCTACTGGCGACCGCCAGTAGATAATATATATATATATATATATATTACTCTTAACCACACACAGAGGCATGTAACCTACTTAAGGATTATAAAAGAACTTACCTCCATGGACTACGTTAACCATCATGCTGGTTGACGAGTATGTTGAGCCACGCCCACTCAGGGCGGACAAATTCAATAAAATGGTTGTTGAATTTCGAAGGTGAGTTGTGGATGCCTCTGTGTGAAGATTCCATGATGAAGAGGCGGTTTGGCCTCGAAACGCGTCGGATTTGGTTGCAATTAATGGAGAGGGGGCAGGAGAGCTGCACAGGGGCCAACAAGCTGGATAGCTGGAATATCGTAGTGTGCCCTCTCAGAGCTCAAGAGCGTTTTGTTGAGATATATATATATATATATATATATATTCCAACAAATTCCACACCTCCACACAGCGAGGATTTCACGGCACCAAAAGAGTAGATTCCACAGGTAAGTTGCTTGTAAAAACCAAAAGTGTTTATTTAATACACCATAGTGCAGAGCATGGACGGTCTACGCGTTTCGGCTCTCCGCCTTCAACTGGACCATAGAGTCCCATTGTCTAGATCGCCAATTTAAAGTGAAAAAGTGCATTTAGATCCCTTTGTCTATTTCTACTATTGTGCAAATGCTAGACTACTAACCCTCATGTTAAAACAATGGCGACAACTATCCGCCATTTTTTACTCATGTTACTATCTGTAAAGTACATCTAGCAATAATTTTCATGGCAGTAAAGTGCAAGTGCATGGTTTGATTTCTATCTGGGAAAGGTTAATTTATGTTTTCTACAATTGCGGATCCGTCCCCGACATCATGCGATGACAGGAACCGCAGGCCTTGAAACCGGGCATCCCTCGTGTACCTTTTCGGAGTCGGAGACTCGAAGAAAGACGTCAACAAAAGTCGAGAAAAAGATAGTCCAAAAATGACTGAGGTACCGCTCTTCCCGGATCTGCGGTGGCTGGTGCGGAAAAAGAAAGAACTGACGTCAGCGCGCGAGGGCGGCGTCTAAGTAGCTGCCGCAACGTCAACCCGGCGACCACGACGCCGACGACGGTCGCGGAGCCAACCGACGTCACCTTCCGACGCGCAGAGGTACTGCTGACAAAAAAACTTTCCGGATCCAGTCTGACGCCTGGGGGTAATTCTAAGGTAAGGAATCTATAACTAACGTGTTTCTTTCAGATAAGATATCCAAATGTGCCAATAATGATTAGGTGAATGTTCTGCCCAGTTTGAGTATATATATATATATATATATATATATATATATATATATATATATATATATATATAGAGAGAGGGGGAGAGTCTCTCTTTCTCTCTGTAGATGATATATGTATATATATGTATCTATATACAAATATATGTATATAGATACATATATATACATAAGTCGTCTACAGAGAGAAAGATAGATATATAGAACTTTACACCACAGAAATGTGAGGAAAATTTGGTTTTTTTGGACAAAATTTGAGGTTTGCAAGGGATTCTGGGTAACAGAACCTGGTGAGAGCCAGACAAGTCACCCCATCCTTGATTCCCCTGGGTGTATAGTTTTCAAAAATGTATAGGTTTGCTAGGTTTCCCTCGGTGCCGGCAGAGCTAGGCTTCAAAATCTACAGCTAGTCACTTTGCAAAAAAAGGGTCCGTTTTGACTGTAAAAATGTGGTGTGTCCATGTTGCGTTTTGGGCCGTTTCCTGTCGCGGGCACTAGGCCTACCCACACAAGTGAGGTACCGTTTTTATCGAGAGACTTTGGGGAATACGGGGTGGGTGAAATTTTGTGGATCCAGACAGATTCCAGAACTTTCCACCACAGAAATGTGAGGAAAATGTGTTTTTGTTTTTACAAAGTTTGAGGTTTGCAAGGGATTCTGGGTAACAGAACCTAGTGAGAGCAAGACAAGTCACCCCATCCTAGATTCCCCTGGCTGTCTAGTTTTCAAAAATGTATAGGTATGCTAGGTTTCCCTAGGTGCCGGCAGAGCTAGGGTCCAAAAACCACAGCTAGGCACCCTGCAAAAAAAGGGTGAATTTTCACTAGAATTATTTTTTTTAATTATGGGCCAGATGTATGAAGTTTTTTTCCCGTTCACAAACGGGACGATTCTCAGAATCGGCCCGTTTGCGAACGGGAAAAAGCCTTTTGGGATGTGTCATCCCAAAAGGTCCTCGCAAAATAGGGAATTGCAAAATTTGCGATTCCCTATTTTGCGAATGCATTTAAGGAATCGCAAATTGCGATTCCTTAAATGCAATGCAGGAAGCACCCAAGTTGTGCGATTTTGCCCTAAGAAATCGCAAATTACCACCAACTTCAAGTTGGTGGTAATTTGCGATTTCTTTGAAAAATGCACTTTTTTGCATTTTTCAAAGTGCCATGTGGCGTACATACATGCCCTTAGGGCATGTATGTGCGCCACATGTGCACACATACATATTTCAGGGGTGCAACAGGGTGTCCTTTTGACACCCTTGTACCCTTGAAATTGCATTCGCAATTTGCGAGTACCTAATGGGTACTCTCGAATGTCTTCACATTCATTCCTATGGGCCTCTAGGCCCATAGGAATGAGGCCCATAGGAATGAATGGAAAGGTATTCCTTAATTGCGAATCGCAATTTGCGATTCACAATTAAGGAATATTAAGGAATCGCAATTATTATTGCGATTCCTACATACATTCCATTTTGCGAGTCCTTAATAGCGATTCGCTAAAAATCGCTATTAAGGACTCGCAAAACGGTTTGTTCATACATATGCCCACGTTGCATTTTGGGCCGTGTCTTGTCGCGGGCACTATGCCTACCCACACAAGTGAGGTACCATTTTTACCGGGAGACTTAGAGAAACACAGAATAGTAGAACAAGTGTTTTTGCCAATTGACTTTCTATGCATTTATCCCTTCCAAATGTAAGACTGTAAAAAAAATTAATTTTCAAAAATGCCCTCTAATTCACATGCTGGTATAGGTACCCACATATACGGAGTTGTGCAAATAAACTCTGCTTTTAAACTCCATATGCTGTTCCCATTTCAGAAATACATAGTTTTCCTTGATACCTATTTTTCACACTTTTTATTTTACTAAGTGAATTGCTGTATACCCGGTACACAATTAAAAACCATAGCAAGGTGCAGCTTAGTTATTGGCTCTGGGCACTTCAGATTCTTGGTGAACCTACAAGTCCTATACACCCCTGCAACCATAAGGCTCCAGTGGACATAACGGTATATTGCTTGTAAAAATCTGTCATACTTAGAAGAAGTTACAGGTGAAAATGCAGACACAAATAGCTGTTTTTTTCAACTTATTTTCAATATGTTTTAAATTGAACTATTACTTTCTATAGGACAACCATGAAGGATCTACACAAATGACCCCTTGCTGAATTCAGAATTTTGTCTACATTTAAGAAATGTATAGCTTTCTGGGATCCATTATTGGTTTTACATCAATTTCTAGAACTAACTGAAAGGAGGTTGAAAGCTCAAAAAATCAACAAAATATCTATCTCCCACTAAAATGCCAAAACTGTGCAGAAAATTTTGGTTTTCTAACAAAAGTCTGCTTGTTCCTGAAGGCTGGGAAAATGGTGATTTTATCACTGCAAACGCTTTATTGATACCATTTGCAGGGAAAAAAACAGACGCTTTCTTCTTCAGCACTTTTTTCCAATTTTTCACCAAAAACCCATAATGTAGCTATATTTTGGCTAATTTCTGGGTCCCCTCCAGGGGAATCCACAAACCTTGGGTACCTTTAGAATCCTCAGGATGTTGGAAGAAAAGGATGCAAATTTGACGTGGATACCTTATGTGGACAAAAAGTTACTGGGGCCTAAGCGCGAGCTACCCCAAATGGCCAAAAAAGGGCTCAGCACGGGGGGGAGGGGGAGGCCCAGCAATTAAGGGGTTAAAAAGGTCAAAACGGCTGAAAGATAACCTTTAAGTGTGCCCAAAGCAAAGCCTTGTAGGGCAAAAGACTGGACAAATAACAGAACGTCCGAAAAATTGGACTAGAGGGAGCCAATCTGGCATATGCCACACCAAGTCACAAATCTGTCCCAACTACAAGCATATACAGTTTTCGTTGAGGGAAACCTGGCTGCTAAGATGGTATCAACCACCTATGGAAGGTCGAAGGTGTTCAGCTGTCGCAGCTCAATTGTCAAGCATGTCCACCTAGAAATGCAGTTTGATCGGAGGACATACTCTCAAACTCAGGAGTTATGAATATCACACTCTCCGTGCCCAATCCGGAGACACTAGGATGACTTGGGCCCAGTGTGTCTTGATCTTCTTGAAAACTCCGGGCAGGAGTGGAGTCAGCAGAAAGGAATACAAGAGTCCCAAGTTCCAGTCGAGGTGGAACATGTCTCTGAGCAAGAGACGCCTTGGAAACTCCAACTTGCAGAAGTTCTGACATTGCACATTCTCAGCGGTTCAAAAAGATCTAGCCAAAATTCTCCCCATTCACGAAAGAGACCTTGCGCCACCTCTGGGTGTAGCTGCCAATTGTGATTCGCTAGCCGTAGATGGTTGAGATTTTCCACTCTGGCATTCAATATGCCTGTCAGGTGGTTCCACACCAGGAAAATTTGTTGGTAGTCCAGTCATTTTCAGAGGCACAAGGCTTTCGGTTACAAGGTCTGTGACCCCACCCTACTCTGTTTGTTGCAGTACCACATGGCAGTGGTGTTGTCCGTGAGCACCTGTACCAGCCTCTCTTTGATGGAAGGCAGGAAGGCTTTCAATGACAAGCGGAAAGCCCTCAGCCAGACGGTTGATGTGGAGCCAGGACTCTAATGGAGACCAGAGGTCTTAGATCTCCACCTCTCGCAGGTGGCCACTCCAACCCATTAGCAATGCATCTGTCACCACTGTCAGCTCTGGGTAGGAAAGGGAGAGGGTCTGCCACTGACCCAATCGCAGTATAGAAGCACAAGTTACTAACTTGTGTAACGATATATCTGTAAGAGACAGTAGTTAGTGATAGATTCCTTACCTTAGAATATCCCCAGGCGTCAGGCTGGATCCGGAAAGTTTTGCGTAGCAGTACCCTTGCGCGTCGGTAGGCGGCGCCGTGCGGCTCCGCGTCCGTCGTCGGCGTCGTGATCGCCGGGATGACGTCGCGGGCAGTACTTAGGCGCCGCCCTGCGCGCTGACGTCAGTTCTGTACACGACTTTCCGCGCCAGGAACGCAGAGCCATGCAAGAAGCTGACACAGGTGTCTGAAAAATACTAGGGCCCTGAAAGGGATGTCCTTAACCCTAGAAATCAGTTCGCAGAACGGGGAGGATGGTGGGCGGTAAGGAATCTATCACTAACTACTGTCTCTTACAGATATATCGTTACACAAGTTAGTAACTTGTGCATCTGAAAGAGACACGTTAGTGATAGATTCCTTACCTTAGAATAGATACCCCAGCAATACCAACCCCGGTGGTGGGTCTGCGAACAAAGATCAGACAAGGAAGTCCTGGAGGACAGAACGGCCAAAGAAGCCGTCCCTCCGGACCTGACTGTCAAGGCAGTAATGCTTTGTAAACGTGTGCAGCGAGGCCCACGTAGCTGCCTGACAGATAACCGGCAGCGGAACACCGCGGCCCAAGGCCGTGGTAGCAGCCGTTGCCCTGGTGGAATGGGCACGCAGCCCAACAGGAGGCTCCTTCTTAGCCAAAGAATAGCAGGTCTTGATGCACAAGGTAACCCAGCGGGAGATGGTCCTCTTGTGCACCGCCCGACCTTTTTGGCGCCCACGTAGCCAACAAAGAGCTGGTCATCCACCCGGAAGTGTTTTGTGCGGTTAATATAGAAAGAGAGCGCACGTTTTGGGTCCAGACGGTGGAGCCTCTCTTCCTCTCTGGAAGGATGCGGAGGCGGAAAGAAGGTGGGCAAAGTGATGGTCTGCCCAATGTGGAAAGCAGTAACCACCTTTGGCAAGAAGGACGGACGCGTCCGAAGAACAACCTTGTCTGGATGAACAGACAGAAAGGGAGGTTTGCAAGATAGAGCCTGGAGCTCACTCACCCGCCGAGCGGAGGTGATGGCCACCAGAAAGGCTGTCTTCAGAGTCAGAAGACGAAGAGGACAGTTATGCAGAGGCTCAAAGGGAGCGCACATTAAAAAGGTAAGAACCAAGTTCAAGTCCCACTGAGGCATTACAAACGGAACAGGAGGGAAGAGGTGAGTAATGCTCTTTAAGAACCTGTTAACAACAGGGGACTTGAAAAGGGAGGGCTGATCAGGAGCCTGAGGAAGGCCGAGATAGCACAAAGATAACCCTTGATGGTACCCAGGGCAGAACCCTGTTGGGCCAGAGAGAGAAGGAACAGAAGGACCTCAGAAAGAGGGGCAGAAAGGGGATCCACAGCCTTTGCTGTGCACCATGCCACAAATTTGTTCCACCTGCAGGCGTATACCACCTTAGTGGAGGGACGCCTGGCTGCCAGAATCACATCACAAACTTCGGGAGGCAAGTCGAAAGGAATCAACTGCCGCCGCTCAATCTCCACGCAAGCAGGTGTAGACTGGACAGGTTCGGGTGGAGGACCGTCCCCTGCTGCTGCGACAGAAGATCCTCCCGAAGAGGCAGACGGATCGGGGGATCTATGCTCATATTGAGTAGCTCGGGATACCAAACTCTTCGAGCCCAGTCCGGAGCCACAAGAATGACTTGGGCCCGGTCGTGCCGAATCTTCTTCAACACTCTGGGTAGAAGTGGTATAGGCGGAAAGGCGTACAACAGACCGCAACTCCACTCGCGACGAAAAGCGTCGCCGAGCGAGTGCCGCCTTGGAAATTCCAACGCGCAGAACTGATGACATTGCGCGTTCTCTTCGGTGGCGAATAGATCTAACCAAGGCTCTCCCCACTGTAGAAAGAGTCCTTGCGCCACTTCCGAGTGAAGACGCCATTCGTGATCCATCATGCACCTGCGGCTGAGTTCGCCCGCCCTGGCGTTCAGAGAACCTGCCAGGTGTTGAACCATCAGGAACATGCCCTGATGTTCCAGCCATGTCCAGAGGCGCAGAGCCTCCTGACAAAGGGTCCAAGACCCCACCCCGCCCTGTTTGTTGCAGTACCACATGGCGGTGGTGTTGTCTGTGAACACCTGCACTACCTTCCCTTTGACAGAGGGAAGGAATGCCTTGAGTGCAAGCCGGATCGCCCGGAGCTCCAGAAGGTTGATATGGAGCCGGGACTCCGCCGGAGACCAGAGGCCTCTGATCTCCGCCTCTCCCATGTGACCGCCCCATCCCAGAAGGGACGCGTCCGTCACAACTGTATGCTCTGGCTGGGGAAGGGAGAGGGATCTGCCCATGACCCATTGCCGGTTCGAGAGCCACCACTGCAACTGTGTTGCAGTCCCCTCCGAGATCTGGACGTGATCGGACAGGTTGCCCTGGTGCTGCGCCCACTGGGACTTCAGGTCCCACTGCAGAGCCCGCATATGCCATCTGGCATGATTGACCAGCAGGATGCAGGAGGCCATGAGGCCCAGCAGCCTCAGGGTCATCCGTACCGAAACCCAGGATAAAGGCCGAAAGATCGGAATCATAGCCTGAATATCCCGGACTCGCCGCTCGGGAGGAAAGGCCCGAAACTGCGTCGTGTCCAGAACTGCTCCGATGAAAAGGAGCTGTGGAGAAGGAATTAGATGCGACTTCGGCACATTGATGGAGAACCCCAGCGAGTGCAGGAGTTCGGCCGTAGTCTGGAGGTGGGAGACGACTGCCTGGGACGAGCCCGCCTTCAGCAGCCAGTCGTCGAGGTAGGGGAAGACTGAAACCCCTGCCCGGCGCAGATGAGCTGCGACCACCGCCATCACTTTCGTGAACACCCGAGGGGCACTGGTAAGGCCAAAGGGGAGCACGGTGAACTGAAAATGCTCGGGGCCTACCGTGAACCGAAGGTAACGCCGGTGGGCCGGCAGGACGGGGATGTGGAAATACGCGTCCTGCAAGTCCAACGCTACCAACCAGTCTCCAGGGTCGAGGGCAGTCAAGACCTGAGCTAGGGTGAGCATCTTGAACTTCTCCTTCCGGAGGAAGCGATTGACGTTCCGGAGGTCCAAGATAGGACGCATGTCCTCCTTGTCCTTTTGGGCACCAGAAAGTAGTGGGAGTAGCAACCACGCCCTACTTCTGGGGTCGGAACATGCTCGATGGCCCTCTTGGTCAAGAGGGCCGTGACTTCCTTCCGTAGAAGCACCAAGTGATCCCCTGACATGCGGCGGAATTGAGGTGGCATGGCTGGGGGGTGGTCTCGAAGGGGAGGGAGTAGCCCCTTTGGACAATGTCCAAGACCCACCTGTCCGAGGTGATGGTGCGCCAGTGGGGAAGGTGATGGCGGACCCTGCCCCCTACTGGCGTGCCGTGCACCTGAAAGGAGGGACTAGGAGGGCTTGGAGGCCGCGGACGGGTTGGAGGTGGTGGCCTGACCCGCACGCTGGTTGCCCGATCCGCCACGGCGGAATCCACGTCCTCGGCCACGCGAAGACGCCTGCTGCGCGGGCCGGTGGCTGGGCTGCTGACGTGAAGGGGCGCCCCTACCGTGGCCACGATAGGGGCGAAAAGCAGAAGGCAGCGGAGGGCGTGTAGCAGAAAGGCCCAGGGACTTTGCAGTAGCCCGTGAGTCCTTAAAGCGCTCCAGCGCATGGTCTGCTTTGGACCCAAAAAGACCGACTCCATCAAAGGGCATGTCCATGAGAGTATTCTGGACATCCCCTGAAAAACCAGTGGTTCTCAGCCAGGCGTGGCGCCGGAGCGCCACCGTCGTTGCAATCGACCTGCCCAGCGAGTCGGCGGTGTCAAGGCCACAACGGATAGTGTATTTGGCCGCATCCCTTCCTTCCGCAATGGCGCGGGAAAGCAGTGCCTGGACCTCCTCAGGGCACTGGGGCAAAACATCCGCCACCGAATCCCACAGGGAGTGGGTATATCGGCCCAAAAGACAAGCGGTGTTAACGGACCGCAAGCCAGCACTGGAGGAAGAAAACCTTTCTTCCCAAACTGATCCAGGCGTTTGGATTCCCTATCCGGAGGAGCGGTAGGGAAGGCGGTTTGGGAAGCGGAGGCTTGGACAACCAAGCTCTCAGGAGTGGGGTGGACAGAAAGAAACAGGGGGTCGCCCGGAGCGGGGCGATGGCGTCGTGACACGTTCCGATCCACAGGAGCCCCTGTGTTGGGCTTGGACCAGGCGCCCAAAAGAACGTCAGTGAGGGCGTCGTTAAACGGCAGCACAGTCTCCGCAGAGGAGGCTGCCGGCTGAAGCACCTCTGTCAAGATGTTAGTCTTGACCGTCAAAGTAGGGAGCTGGAGACGTAAGGCCCCAGCAGCCCTACGCAACACCGTACCAAAATTGGCCCCCTCCTCCGTAGCCACGGGAGGAGACAGCATGCCAGTGTCAGGAGAAGTATCCAGACCACTGGCCTCCCCTAGACTCTCTGTCCAGTCCTCATCATACTGACAGTTGCGTGTCAGAGGGTCATCAGACCCCTCCCAGTCCTCCTGGTCCTCCTCTGGTTCAAAATAAGGAGGAGGAGGGACATTTGGGACCCAAGGTCCCATCGGCGCCGGAGCCGGCGCCGAGCGACGTCGCTCCGGGTCCATGTCCGGAGCCGGAAGGAACTGGGGGACGACGCCGCCCGGAGCCCAGGGCGGCGCCGAGAACGGCACCGGAGACATCGGCGCCGGCGGAGGTGTTGTGAGGTCGACCGGCGTCGATGGGGGTTGTGGAGCCGGGATCGAGGCCGGGGCCGAAGCCGGAGCCGGGATCGAGGCTGGAGGCTCGGGCGACGCCGGGGCCGGAGCCGCCGGCGACGCCGGAGCAACCCCATCAGGGCCCGCGGGGCCCGAAGGCGCACCGGAGGGGCCTGAAGGCCCGAAGAGGCGGGCCATGGCCGACAGGAACTCCTGTACCTTGGCCGGATCCGCCCCCGAACCCGGGAAGGGCGGGTATGACGGGGCGACTCCACAGGCAAGTCCGGGGCCGCGGGGCGGGGACGGTGCCGGGAGGGGCCTCAGCCGAGTCGCGAGACCGGCGAGGCGAAGTCCGAGAGCGACGATGCTTCTTGGACTTCTTGTGCTTAGACTTACCGGACGAAGAAGTCGACGACCGGTGTGCACTCCGCGAGCGACCCCTGGACCTCTCACGCGACCGGGGCTTCCGCGGAGCCGAATGCCGGGCCTCGAGGAGCTTTCGAGACCGCTCTCGCAAAGCTTTCGGGTTGAGGGCCTGGCATTCGGGACAAGACTCGGTGTCGTGGCCTCGGGCGAGGCAGAAGAGACACTCCCAATGCGGGTCGGTGACGGACATCATCCGCGCACAGGCGCCGCATCGCTTGAAGCCGGGCATCCCTACGACACCTTAAAGTTGGAAAAACCAGTGAAAAATCACCAAAAAGTATGGTCAAAAATTGACCAGGGCACTGCTCTTCCCGGATCTGCGCTGCTGGCGCGGAAAAAGAAGAACTGACGTCAGCGCGCAGGGGCGGCGCCTAAGTACTGCCCGCGACGTCATCCCGGCGATCACGACGCCGACGACGGACGCGGAGCCGCACGACGCCGCCTACCGACGCGCAAGGGTACTGCTACGCAAAACTTTTCCGGATCCAGCCTGACGCCTGGGGATATTCTAAGGTAAGGAATCTATCACTAACGTGTCTCTTTCAGATACCACCACTGCAGCTCTATCGCACTCTCCGAAATCTGGACATGGTTGGAGAGTTGCCTTGATGTTGGATCCACTGGGACTTCAGATCCTAAACTGGAGCCTGCATATGCCATCTGACGTGCCTTACCAGCTTGATGCAGGAGGCCTTCAGTCCCAACAGCCTCCAAATGGATCTCATTGAAATCCAGGACCAAGACTGAAAGATCGGGATCATAGCCTGAATGTTCTGGACTCTTTCCCAGGGGAAAAGCATGAAACCGAACTGTGTCCAGATGTCTCTGATGAAGGGGAGTATCTGAGATTAAGTCAGGTGTGACTTTGGCACATTGACAGTGAACCCCAAAGATGACAGGAGTTTACCCGTAGTCTGAAGGTGGTTGACGACTGCCTGGGGCCAGCATGCCTTTAACAGCCAGTCGAGGTAGGGAAAGACTGTTACCCTTGATATTCGAAGATTTGCTGACACCCCTGCCATCACTTTTGTTAACACCTGAGGGATGCAGGTGAAATCAAAGGGGATCACAGTGAACTGAAAATGCTCCTCTCCCACGACGTACTGCAGGTAGTGCCAATGGGCCGGCAGGATGGGAATATGGTAATAGGTGTTCTACAGGCCCAATGCTACCATCCAGTCTCCAGGGTCGAGAGCAGAGAAGACCTGGGCCAGGGTGAGCATTTTGAATTTCTCCTTCTGGAAAAAGGTGTTGAGAGGGCACAAATCTAAATAGGCAGAAGACCTCCGTCCTTCTAGGGCACCAGAAAGTAGCGGGAATAACAACCACGCCTTACTTCTGGCACCTGCACCTTCTCAACAGCTCTTTTGGCCAAAAGGGCTTGCACTTTCCGCCGCAAAGTGGAAAGATGGTCCTCTGTCAGTCGCTAACAAGATGGTGGAAGATGCAGCGGTGAAGAGAGAAAAGGCAAGGTGTATCCTTTGCGAATAATCTGTTGGACCCATCTGTCCAAGATAATCACTTGCCAACCTGGCACAGAAATAAAGAAACTATGTCAGCGCACTGGAGTGGCACCTATAGAGGCCGAGCATCTCATTTCTGGAGCGGAATGGAGTCAGTGTGGAGCTGCAAGGCGCCACCTCTTGGTGTGCAGGGGTACTGCTGAAGTATTTCAGGATCCAGTCTGACGCCAGGGGAATATTCAAAAGGTGAGGAATCTGCGCCTAGAAAGCTCCTTCAGGAGAGACATTATTTGCCTACTGGTAACATTCTAGTAAAATTTGAATAAGTAATCATAATTGTGTCTTACCAACAGGAAACCGGTCACTGTCCTCATGATACTCCCAGTGATTAAAATCAAAGGACACATTTGGTTTCTGTTAAATAGAAAAATAAATAAATCTTAGTAAACACAAAAATTAGAACACTAGCATATTATTTTCATACTCCTAGTTTTTACCTTACGCTTTAATAGACTATTCCAGGCTCCAATATTTGCTTTGGATAGAATAATAACTGGTTCTTCGTTCTTTATCAAGCAGAAAGACTTATCAGTCAGTATTTCGCCGTCCAACTCCAAGTCAGCCAAATAATATTTGTCTCCTACAAGAGCACTATTTATAAAATACACGTTAAATATATGGTTTTGTTTCGAAATAAACTACTTTTAAAAAATATATATAAAATAAGTCAGAATTTACCTAAATACAACTCTGTTCGAGGAAAATGTGCAATTGTGGTATGCAAGGTTTCTAATCTTTATAGCCAAAGTTAGTGTCTCTTCCTTCTGGAACCATTTAACTTCTGGATGCAAACTAAAAAAAGAAATTGAGCTACAATGATTATATGCATTTCTTTCACAGCATACAAAAACAAAAGCACTTATGTTACTAGACACTCAGTTGTAATTTTTTCCTTGGCAGGAGTATGTTTCCCCTCTGTTTAAGGTGCCCTACACATCACGATTCCATTGTCTCATTTTGTGTTTAGGTAATGAAAACCCTTTTGGACTAGCGTCAGTCAGACCTCTGGATTAGCTATTGCCATGATTTGTGAACTGAACACCATGAAACATGTTAGCACAAATTGCAGTTCTTTAGCCAATGGGTGAAACAAAGGAGCAATAAGGGCCCGGAATTCTAAGTGAGGGACATGTTCAAACAAGCAACAGGTTTTATTAGTTAACTAGATTGTATTTGTTCTGATGTACTATGGCTTGAAAGGTAGAATTATGAATGCACAAGTTACTAACTTGTGTAACGATATATCTGTAAGAGACAGTAGTTAGTGACAGATTCCTTACCTTAGAATATCCCCAGGCGTCAGGCTGGATCCGGAAAGTTTTGCGTAGCAGTACCCTTGCGCGTCGGTAGGCGGCGTCGTGCGGCTCCGCGTCCGTCGTCGGCATCGCCGGAATGACGTCGCGGGCAGTACTTAGACGCCGCCCCTGCGCGCTGACGTCAGTTCTGTACACGACTTTCCGCGCCAGGAACGCAGAGCCATGCAAGAAGCTGACATTGGTGTCTGAAAAAATACTAGGGCACTGAAAGGGATGTCCTTAACCCTAGAAATCAGTTCGCAGAACGGGGAGGCTGGGTGGGGCGGTAAGAAATCTGTCACTAACTACTGTCTCTTACAGATATATCGTTACACAAGTTAGTAACTTGTGCATCTGAAAGAGACACGTTAGTGACAGATTCCTTACCTTAGAATAGATACCCCAGCAATACCAACCCCGGTGGTGGGTCTGCGAACAAAGATCAGACAAGGAAGTCTCGGAGGACAGAACGGCCAAAGAAGCCGTCTCTCCGGACTTGGCTGACAAGGCAGTAATGCTTGGTAAACGTGTGCAACGAGGCCCACGTAGCTGCCTGACATATGTCCTGCAAAGGGACACCACGTCCTAAAGCCGTGGTGGCGGCTGTCGCCCTGGTGGAATGGGCACGCAACCCAACAGGGGGCTCCTTTTTAGACAAAGAATAACAGGCCTTGATACACAAGACGACCCAGCGGGAGATGGTCCACTTGTGTACCGCCCGACCTTTTTTGGCGCCCACGTAGCCAACAAAGAGCTGGTCGTCCACCCGGAACTGTTGTGTGCGATTTAGATAAAAGGAAATCGCATGTTTTGGGTCCAGACGGTGGAGCCTCTCTTCCTCTCTAGAAGGTTGCGGAGGCGGAAAGAAGGTGGGCAAAGTGATGGTCTGCCCAATGTGGAAAGCAGTAACCACCTTTGGCAAGAAGGACGGACGCGTCCTGAGAACAACCTTGTCTGGATGGACAGACAGAAAGGGAGGCTTGCAAGAAAGAGCCTGGAGCTCACTCACCCGCCGAGCGGAGGTGATAGCCACCAGAAAAGCTGTCTTCAGAGTTAGAAGACGAAGAGGACAGTTATGCAGAGGCTCAAAGGGAGCGAACATGAGAAAGGTAAGAACCATATTCAAGTCCCACTGAGGCATCACAAACGGAATAGGAGGGAAGAGGTGTGTAATGCCTTTTAGGAATCTGTTAACAACAGGGGACTTGAAAAGGGAGGGCTGATCAGGAAGCCTGAGGAAGGCCGAGATTGCACAGAGATAGCCCTTGATGGTACCCAGGGCAGAACCCTGCTGGGCCAGAGAAAGAAGGAACAGAAGAACCTCAGAAAGAGGGGCAGAAAGGGGATTCACAGCCTTTGCTGTGCACCATGCCACAAATTTGTTCCACCGGCAGGCGTATACCACCTTAGTGGAGGGACGCCTGGCTGCCAGAATCACGTCAGAAACTTCGGGAGGCAAGTCGAAAGGAATCAACTGCCGCCGCTCAATCTCCACGCAAGCAGGTGGAGACTGGACAGGTTCGGGTGGAGGACTGTCGCCTGCTGCTGCGACAGAAGATCCTCCCGAAGAGGCAGACGGATCGGGGGATCTACGCTCATACTGAGTAGCTCGGGATATCAAACTCTTCGAGCCCAGTCCGGAGCCACAAGAATGACTTGGGCCCGGTCGCGCCGAATCTTCTTCAACACTCTGGGTAGAAGTGGTATAGGCGGAAAGGCGTACAACAGACCGCAACTCCACTCGCGACAAAAAGCGTCGCCGAGCGAGTGCCGCCTTGGAAATTCCAACGCGCAGAACTGATGACATTGCGCGTTCTCTTCGGTGGCGAATAGATCTAACCAAGGCTCTCCCCACTGTAGAAAGAGTCCTTGCGCCACTTCCGAGTGAAGACGCCATTCGTGATCCATCATGCACCTGCGGCTGAGTTTGTCTGCCCTGGCGTTCAGGGAACCTGCCAGGTGTTGAACCATCAGGAATATGCCCTGATGTTCCAGCCATGTCCAGAGGCGCAGAGCCTCCTGACATAGGGTCCACGACCCCACCCCGCCCTGTTTGTTGCAGTACCACATGGCGGTGGTGTTGTCTGTGAACACCTGCACTACCTTCCCTTTGACAGAGGGAAGGAATGCCTTGAGTGCAAGTCGGATCGCCCGGAACTCCAGAAGGTTGATTATGGAGCCGGGACTGCGCCGGAGACCAGAGGCCTCTGATCTCCGCCTCTCCCATGTGACCACCCCATCCCAGAAGGGACGCGTCCGTCACAACTGTGTGCTCTGGCTGGGGAAGGGAGAGGGATCTGCCCAGGACCCATTGCCGGTTCGAGAGCCACCACTGCAACTGTTTTGCAGTCCCCTCCGAGATCTGGACGTGATCGGACAGGTTGCCCTGATTCTGCACCCACTGGAACTTCAGGTCCCACTGCAGAGCCCGCAGGATGCAGGAGGCCATGAGGCCCAGCAGCCTCAGGGTCATCCGTACCGAAACCCAGGATAGAGGCCGAAAGATCGGAATAATAGCCTGAATATCCCGGACTCGCCGTTCGGGAGGATAGACCCGAAACTGCGTCGTGTCCAGAACTGCTCCGATGAAAAGGAGCTGTGGAGAAGGAATCAGGTGCAACTTCGGCACGTTGATGCAGAACCCCAGCGAGTGCAGGAGCTCGGCCGTAGTCTGGAGGTGGGAGACGACTGCCTGGGACGAGCCCGCCTTCAGCAGCCAGTCGTCGAGGTAGGGGAAGACTGGAACCCCTGCCCGGTGCAGATGAGCTGCGACCACCGCCATCACTTTCATGAACACCCAAGGGGCGCTAGTAAGTCCAAAGGAGAGCACGGAAAACTGAAAATGCTCGTGGCCTACCGTGAACCGCAGGTAACGCCGGTGGGCCGGCAGGACGGGAATGTGGAAATATGCGTCCTGCAAGTCCAACGCTACCATCCAGTCTCCAGGGTCGAGGGCAGTCGAGACCTGAGCTAGGGTGAGCATCTTGAACTTCTCCTTCCGGAGGAAGCGATTGACGTTCCGGAGGTCCAAGATAGGACGCATGTCCTCCTTGTCCTTTTTGGGCCCCACAAAGTAGTGGGAGTAACAACCACGCCCTACTTCTGGGGCCGCAACTTCCTTCTGAAGAAGCACCAAGTGATCCCCTGACATGCGGTGGCATTGAGGTGGCATGGCTGGGGGAGTGGTCACGAAGGGGAGGGAGTAGCCCCTTCGGACAATGTCCAAGACCCACTTGTCCGAGGTGATTGCACGCCAGTGGGGAAGGTGATGGCGGACCCTGCCCCTACTGGCGTGCTGTGGACCTGAAAGGAAGGACTAGGAGGGCTTGGAGGCCGCGGACGGGGCGGGGGTGGTGGCCTGACCCGCACGCTGGTTACCCGACCCGCCTCGGCGGGAGCCACGTCCTCGGCCACGTGAAGACGCCTGCTGCGCGGGCCGGTGGCTGGGCAGTGGACGTGACTGGGCGCCCCTTCCGAGGCCACGAAAGGGGCGAAAAGCAGACTGTTGCGGAGGGCGCACAGCAGAAAGGCCCAGGGACTTGGCTGTAGCCCGTGAGTCCTTAAAACGCTCCAGCGCATGGTCTGCCTTGTTGCCGAAAAGGCCGACACCATCAAAGGGCATGTCCATAAGAGTGTTTTGGACATCACCCGAGAAACCAGTGGTTCTCAGCCAGGCGTGACGGCGCAGCGCCACTGTCGTCGCAAGCGATCTGCCTAGCGAGTCAGCGGTATCTAGGCCACATCTGATGGTATACTTTGCCGCATCTCTTCCTTCCGCAATGGCGCGGGAAAGCAGTGTCTGGACCTCCTCAGAACACTGGGGCAGAACCTGCGCCACTGAATCCCACAAAGAGTGGGAATATCGGCCCAAGAGGCAAGTGGTGTTGACAGACCGCAAGCCAGCACTGGAGGAAGAAAAAACCTTCTTCCCAAATTGATCCAGTTTTTGGGATTCCCTATCCGGGGGAGCGGTAGGGAAGGTGCTCTGGGAAGCAGAGGCTTGGACAACCAAGCTCTCAGGGGTGGGGTGTTGGGAGAGAAACAGGGGGTCGCCCGGAGCAGGGCGATGGCGTCGGGCTACGTTCCTATCCACAGGAGCCCCTGTGGTGGGCTTGGACCAGGTGCCCAAAAGAACGTCAGAAAGTGCCTCGTTGAAAGGCAGCAGTGGCTCCGAGGAGGTAGCCGCCGGCTGAAGCCCTTCCGTCAGGATGTTAGTACTGACAGCCACTGTAGGTAACTGGAGGTGTAAAGCCTCAGCTGCCCTACGCAACACCGTTGCAAAGTTTGCTCCCTCCTCCGTTGCCACGGAAGGAGGAGACAGCATGCCAGAGTCAGGAGAGGTGTCCAGACCACTGGCATCCCCAAGTTCCTCAGCCCAGTCCTGATCGAACTCACATTGGGCAGTGAGAGGGTCCTCAGACCCCTCCCAGTCCTCTTCGTCCTCCAATACAGGTTCAAAGTAAGGAGGAGGGATATGCGGGACCAAAGGTCTCATCGGCGCCGGGGCCGGCGTCGACCGACGCCGGTCTGGCGCCGTGTCCGGGTCCGGAGAGAACCGGGGTACGACGCCGCCCGGAGCCCCGGGCAGCGCCGGGAACGGCACCGGTGAAATCGGCGTCGGTGGAGGTGTCGTCAGGTCAACCGGCGTTGATGGGGGTTGCGGCAACGCCGGGGTCGGGGCCGGAGCCGGAGCCGGGACCGGGACTGAGGCTGGTGTCGATGGCGGCGCCGGGACCGGAGTCGCCGGCGCCGTAGGCACCCCAGAAGGGCCCGCGGGGCCCGAAGGCGCACCGGGGGGACCTTGAGGCACGAAGAGGCGGGCCATGGCCGACAGGAACTCCTGTATTTTGGCCGGAGTCGCTGCCGAACCCGGGTAGTGCGGGTAATGTGGCGGCGGCTCCACAGGCACTCCCGGAGCCGCGGGGGCGGTGCCGACAGGACCCTCAGCCGAGTCGCGAGACCGGCGAGGGGAAGTCGTCGAGCGATGACGCTTCTTTGACTTCTTGTGCTTCGACTTACCGGAGGAGTGCGAAGACTTGGACCCCGACGACCGATGAGGACTCCGCGACCGGCCCCTCAACCTCTCACGTGACCGGGGCTTGGATTGGCGCGGACCCGACTGCCGGACCTCGAGGAGCTTTCGAGACCGCTCTCGCAAAGCCTTCGGATGCAAGGCCCGGCAGTCGGGGCACGACTTGGAGTCGTGGTCGCGTCCGAGGCAGTAGAGACAGTCTCGATGCGGGTCCGTGATCGACATCATCCGACCACAGGCGTCGCATGGCTTGAAGCCGGGCATCCCTACTGACACCGTCGGAGTCGAACGACTCGAGAAAAAACAGTGATAAAAATCACAAAAACTTAGTCAAAAAATGACTAGGGCACTGCTCTTCCCGGATCTGCGCTTACTGGCGCGGAAAAAGAAAGAACTGACGTCAGCGCGCAGGGGCGGCGTCTAAGTACTGCCCGCGACGTCATTCCGGCGATCCCGACGCCGACGACGGACGCGGAGCCGCACGACGCCGCCTACCGACGCGCAAGGGTACTGCTACGCAAAACTTTCCGGATCCAGCCTGACACCTGGGGATATTCTAAGGTAAGGAATCTGTCACTAACGTGTCACTAACGCGCTGACGTCAGTTCTGTACACGACTTTCCGCGCCAGGAACGCAGAGCCATGCAAGAAGCTGACACAGGTGTCTGAAAAATACTAGGGCCCTGAAAGGGATGTCCTTAACCCTAGAAATCAGTTCGCAGAACGGGAGGATGGGTGGGCGGTAGGAATCTGTCACTAACTACTGTCTCTTACAGATATATCGTTACACAAGTTAGTAACTTGTGCATCTGAAAGAGACACGTTAGTGACAGATTCCTTACCTTAGAATAGATACCCCAGCAATACCAACCCCGGTGGTGGGTCTGCGAACAAAGATCAGACAAGGAAGTCCTGGAGGACAGAACGGCCAAAGAAGCTGTCCCTCCGGACCTGACTGTCAAGGCAGTAATGCTTTGTAAACGTGTGCAGCGAGGCCCACGTAGCTGCCTGACAGATAACCGGCAGCGGAACACCGCGGCCCAAGGCCGTGGTAGCAGCCGTTGCCCTGGTGGAATGGGCACGCAGCCCAACAGGAGGCTCCTTCTTGGCCAAAGAATAGCAGGTGTTGATGCACAAGGTAACCCAGCGGGAGATGGTCCTCTTGTGCACCGCCCGACCTTTTGGCGCCCACGTAGCCAACAAAGAGCTGGTCATCCACCCGGAAGTGTTTTGTGCGGTCGATATAGAAGGAGAGCGCACGTTTTGGGTCCAGACGGTGGAGCCTCTCTTCCTCTCTGGAAGGATGCGGAGGCGGAAAGAAGGTGGGCAAAGTGATGGTCTGCCCAATGTGGAAAGCAGTAACCACCTTTGGCAAGAAGGACGGACGCGTCCGAAGAACAACCTTGTCTGGATGAACAGACAGAAAGGGAGGTTTGCAAGATAGAGCCTGGAGCTCACTCACCCGCCGAGCGGAGGTGATGGCCACCAGAAAGGCTGTCTTCAGAGTCAGAAGACGAAGAGGACAGTTATGCAGAGGCTCAAAGGGAGCGCACATTAAAAAGGTAAGAACCAAGTTCAAGTCCCACTGAGGCATTACAAACGGAACAGGAGGGAAGAGGTGAGTAATGCCTTTTAAGAACCTGTTAACAACAGGGGACTTGAAAAGGGAGGGCTGATCAGGGAGCCTGAGGAAGGCCGAGATAGCACAAAGATAACCCTTGATGGTACCCAGGGCAGAACCCTGTTGGGCCAGAGAGAGAAGGAACAGAAGGACCTCAGAAAGAGGGGCAGAAAGGGGATCCACAGCCTTTGCTGTGCACCATGCCACAAATTTGTTCCACCTGCAGGCGTATACCACCTTAGTGGAGGGACGCCTGGCTGCCAGAATCACATCACAAACTTCGGGAGGCAAGTCGAAAGGAATCAACTGCCGCCGCTCAATCTCCACGCAAGCAGGTGTAGACTGGACAGGTTCGGGTGGAGGACCGTCCCCTGCTGCTGCGACAGAAGATCCTCCCGAAGAGGCAGACGGATCGGGGGATCTATGCTCATATTGAGTAGCTCGGGATACCAAACTCTTCGAGCCCAGTCCGGAGCCACAAGAATGACTTGGGCCCGGTCGTGCCGAATCTTCTTCAACACTCTGGGTAGAAGTGGTATAGGCGGAAAGGCGTACAACAGACCGCAACTCCACTCGCGACGAAAAGCGTCGCCGAGCGAGTGCCGCCTTGGAAATTCCAACGCGCAGAACTGATGACATTGCGCGTTCTCTTCGGTGGCGAATAGATCTAACCAAGGCTCTCCCCACTGTAGAAAGAGTCCTTGCGCCACTTCCGAGTGAAGACGCCATTCGTGATCCATCATGCACCTGCGGCTGAGTTCGTCCGCCCTGGCGTTCAGAGAACCTGCCAGGTGTTGAACCATCAGGAACATGCCCTGATGTTCCAGCCATGTCCAGAGGCGCAGAGCCTCCTGACAAAGGGTCCAAGACCCCACCCCGCCCTGTTTGTTGCAGTACCACATGGCGGTGGTGTTGTCTGTGAACACCTGCACCACCTTCCCTTTGACAGAGGGAAGGAATGCCTTGAGTGCAAGCCGGATCGCCCGGAGCTCCAGAAGGTTGATATGGAGCCGGGACTCCGCCGGAGACCAGAGGCCTCTGATCTCCGCCTCTCCCATGTGACCGCCCCATCCCAGAAGGGACGCGTCCGTCACAACTGTATGCTCTGGCTGGGGAAGGGAGAGGGATCTGCCCATGACCCATTGCCGGTTCGAGAGCCACCACTGCAACTGTTTTGCAGTCCCCTCCGAGATCTGGACGTGATCGGACAGGTTGCCCTGGTGCTGCGCCCACTGGAACTTCAGGTCCCACTGCAGAGCCCGCATATGCCATCTGGCATGATTGACCAGCAGGATGCAGGAGGCCATGAGGCCCAGCAGCCTCAGGGTCATCCGTACCGAAACCCAGGATAAAGGCCGAAAGATCGGAATCATAGCCTGAATATCCCGGACTCGCCGTTCGGGAGGATAGGCCCGAAACTGCGTCGTGTCCAGAACTGCTCCGATGAAAAGGAGCTGTGGAGAAGGAATTAGATGCGACTTCGGCACATTGATGGAGAACCCCAGCGAGTGCAGGAGTTCGGCCGTAGTCTGGAGGTGGGAGACGACTGCCTGGGACGAGCCCGCCTTCAGCAGCCAGTCGTCGAGGTAGGGAAGACTGAAACCCCTGCCCGGCGCAGATGAGCTGCGACCACCGCCATCACTTTCGTGAACACCCGAGGGGCACTGGTAAGGCCAAAGGGGAGCACGGTGAACTGAAAATGCTCGGGGCCTACCGTGAACCGAAGGTAACGCCGGTGGGCCGGTAGGACGGGGATGTGGAAATACGCGTCCTGCAAGTCCAACGCTACCAACCAGTCTCCAGGGTCGAGGGCAGTCAAGACCTGAGCTAGGGTGAGCATCTTGAACTTCTCCTTCCGGAGGAAGCGATTGACGTTCCGGAGGTCCAAGATAGGACGCATGTCCTCCTTGTCCTTTTTGGGCACCAGAAAGTAGTGGGAGTAGCAACCACGCCCTACTTCTGGGGTCGGAACATGCTCGATGGCCCTCTTGGTCAAGAGGGCCGTGACTTCCTTCTGTAGAAGCACCAAGTGATCCCCTGACATGCGGTGGAATTGAGGTGGCATGGCTGGGGGTGGTCTCGAAGGGGAGGGAGTAGCCCCTTCGGACAATGTCCAAGACCCACCTGTCCGAGGTGATGGTGCGCCAGTGGGGAAGGTGATGGCGGACCCTGCCCCTACTGGCGTGCCGTGCACCTGAAAGGAGGGACTAGGAGGGCTTGGAGGCCGCGGACGGGTTGGAGGTGGTGGCCTGACCCGCACGCTGGTTGCCCGATCCGCCACGGCGGAATCCACGTCCTCGGCCACGCGAAGACGCCTGCTGCGCGGGCCGGTGGCTGGGCTGCTGACGTGAAGGGCGCCCCTACCGTGGCCACGATAGGGGCGAAAAGCAGAAGGCAGCGGAGGGCGTGTAGCAGAAAGGCCCAGGGACTTGGCAGTAGCCCGTGAGTCCTTAAAGCGCTCCAACGCATGGTCTGCTTTGGACCCAAAAAGACCGACTCCATCAAAGGGCATGTCCATGAGAGTATTCTGGACATCCCCTGAAAAACCAGTGGTTCTGAGCCAGGCGTGGCGTCGGAGCGCCACCGTCGTTGCAATCGACCTGCCCAGCGAGTCGGCGGTGTCAAGGCCACAACGGATAGTGTATTTGGCCGCATCCCTTCCTTCCGCAATGGCGCGGGAAAGCAGTGCCTGGACCTCCTCAGGGCACTGGGGCAAAACATCCGCCACCGAATCCCACAGGGAGTGGGTATATCGGCCCAAAAGACAAGCGGTGTTAACGGACCGCAAGCCAGCACTGGAGGAAGAAAACCTTTCTTCCCAAACTGATCCAGGCGTTTGGATTCCCTATCCGGAGGAGCGGTAGGGAAGGCGGTTTGGGAAGCGGAGGCTTGGACAACCAAGCTCTCAGGAGTGGGGTGGACAGAAAGAAACAGGGGGTCGCCCGGAGCAGGGCGATGGCGTCGTGACACGTTCCGATCCACAGGAGCCCCTGTGTTGGGCTTGGACCAGGCGCCCAAAAGAACGTCAGTGAGGGCGTCGTTAAACGGCAGCACAGTCTCCGCAGAGGAGGCTGCCGGCTGAAGCACCTCTGTCAAGATGTTAGGCTTGACCGTCAAAGTAGGGAGCTGGAGACGTAAGGCCCCAGCAGCCCTACGCAACACCGTACCAAAATTGGCCCCCTCCTCCGTAGCCACGGGAGGAGACAGCATGCCAGTGTCAGGGGAAGTATCCAGACCACTGGCCTCCCCTAGACTCTCTGTCCAGTCCTCATCATACTGGACAGTTGCGCGTCAGAGGGTCATCAGACCCCTCCCAGTCCTCCTGGTCCTCCTCTGGTTCAAAATAAGGAGGAGGAGGGACATTTGGGACCCAAGGTCCCATCGGCGCCGGAGCCGGCGTCGAGCGACGTCGCTCCGGGTCCATGTCCGGAGCCGGAAGGAACTGGGGGACGACGCCGCCCGGAGCCCAGGGCGGCGTCGAGAACGGCACCGGAGACATCGGCGCCGGCGGAGGTGTCGTGAGGTCGACCGGCGTCGATGGGGGTTGTGGAGCCGGGATCGAGGCCGGGGCCGAAGCCGGAGCCGGGATCGAGGCTGGAGGCACGGGCGACGCCGGGGCCGGAGCCGCCGGCGACGCCGGAGCAACCCCATCAGGGCCCGCGGGGCCCGAGGCGCACCGGAGGGGCCTGAAGGCCCGAAGAGGCGGGCCATGGCCGACAGGAACTCCTGTACCTTGGCCGGATCCGCCCCCGAACCCGGGAAGGGCGGGTATGGCGGGGGCGACTCCACAGGCAAGTCCGGGGCCGCGGGGGCGGGACGGTGCCGGGAGGGGCCTCAGCCGAGTCGCGAGACCGGCGAGGCGAAGTCCGAGAGCGACGATGCTTCTTGGACATCTTGTGCTTAGACTTACCGGACGAAGAAGACTTCGACGCCGACGACCGGTGTGCACTCCGCGAGCGACCCCTGGACCTCTCACGCGACCGGGGCCTTTGTGGAGCCGAATGCCGGGCCTCGAGGAGCTTTCGAGACCGCTCTCGCAAAGCTTTCGGGTTGAGGGCCTGGCATTCGGGACAAGACTCGGTGTCGTGGCCTCGGCCGAGGCAGAAGAGACACTCCCAATGCGGGTCGGTGACGGACATCATCCGCGCACAGGCGCCGCATCGCTTGAAGCCGGGCATCCCTACGACACCTTTAAGTTGGAAAAACAGTGAAAAAATCACCAAAAAGTATGGTCAAAAATTGACCAGGGCACTGCTCTTCCCGGATCTGCGCTTGCTGGCGCGGAAAAGAAGAACTGACGTCAGCGCGCAGGGCGGCGCCTAAGTACTGCCCGCGACGTCATCCCGGCGATCACGACGCCGACGACGGACGCGGAGCCGCACGACGCCGCCTACCGACGCGCGAAGGGTACTGCTACGCAAAACTTTCCGGATCCAGCCTGACGCCTGGGGATATTCTAAGGTAAGGAATCTGTCACTAACGTGTCTCTTTCAGATCCGGAAAGTTTTCGTCAGCAGTACCCATGCGCGTCGGAAGGTGGTGTCGTGCGGCTCCAGGTCTGTCGTAGGCGTCATGGTCGCCGAGATGACGTCGCGGCAGCTACTTAGACGCCGCCCTCGCGCGCTGACGTCAGTTCTGTACACGACTTTCCGCGCCAGGAACGCAGAGCCATGCAAGATACTGACCACTGGTGCATTGAAACTAGGGCCCTGAAAGGGATGACCTTAACCCTAGAAATCAGTTCGCAAAACGGGGAGGATGGGTGGGGCGGTAAGGAATCTATCACTACTAATGTTTCTTACAGATATATCATTACCGAAGGTAAGTAACTTGTTCATCTGAAAGAGACACGTAGTGATAGATTCCTTACCTTAGAATAGATACCCCAGCAATACCAACCCCGGTGCTGGGGCTGCGAACCAAGATCACACCAGAAAGTCACGGAGAACAGAACGGCCAAAGAAGCCGTCTCTCCGGACTTGGCTGTCAAGGCAATAATGCTTAGAAAAAGTGTGCAGCGAGGCCCACGTGGCTGCCTGACAGATGTCTTGCAGGGGGACACCACGTCCCAATGCAGTAGTAGCCGCCGTTGCCCTGGTAGAATGGGTGCGCAGCCCCACCGGAGGCTCCTTCTTTGCCAGAGAATAGCAGGCTTTTATACACAAGACGACCCAGCGGGAGATAGTCCTCTTGTGTACAGCCCAGCCATTCTTGGCGCCTACGTAGCCAACAAAGAGCTGGTCATCCACCCGGAACTGTTGTGTGCGGTTGAGGTAAAATGAGATCGCACGTTTTGGGTCCAGACGGTGGAGCCTCTCTTCCTCTCTGGAAGGGTGCGGAGGCAGAAAGAAAGTAGGCAAGGTGATAGATTGCCCAATATGGAAGGAGGTGACAACTTTTGGCAAGTAGGATGGACGTGTGCGTAGCACAACCTTGTCCGGATGAACAGATAGAAAAGGAGGTTGACAGAAAAGAGCCTGGAGCTCACTCACGCGCCTAGCGGAGGTGATGGCAACCAGGAAAGCAGTCTTCAAAGTCAAGAGACGAAGAGGACAGTTGTGAAGCGGCTCAAAGGGAGCGCACATCAAATAAGTAAGAACCAGGTTCGAGTCCCACTGTGGCATCACAAACGGAATAGGAGGGAATAGGTGAGTAATGCCTTTGAGGAATCTATTCACGACAGGGGACTTGAAAAGAGAGGGCTAATCAGGTAGCCTGAGAAAGGCCGAAATTGCAGAAAGGTAGCCCTTGATAGTGCCCAGAGCAGAGCCCTGCTGGGCCAAAGAAAGAAGGAACAGTAGGACCTCAGAAAGAGGGGCAGAAAGGGGATCCACAGCCTTTGCTGTGCACCATGCCACAAATTTGTTCCACCTGCAGGCATATACCGATTTAGTGGAGGGACGCCTGGCTGCCAGAATGACATCACAGACTTCAGGAGGCAAGTCAAATGGAATCAGCTGTCGCCGCTCAATCTCCACGCAAGGAGGTGGAGGCCGGACAGGTTCGGGTGGAGAACCGTCCCCTGCTGCTGCGACAGAAGATCCTCCCGAAGAGGCAGTCGGATCGGGGGATCCACGCTCATACTGAGTAGCTCGGGATACTAAACTCTTCGAGCCCAGTCCGGAGCCACAAGAATAACTTGGGCCCCGTCGCGTCTGATTTTCTTCAGCACTCTGGGTAGAAGTGGTATAGGCGGAAAGGCGTACAAGAGACCGCAACTCCACTCGCGACGAAAAGCGTCGCCGAGCGAGTGCCGCCTTGGAAATTCCAACGCGCAGAACTGCTGACATTGCGCGTTCTCTTCGGTGGCAAATCGATCTAACCAAGTCTCTCCCCACTGTTGAAAGAGACCGACACCATTCGTGATCCTTCATGCACCTGCGGCTGAGTTCGTCCGCTCTGGCGTTCAGTGAACCCGCCAGGTGTTGAACCACCAGGGAAATGCCCTGATGTTCCAGCCATGTCCAGAGGCGCAGAGCCTCCTGACATAGGGTCCACGACCCCACCCCACCCTGTATGTTGCAGTACCACATGGCGGTGGTGTTGTCTGTGAACACCTGCACTACTCTCCCCTTGACGGAGGGAAGGAATGCTTTGAGTGCAAGTAGGATCGCCCGGAGCTCCAGAATGTTGATATGGAGCTTGGACTCCGCCGGAGACCAGAGGCCTCTGATCTCCGCCTCTCCCATGTGGCCGCCCCATCCCAGGAGGGACGCGTCCGTCACCACTGTGTGCTCCGGTTGGGGAAGGGAGAGGGATCTGCCGCTGACCCAATGCTGGTTCGTGAGCCACCACTGCAACTGTCTTGCAGTGCCCTCCGAGATCTGGACGTAGTCGGACAGATTCCCCTGATGCTGCGCCCACTGGAACTTCAGGTCCCACTGCAGAGCCCGCATATGCCATCTGGCATGATTGATCAGCAGGATGCAGGAGGCCATGAGGCCCAGCAGCCTCAAGGTCATCCTGACCGAAACCCAGGATAAGGGCTCAAAGATTGGAATCATAGCCCGAATATCCCGAACTCACTGTTCGGGAGGATAGACCCGAAACTGCGCTGTGTCCAGAACTGCTCCGATGAAGAGGAGCTTCTGAGAGGGAATCAGGTGCGACTTCGGCACGTTGATGGAGAACCCCAGCAAATGCAGGAGGTCGGCCGTAGTCTGGAGGTGGGAGACGACTGCCTGGGGCGAGCCCGCCTTCAACAACCAGTCGTCGATATAGGGGAAGACTGAAACCACTGATCTGCGCAGATGAGCTGCGACCACCGCCATCACTTTCGTGAACACCCGAGGGGCGCTGGTAAGGCCAAATCGGAGCACGGTGAACTGAAAATGCTCGTGGCCTACCGTGAACCGTAGGTAATGCCGGTGGGCCGGCAGGATGGGAATATGAAAGTAAGCGTCCTGCAAGTCCAATGCTACCAGCCAGTCTTGTGGGTCTAGGGCAGACAAGACCTGAGCAAGTGTGAGCATCTTGAACTTCTCTTTCCGGATTAAGAGATTGACGTCCCGAAGGTCCAAGATAGGACGCAGGCCCTTGCCCTTCTTTGGAATCAGAAAGTAGTGGGAATAACAACCACGACCTACTTCTGGCGTCGGAACGCGCTCTATGGCCCCCTTGGCCAAGAGGGCCGCAACTTCCTGCTGGAGAAGTGCCAAGTGATCCCCCGACACGTGGTGGTACTGAGGTGGCATGGCTGGAGGGGTAGTCTCTAAGGGGAGGGAGTAGCCCCTTCGGACTATTTGCAAAACCCACCTGTCCGACGTGATGGTGCGCCAGTGGGGGAGGTGATGGCGAAGCCTGCCACCCACTGGCGTTTGATGGGCCTGAAAGGTCGGACTAGGAAGGTTTGGAGGCAGTGGTGGCGGAGGTGGACTGACCCAGCCGCTGGCCCCCTGAACCGCTGCGGCGGTTCCCACGTCCGCGGCAGCGCGTGGACTGTTGCGCCGGCCTGTGGCTCTGTTGCGAACGTGGTGGGTTGCCCCTTCCGCGAGCACGAAAGGAGCGAAAGGCAGAAGGCTGAGGAGGGCGGGTGGCCGAAAGGCCCAAGGACTTAGCCGTAGCCCGTGAGTCCTTAAAGCACTCCAAAGCACTGTCTGCCTTGTTGCCAAAGAGGCGAATGCCATCGAAGGGCATGTCCATTAAAGTGTTTTGGACATCCCCCGAAAAGCCAGTTGTCCTCAGCCAGGCGTGGCGGCGGAGCGACACTGTCGTGGAAATCGCCCTGCCTAGCGAGTCGGCGGTGTCAAGGCCACAACGGATTGTGAACTTGGCTGCATCTCTCCCCTCAGCAACAGCCTGGATGAGTGCCGTCCGGGCCTCCTCCGGACAGCTAGGCAGCACCTGCGCTACCGTATCCCACAAGGAGTGCAAATAACGGCCCAAGAGGCATGCGGTGTTCACCGACCGCTGCCCTAGGCTGGCGGAAGAAAAAATCTTCTTTCCGTACTGTTCCAGCCTCTTGGATTCCCTATCCGGGGGTGCGGAAGGGAATGCGCTTGGGGAAGCAGAGGCTTGGACAACCAAGCTCTCAGGGGTGGGGTGTTGAGAGGAAAAGGGGGTCGCCCGGGGACGGGCGATGGCGTCGGGCCACGTTCCTGCCCACAGGAGCCCCTGTGCTGGGCTTGGACCAGGAGCCCAGAAGAACGTCAGGAAGTGCTTCATTAAAGGGCAGCAGCGGCTCCGCAGAGGAAACTGCTGGTTGAAGCACTTCTGTCAGGAGGTTAGCCCTGACGGCCACAGTAGGTAGCTGAAGGTGGAGTGCCTCAGCAGCCCTACGCAACACCACAGAAAAACTAGCGCCCTCCTCCGTAGCCACGGTAGGAGGAGACATCATGCCAAGGTCTGGAGAGGTGTCCAGACCACTGGCGTCCCCCAGCTCGTCAGCCCAGTCCGGGTCATACTCACATTGAGCTGTGAGAGGGTCTTCAGACCCCTCCCAGTCCTCCCCCTTCCTCCTCTTGCTGTTGTACAGGCCGAAAAGGAGGAGGATGGATATAGGGAAACAGATTCCCAAACCGCGTCGGAATCGGCCGACACCGTTCCGGCACCGTATCCACGTCGGGGCTGAAACCGGGGACGACGTCGTCCGGGGTGCCGGACGACGTCCAACGTGGTGCCGGTGGGAATCTATCACTACGTGATAGTCCGCTTGTGTACAGCCCGACCTTTCTTGGCGCCAACGTAGCCAACAAAGAGTTGGTCATCCACCCGGAACTGTTGTGTGCGGTTCAGGTAGAATGAGAGCGCACGTTTTGGGTCCAGACGGTGGAGCCTCTCTTCCTCTCTGGAAGGATGCGGAGGCGGAAAGAAGGTGGGCAAAGTGATGGTTTGCCCGATGTGAAAAGCAGTTACAACTTTTGGCAGAAAGGATGGACGGGTTCTGAGGACAACCTTGTCCGGATGGACAGACAGAAAAGGAGGTTTACAAGAATGAGCCTGGAGCTCACTCACTCTCTACTAGATCTTAGCTGAAATTCAGTTGAGCAATCGGTGTTAAATGTCTAGGTGGGTCTTCGGCACAGCTGCTTTCCACATCAGCATACAATACTGTGTCAGCTATGTCGCCCGATTGTGATATTACGTCATCCACCGACATGTGAGTAAATGTAACTAATTTTGGTGGTGGTGGCGTTGGGAGACCTACGTTTTGTAATGCATCATAACTGAAATCGAAATCTATGAGGGCAGCAGGGAGCAGGGTATCTCCCATATCATACGTGTAAAATATTGTTCAATACCCATGTCATGGCCAATTGCCACCTTAGGTCGATCAGGTTCCGTAATATTCATCCTGGAGTCCTGCGGGAAAGGTTTGTCAGGGTCTTGTTCAATATCAGTACCAGCAAGGGTCACATTTTACCGAAACTTTTTGGCACCTGCTTTAATTTTTCCCTCCGTGCTCTTATTGTTTAGCAATAGTAGTGAACTTCGGGTGTGCATTCTGTTTTGGATCTCCTGCTTTCTGATGGATACATCTGCCTGTGAATTCCTCACCTTTTGAATACCCCCTGCGCCAGCATTCCGCGGAAATTCTTTTCCTAGCTCTCCCACGTCGACGAGGACGTCATAATAGCACGGCTCCGCTCGCGACTCCGTATGACGTCATTGGAGCCATAAGAAGACCTCGTCGGTGTGCTGACGTCAGTTCCCTTTTTCCCGCGCCGTTGACGCGTAACGGTTTTTTTCTAGGGACTCTCCATTTTCTTGGTGATTACTTTGTTTCTTCGAATTATTCAGAAATGGCTACTTCTAAAAAAGTCTGGATTCAAGCCCTGCAGGGAGTGTGGCGGTCACATGTCGATGACTGATCCCCACGATGATTGCCTTTGGTGTTTGTCTTCCGACCACGACGTCGAAGGGTGTCGAAGCTGCAGGAAAATGAATCCTAAAGCCTTAAAGGAACGTGAGGCAAAGCTCTTTATCGCTAAAGCAAAGAAGGAGAAGAGGGGTCGGAAACGTTCGAAGTCGCCGACTTCGTACTCTTCAAAGTCCAAGAAACACAAGAAGTCGAAGAAGAGGCATAGTTCTCGGCGCCGTTCTTCGAGGGACAAGGCATCGAGGTCACCTTCACCGGCTCAGCAACTTCGGAAGACAAACTTTGTGTCTCCATCACCTTCTCCTTCTCCTCAGGCGACTCCGATTCACTCTCCGGCTCCGAGGTCGCCGGCGTCGAAGGGCTCTTCGACGCCTAATGGTAATGCGACGCCCAGGAGGTCTCTGACGCCCAGGGAGTCGTCTCCTGCTCATATGGCCTCGCCTGTGCTGGCGCCGTCTCCACCGGCTCCGCAGCTTCCAGTTCGGCCTCAGGTGGAACCTGTTCAGGAAGGTACGGATCCTTATCCTCCTTTTCCTGGCCCTGGAACGGATCTGACGCATTTTTTAAATGCTATGTTTAGCATGTTTGCCAGGTCTTCCCATCCTGCTGGTGCGCCTTCGGGCCCCATGGGGCCATTGGCATTTAATTTGGGTGTCCTTATCAATACGCCCAGGCGCCTTTCGTGCCATTCATGCCGACGACTCCGGCTTGGTATTTTCCGGCGCCGAGGTCTTCCACTCCGGTTCCTTGGACTCCATCTGTTGTCGAGTCGGCGCCGCCTCGGATTCGATCGGCATCGAGGCTTGCTCCTGAAGGTCCTCCATCGACGCCGATGCCGTCGTCACCAGCGCCGCATCTGGCGCCGCCGATGCCGATTCTGAAGCAGTACTCTAGAAGGGATGCGCAGAGACTGCTTGAGGAGGAAGAATATAGACAAGAACAGGAGGAAGGAGAAATTGTCGACTCTGTTGACGAATTTGAAGGCTTACAGGAGGCCAGTGGGTTGGATACTTCCCCGGAATGGGAACTCTCATCACCAAAAGCTGGTATTTCACAGGATGTTGCTCCTTATCATGTTGTTGTAAGGAAAGCAGCTGAGTTGCTTGACCTGCAGTTGCCTTCAGCTGAAATTAAATCTAATATTTTGACTGAGGTACTCAATACTTCTTCTTCAGTAAGTGAACCTCTTCTGCCCTTCAATGAGGCTTTGACAGAACCTATTTTAGAAGTTTGGCAAAGACCCTTGACTGCTCCAGCCGTTTCCAGGTCTATTGCAAGGAGGTACAAGCCAGCTCCTGGGGATCCTGCATTTCTGTCCTCTCATCCATCACCTGAAAGCTTGGTGGTCCAAGCTTCTTGCTCGAAACAGTCTTCTGGTTCCTTCCCGACCATCCCGGGGGATAGGGATTCTAAAAAGATGGAGCAGGCGGCAAAGAAAGTATTTTCATCTGCAAGTATGGCATTGAAATCCACTAATGCTACCTGTTTACTGGGAAGATATATCCATGCTCTTATGGACTCTGTCAAACAGCTAGCCCCAAAGCTACCTGAGGATGATCGGGTTAATTTCCTTGAGGCACTTTCTGACTCTCAGGCCGCTGCCCGTCAAGTTATACAGTCAGGTTTGGATACGGCTGACTCGGTGGCACGAGTAATGGGGTCTTCTGTAGCAACAAGAAGGCAAGCTTGGCTGAGATCTTCTGGATTCTCTCCTGATGTTCAGGCAACCCTGTTGGATTTGCCATTTGATGGTACGAGACTGTTTGGCACTAAGGCTGACTCTGCCTTACAACGCTTTAAAGATAGCAGAGCGACTGCAAGATCTCTGGGCCTTCAAACACAGGCTAGAGGATATGGCTACAAGCGGTATCGAGGATTTGGAAGGGCGGCTTCCTTTCGTGGCCGCCAGCAGCCTCAGCAGAGTCAACAACAGCAGAACCCCTTGTATAAATCGTACAGGGGTAAGAATAGAGGCCGTTTTCGAGGGGCCGCTCGGCAGCAGTCGTCCTCCTCCTCCTCCTCCCCCCACCGTTGGTGCCACAGGAAAGCAGCTCTAGATCCCCCATCTTAGAGCAAGTTGGTCCTGAAGGAGGTCGGGTGTCCCACTTTCTACAAGATTGGAAATTGATTACTTCAGACCGTTGGGTTTTGAATCTTGTAGAGAAATGGGTACGCCCTCCCTTTTTTAGAGTTTCCTCCTCCTTACCCTCCTCGCCAGGGTTGGTGTTCAGAGGACCACTTGCTGCTTTTGCAGCAGGAGGTTCTTACCTTGTTACAGAAAGGTGCGATAGAGGTGGTTCCTGAGCAGGAGAGGGGTCAGGGGTGCTACTCCCGGTATTTCCTGATTCCCAAAAAGGACGGTCGGTTGAGGCCGATCCTGGACCTCAGGATTTTGAATCTTTACCTCAGGCAGGAAAAGTTCAAAATGTTGACCTTGGCTCAGGTTCTTCTCGCGCTGCAACAGGAAGACCGGATGGTGTCCATCGATCTGCAGGATGCGTATTTTCATCTTCCCATCCTGAAGTCGCATCGGAAGTATCTCCGTTTCACGGTAGGATCGCAACACTACCAGTTTGCGGTCCTCCCGTTTGGTCTGACTTCCGCGCCTCGAGTCTTTACAAAGGTGATGGCGGTGGTAGCGGTATATCTCAGAAGGTCAGGGGTTCCTGTTTTCCCCTATCTGGACGACTGGCTGTTGAAAGCCAAGTCTCCGGAGATGGTGTTGCGCCACTTGCAAGCAACAACGCAACTGTTGTTCAATTTGGGCTTCTCGATAAATGTACCCAAATCTCACCTGGTGCCTTCTCAGCGCAGCCTGTTCATAGGGGCAATACTGGACACTACTGTTTGTCGGGCATTCCCGCCTCCGCAGAGGATTCTCGACATTCAGGAGATGATTCCTTTGTTTCACGATGGAGCGGTTGTTCCAGTCCTTAAGGTTCTACGTCTGCTCGGTCTGTTCGCTTCCTGTTGGTCAGTCATGCACGCTGGCACATGAGGGCACTCCAGTGGTGCCTCCGCAGGCAGTGGTATCAACACAACGGAGATCTCGGGGAGAAGGTCAGAATCTCTAGGGACGCTGCAGCGGAGCTGACTTGGTGGGGTGTGCAGGGCAACCTGTCTCAGGGAAAGCCCTTTCAGCCTCCTCCGCCGGTGGCCACAGTGATCACGGATGCCTCCACTCTAGGGTGGGGTGCTCATCTGGGGCATCTGGAGATCAAAGGTCTTTGGTCTCCAGAGGAAAGGTTGCTTCACATCAACCTTCTGGAATTGCGGGCGATACGTTTGGCTATAAAGGCTTTCCTTCCTTCCCATTGCGGTCAGTCAGTTCAGATCCTGACGGACACTACTGCGATGTGGTACATTAACAAACAGGGAGGTGTAGGGTCGTATCACCTCTGTCGAGAGGCTCTGCGACTCTGGTCCTGGGCTCAGGGCCATCAGATTTGTGTGTTTGCAAATCATCTAGCCGGTGTGCTGAATGTTCGTGCGGACAGTCTCAGTCGGCATTACGCGGCCGATCACGAGTGGCGGCTTCATCCGGAGGTGGTCCAACACATCTTCGAGATGTGGGGGTCTCCTCGGTTGGACCTGTTTGCCACTCACGAGAACGCGCACTGCCCGTTGTTCTGCAGTCTCCAGTATCCGATGCAGGGAGCGTTGGGGGACGCATTTCAATTGGATTGGAGTTTGCAACTCCTTTACGCGTTTCCTCCCATACCCTTGATTCCTCGGGTTCTGAGGAAGATTCGCCAAGACCGGGCCCAAGTTATATTGATCGCTCCAGATTGGTCAAGAAGGGTGTGGTACACAGATCTACTTCACCTCTCATCGCACCCTCCGCTCCATCTCCCTTTCAGGGCAGACCTCCTCTCGCAGTCGCAGGGGCAGGTTTTACATCCCGACCTCCAGAGCCTGCACCTTCATGCCTGGAGATTGAACGGGGCAATCTGAGTTCGTTCTCTCTCCCTCCGGATGTGGTGGATGTCATTTTGTCATCCAGGAGGCACTCCACCAAATCTGTGTATTCTTCCAGATGGTCCAAATTTGTGAAATGGTGTGGAGAGAGGTCCATTGATCCATTGAAGTCACGCTTGTCTGATGTATTACGTTTTTCCCTTTCCTTGGCCGAGCAGGGTTGTGCTGTGGCTACAGTTAAAGGTTATTTATCAGCCTTGTCGGCTTTTATTTGTTTGCCGGATCAGCCGTATTTATTCAAATCTTCAGTTGTTATGAGGTTCATTAAGGGCCTTACAAATAAGTTTCCTCCCACTCCTTTCATTATGCCTCAGTGGGATTTAAATCTTTTTCTTACTTTTCTAATGGGTTCTCCATTTGAGCCTCTTCATAATTGTCCTTTGAGGCTCCTCTCTTTTAAGACGGTTTTCTTGATTGCCATTACCTTGGCCAGGAGGGTAAGTGAGCTGCAGGCTCTTAGCTCTAAACCTCCATTCTTGACCATTCATGCAGATAAGTTGGTTCTTAGGACCAGGGCTGCTTTCCTTCCTAAGGTGGTTACTCCTTTCCATTTGGGACAGTCCATTACCTTACCTACTTTCTATCCTCCCCCTCACCCTTCCAAGGAGGAGAGACTTCATCGTTTGGACCCAAAGAGGGCGGTCAGTTTTTATCTGGACAGGACCAGGGAATTAAGGCTGTATGATCAGCTCTTTGTGGGCTACATTGGTTGGATGAAAGGAAGGGCTGAACACAAGCAAACTCTTTCCAGATGGATCATCTTGTGTATCAAGATCTGCTATGCTCTGGCCAAGAAGGACCCGCCTGAAGGTATCAGAGCTCATTCTACCAGAGCCAAGTCATCTTCTTCTGCTTTGGCTAGAGGTATTCCTATTGTTGTTATTTGTAAGGCAGCAACGTGGGCCTCCCTCCACACCTTTGCAAAGCATTACTGCTTAGATGCACAAGTTACTAACTTGTGTAACAATATATCTGTAAGAGACAGTAGTTAGTGACAGATTCCTTACCTTAGAATATCCCCAGGCGTCAGGCTGGATCCGGAAAGTTTTTGCGTAGCAGTACCCTTGCGCGTCGGTAGGCGGCGTCATGCGGCTCCGCGTCCGTCGTCGGCGTCGTGATCGCCGGGATGACGTCGCGGGCAGTACTTAAGACACCGCCCCTGCGCGCTGACGTCAGTTCTGTACACGACTTTCCGCGCCAGGAACGCAGAGCCATGCAAGAAGCTGACATAGGTGTCTGAAAAATACTAGGGCCCTGAAAGGGATGTCCTTAACCCTAGAAATCAGTTCGCAGAACGGGGAGGATGGGTGGGGCGGTAAGGAATCTGTCACTAACTACTGTCTCTTACAGATATATCGTTACACAAGTTAGTAACTTGTGCATCTGAAAGAGACACGTTAGTGACAGATTCCTTACCTTAGAATAGATACCCCAGCAATACCAACCCCGGTGGTGGGTCTGCGAACAAAGATCAGACAAGGAAGTGCCGGAGGACAAAACGGCCAAAGAAGCCGCCCCTCCGGACCTGACTGTCAAGGCAGTAATGCTTTGTAAACGTGTGCAGCGAGGCCCACGTAGCTGCCTGACAGATATCCTGCAGCGGAACACCGCGGCCCAAAGCCGTGGTAGCAGCCGTTGCGCTGGTGGAATGGGCACGCAGCCCAACAGGAGGCTCCTTCTTAGCCAAAGAATAGCAGGCTTTGATACACAAGGTTACCCAGCGGGAGATGGTTCTCTTGTGCACCGCCCGACCTTTTTTGGCGTCCACGTAGCCAACAAAGAGCTGGTCATCCACCCGGAAGTGTTGTGTGCGGTCAATGTAAAAGGAAAGCGCACGTTTTGGGTCCAGACGGTGGAGCCTCTCTTCCTCTCTGGAAGGATGCGGAGGCGGAAAGAAGGTGGGCAAAGTGATGGTCTGCCCAATGTGGAAGGCAGTAACCACCTTTGGCAAGAAGGACGGACGCGTCCGAAGAACAACCTTGTCTGGATGGACAGACAGAAAGGGAGGTTTACATGATAGAGCCTGGAGCTCACTCACCCGCCGAGCGGAGGTGATGGCCACCAGAAAGGCTGTCTTCAGAGTCAGAAGACGAAGAGGACAGTTATGTAGAGGCTCAAAGGGAGCGCACATAAGAAAGGTAAGAACCAAGTTCAAGTCCCACTGAGGCATCACAAACGGAACAGGAGGGAAGAGGTGTGTAATGCCTTTTAGAAACCTGTTAACAACAGGGGACTTAAAAAGAGAGGGCTGATCAGGAAGCCTGAGGAAGGCAGAGATGGCACAAAGATAGCCCTTGATGGTACCCAGGGCAGAACCCTGTTGGGACAGGGAAAGAAGGAACAGGAGAACCTCAGAAAGAGGGGCAGAAAGGGGATTCACAGCCTTTGCTGTGCACCATGCCACAAACTTGTTCCACCTGCAGGCGTATACCACCTTAGTGGAGGGACGCCTGGCTGCCAGAATCACATCACAAACTTCGGGAGGCAAGTCGAAAGGAATCAACTGCCGCCGCTCAATCTCCACTCAAGCAGGTGGAGGCTGGACAGGTTCGGGTGGAGGACCGTCCCCTGCTGCTGCGACAGAAGATCCTCCCGAAGAGGCAGACGGATCGGGGGATCTACGCTCATACTGAGTAGCTCGGGATACCAAACTCTTCGAGCCCAGTCCGGAGCCACAAGAATGACTTGGGCCCGGTCGTGCCGAATCTTCTTCAACACTCTGGGTAGAAGTGGTATAGGCGGAAAGGCGTACAACAGACCGCAACTCCACTCGCGACTCGCCGAGCGAGTGCCGCCTTGGAAATTCCAACGCGCAGAACTGATGACATTGCGCGTTCTCTTCGGTGGCGAATAGATCTAACCAAGGCTCTCCCCACTGTAGAAAGAGTCCTTGCGCCACTTCCGAGTGAAGACGCCATTCGTGATCCATCATGCACCTGCGGCTGAGTTCGTCCGCCCTGGCGTTCAGGGAACCTGCCAGGTGTTGAACCATCAGGAACATGCCCTGATGTTCCAGCCATGTCCAGAGGCGCAGAGCCTCCTGACAAAGGGTCCACGACCCCACCCCGCCTTGTTTGTTGCAATACCACATGGCGGTGGTGTTGTCTGTGAACACCTGCACTACCTTCCCTTTGACAGAGGGAAGGAATGCCTTGAGTGCAAGTCGGATCGCCCGGAGCTCCAGAAGGTTGATATGGAGCCGGTACTCCGCCGGAGACCAGAGGCCTCTGATCTCCGCCTCTCCCATGTGACCGCCCCATCCCAGAAGGGACGCGTCCGTCACAACTGTGTGCTCTGGCTGGGGAAGGGAGAGGGATCTGCCCATGACCCATTGCCGGTTCGAGAGCCACCACTGCAACTGTTTTCCAGTCCCCTCCGAGATCTGGACGTGATCGGACAGGTCGCCCTGGTGCTGCGCCCACTGGAACTTCAGGTCCCACTGCAGAGCCCGCATATGCCATCTGGCATGATTGACCAGCAGGATGCAGGAGGCCATGAGGCCCAGCAGCCTCAGGGTCATCCGTACCGAAACCCAGGATAAAGGCTGAAAGATCGGAATCCTAGCCTGAATATCCCGGACTCGCCGTTCGGGAGGATAGGCCCGAAACTGCGTCGTGTCCAGAACTGCTCCGATGAAAAGGAGCTGTGGAGAAGGAATCAGATGCGACTTTGGCACATTGATGGAGAACCCCAGCGAGTGCAGGAGTTCGGCCGTAGTCTGGAGGTGGGAGACGACTGCCTGGGACGAGCCCGCCTTCAGCAGCCAGTCGTCGAGGTAGGGGAAGACTGGAACCCCTGCCCGGCGCAGATGAGCTGCGACCACCGCCATCACTTTCGTGAACACCCGAGGGGCACTTGTAAGGCCAAAGGGGAGCACGGTGAACTGAAAATGCTCGAGGCCTACCGTGAACCGCAGGTAACGCCGGTGGGCCGGCAGGACGGGGATGTGAAAATAAGCGTCCTGCAAGTCCAACGCTACCAACCAGTCTCCAGGGTCGAGGGCAGTCAAGACCTGAGCTAGGGTGAGCATCTTGAACTTCTCCTTCCGGAGGAAGCGATTGACGTTCCGGAGGTCCAAGATAGGACGCATGTCCTCCTTGTCCTTTTGGGCACCAGGAAGTTGTGGGAGTAGCAACCACGTCCTACTTCTGGGGTCGGAACATGCTCGATGGCCCTCTTGGCCAAGAGGGCCATGACTTCCTTCTGCAGAAGTACCAAGTGATCCCCTGACATGCGGTGGAATTGAGGTGGCTTGGCTGGGGGGTTGGTCTCGAAGGGGAGGGAGTAGCCCCTTCGGACAATGTCCAAGACCCACCTGTCCGAGGTGATGGGACGCCAGTGGTGAAGGTGATGGCGGACCCTGCCCCCTACTGCCGTGCTGTGCACCGGAAAGGAGGGACTAGGAGGGCTTGGAGGCCGCGGACGGGTTGGAGGTGGTGGCCTGACCCGCACGCTGGTTGCCCGAACCGCCACGGCGGTATCCACGTCCTCGGCCACGCGTAGACGCTTGCTGCGCGGGCCGGTGGCTGGGCAGCTGACGTGACTGGGCGCCCCTTCCGTGGCCACGAAAGGGGCGAAAAGCAGAGGTGAGCGGAGGGCGTACAACAGAAAGGCCCAGGGACTTGGCCGTAGCCCGTGAGTCCTTAAACCGCTCCAGTGCATGGTCTGCCTTTGAACCAAAAAGACCGACTCCATCAAAGGGCATGTCCATGAGTGTATTCTGGACATCACCCGAGAAACCAGTTGTTCTCAGCCAGGCGTGGCGACGTAGCGCCACCATCGTCGCAAGCGATCTGCCCAGCGAGTCGGCGGTATCAAGGCCACAACGGATGGTGTATTTAGCCGCATCTCGCCCTTCCGCAATGGCGCGGGTAAGCAGTGTCTGGACCTCCTCAGAACACTGCGGCAAAACAGCCGCCACCGAATCCCACAGGGAGTGGGTATATCGGCCCAAAAGGCAAGCGGTGTTGACGGACCGCAAGCCAGCACTGGAGGAAGAAAAAGCCTTCTTCCCAAATTGGTCCAGGCGTTTGGATTCCCTATCCGGAGGGGCGGTAGGGAAGGCGGTTTGGGAGGCAGAGGCTTGGACAACCAAGCTCTCGGGGGTGGGATGTTGGGAGAGAAACAAGGGGTCGCCCGGAGCAGGGCGATGGCGTCGGGCCACGTTCCTATCCACAGGAGCCCCTGTGGTGGGTTTGGACCAGGCACCCAAAAGAACGTCAGTGAGTGCATCATTAAACGGCAGCACAGTCTCCGAGGAGGAAGCCGCCGGCTGAAGAACTTCTGTCAGGAGGTTAGTCCTGACGGCCACAGTAGGCAACTGGAGATGTAAGGCTCCAGCTGCTCTACGCAACACCGTTGCAAAATTAGCTCCCTCCTCCGTAGCCACGGGAGGAGACAGCATGCCAGTGTCAGGGGAGGTGTCTAGACCACTGGCATCCCCAAGTTCCTCAGCCCAGTCCGGATCATACTCACACTGTTGTGTGAGAGGGTCCTCAGACCCCTCCCAGCTCTCCTGGTCCTCCTCTTGTTCAAAATATGGAGGAGGAGGGACATTTGGGACCCAAGGTCTCATCGCGCCGGAGCCGGCGTCGAGCGACGTCGGTCCGGCTCCATGTCCGGAGCCGGAGAGAACCGGGGGACGACGCCGGCTCCGGAACGGCACCGGGGAGATCGGCGTTGGCGGAGGCGTGGTTAGGTCAACCGGCGTCGATGGGGGTTGCGGTACCACCGGAGCCGGGATCGAGGCCGGGATGAAGGCTGGTGGGACAGGCGGCGCCGGGACCGGAGTCGACGGCGGCGCCGGGGCAACCCCATCAGGGCCCGCGGGGCCCAAAGGCGCACCGGAGGGGCCTGAAGGCCCGAAGAGGCGGGCCATGGCCGACAGGAATTCCTGTATTTCGACCGGAGTCGCCCCCAAACCCGGAAAGGACGGGTAATGCGGGGGCGGCTCTACAGGCATGTCCAGGTGCCGACTGGGGCCTCAGCCGAGTCGCGAGACCGGCGAGGCGAAGTCTTAGAGCGATGACGCCTCTTAGACTTCTTGTGCTTCGACTTACCGGAGGAGCGCGAAGACTTGGATTCCGACGACCGGCGGAGACTCCGCGACCGGCCCCTCGACCTCTCCCGGGACCGGGGCTTGGTGCGGCGCGGAGCCGACTGCCGGACCTCGAGTAGCTTTCGAGACCGCTCTCGCAAAGCCTTCGGATGAAGTTTCCGGCAGTCAGGGCACGACTTCATGTCGTGGTCTCGGCCGAGACAGAAGAGACACTCGAGATGCGGGTCCGTGATCGACATCATGCGACCACAGGCCTCGCATGGCTTGAAGCCGGGCATCCCTACGACACCTAGGAGTCGTGAAGACTCGATGAAGAAACAGTGAAAAAATTCACAAAAAAGGTTAGTCAAAAAGTGACTAGGGCACTGCTCTTCCCGGATCTGCGCTTACTGGCGCGGAAAAAGAAGAACTGACGTCAGCGCGTAGGGGCGGCGTCTGAGTACTGCCCGCGACGTCATCCCGGCGATCACGACGCCGACGACGGACGCGGAGCCGCACGACGCCGCCTACCGACGCGCAAGGGTACTGCTACGCAAAAACTTTCCGGATCCAGCCTGACGCCTGGGGATATTCTAAGGTAAGGAATCTGTCACTAACGTGTCTCTTTCAGATTCGGAGTTTAGGAAGGACGGTCATTTTGCTCGTTCTGGAGGAATCCACAGGCAGATGTATCCATCAGAAGAACAAGTTACTTACCTTCGGTAACGCTTTTTCTGGTGGATACAGTATCTGCCTGTGGATTCCTCACTGTCGAGCCCGCCTCCCCGTTGTCCACCTGTTTCTACCAAAAATGTTTTAACTGTTTGACATGAATGTTTTTAATGCACAAGTTACTAACTTGTGTAACGATATATCTGTAAGAGACAGTAGTTAGTGACAGATTCCTTACCTTAGAATATCCCCAGGCGTCAGGCTGGATCCGGAAAGTTTTTTGCGTAGCAGTACCCTTGCGCGTCGGTAGGCGGCGTCGTGCAGCTCCGCGTCCGTCGTCGGCGTCGTGATCGCCGGGATGACGTCGCGGGCAGTACTTAGGCGCCGCCCCTGCGCGCTGACGTCAGTTCTGTACACGACTTTCCGCGCCAGGAACGCAGAGCCATGCAAGAAGCTGACATAGGTGTCTGAAAAATACTAGGGCCCTGAAAGGGATGTCCTTAACCCTAGAAATCAGTTCGCAGAACGGGGAGGATGGGTGGGCGGTAGGAATCTGTCACTAACTACTGTCTCTTACAGATATATCGTTACACAAGTTAGTAACTTGTGCATCTGAAAGAGACACGTTAGTGACAGATTCCTTACCTTAGAATAGATACCCCAGCAATACCAACCCCGGTGGTGGGTCTGCGAACAAAGATCAGACAAGGAAGTCCTGGAGGACAGAACGGCCAAAGAAGCCGTCCCTCCGGACCTGACTGTCAAGGCAGTAATGCTTTGTAAACGTGTGCAGCGAGGCCCACATAGCTGCCTGACAGATAACCGGCAGCGGAACACCGCGGCCCAAGGCCGTGGTAGCAGCCGTTGCCCTGGTGGAATGGGCACGCAGCCCAACAGGAGGCTCCTTTTTAGCCAAAGAATAGCAGGTCTTGATGCACAAGGTAACCCAGCGGGAGATGGTCCTCTTGTGCACCGCCCGACCTTTTGTGGCGCCCACGTAGCCAACAAAGAGCTGGTCATCCACCCGGAAGTGTTTTGTGCGGTCAATATAGAAAGAGAGCGCACGTTTTGGGTCCAGACGGTGGAGCCTCTCTTCCTCTCTGGAAGGATGCGGAGGCGGAAAGAAGGTGGGCAAAGTGATGGTCTGCCCAATGTGGAAAGCAGTAACCACCTTTGGCAAGAAGGACGGACGCGTCCGAAGAACAACCTTGTCTGGATGAACAGACAGAAAGGGAGGTTTGCAAGATAGAGCCTGGAGCTCACTCACCCGCCGAGCGGAGGTGATGGCCACCAGAAAGGCTGTCTTCAGAGTCAGAAGACGAAGAGGACAGTTATGTAGAGGCTCAAAGGGAGCGCACATTAAAAAGGTAAGAACCAAGTTTAAGTCCCACTGAGGCATCACAAACGGAACAGGAGGGAAGAGGTGAGTAATGCCTTTTAAGAACCTGTTAACAACAGGGGACTTGAAAAGGGAGGGCTGATCAGGGAGCCTGAGGAAGGCCGAGATAGCACAAAGATAACCCTTGATGGTACCCAGGGCAGAACCCTGGTGGGCCAGAGAGAGAAGGAACAGAAGGACCTCAGAAAGAGGGGCAGAAAGGGGATTCACAGCCTTTGCTGTGCACCATGCCACAAATTTGTTCCACCTGCAGGCGTATACCACTTTAGTGGAGGGACGCCTGGCTGCCAGAATCACATCACAAACTTCGGGAGGCAAGTCGAAAGGAATCAACTGCCGCCGCTCAATCTCCACGCAAGCAGGTGTAGACTGGACAGGTTCGGGTGGAGGACCGTCCCCTGCTGCTGCGACAGAAGATCCTCCCGAAGAGGCAGACGGATCGGGGGATCTACGCTCATATTGAGTAGCTCGGGATACCAAACTCTTCGAGCCCAGTCCGGAGCCACAAGAATGACTTGGGCCCGGTCGTGCCGAATCTTCTTCAACACTCTGGGTAGAAGTGGTATAGGCGGAAAGGCGTACAATAGACCGCAACTCCACTCGTGACGAAAAGCGTCGCCGAGCGAGTGCCGCCTTGGAAATTCCAACGCGCAGAACTGATGACATTGCGCGTTCTCTTCGGTGGCGAATAGATCTAACCAAGGCTCTCCCCACTGTAGAAAGAGTCCTTGCGCCACTTCCGAGTGAAGACGCCATTCGTGATCCATCATGCACCTGCGGCTGAGTTCGTCCGCCCTGGCGTTCAGGGAACCTGCCAGGTGTTGAACCACCAGGAACATGCCCTGGTGTTCCAACCATGTCCAGAGGCGCAGAGCCTCCTGACAAAGGGTCCACGACCCCACCCCGCCTTGTTTGTTGCAGTACCACATGGCGGTGGTGTTGTCTGTGAACACCTGCACTACCTTCCCTTTGACAGAGGGAAGGAATGCCTGGAGTGCAAGGCGGATCGCCCGGAGCTCCAGAAGGTTGATATGGAGCCGGGACTCCGCCGGAGACCAGAGGCCTCTGATCTCCGCCTCTCCCATGTGACCGCCCCATCCCAGAAGGGACGCGTCCGTCACAACTGTGTGCTCTGGCTGGGGAAGGGAGAGGGATCTGCCCATGACCCATTGCCGGTTCGAGAGCCACCACTGCAACTGTTTTGCAGTCCCCTCCGAGATCTGGACGTGATCGGACAGGTCGCCCTGGTGCTGCGCCCACTGGAACTTCAGGTCCCACTGCAGAGCCCGCATATGCCATCTGGCATGAGTGACCAGCAGGATGCAGGAGGCCATGAGGCCCAGCAGCCTCAGGGTCATCCGTACCGAAACCCAGGATAAAGGCTGAAAGATCGGAATCATAGCCTGAATATCCCGGACTCGCCGTTCGGGAGGATAGGCCCGAAACTGCGTCGTGTCCAGAACTGCTCCGATGAAAAGGAGCTGTGGAGAAGGAATCAGATGCGACTTCGGCACATTGATGGAGAACCCCAGCGAGTGCAGGAGTTCGGCCGTAGTCTGGAGGTGGGAGACGACTGCCTGGGACGAGCCCGCCTTCAGCAGCCAGTCGTCGAGGTAGGGGAAGACTGAAACCCCTGCCCGGCGCAGATGAGCTGCGACCACCGCCATCACTTTCGTGAACACCCGAGGGGCACTGGTAAGGCCAAAGGGGAGCACGGTGAACTGAAAATGCTCAAGGCCTACCGTGAACCGAAGGTAACGCCGGTGGGCCGGCAGGACGGGGATGTGGAAATAGGCGTCCTGCAAGTCCAACGCTACCAACCAGTCTCCGGGGTCGAGGGCAGTCAAGACCTGAGCTAGGGTGAGCATCTTGAACTTCTCCTTCCGGAGGAAGCGATTGACGTTCCGGAGGTCCAAGATAGGACGCATGTCCTCCTTGTCCTTTTTGGGCACCAGAAAGTAGTGGGAGTAGCAACCACGCCCTACTTCTGGGGTCGGAACACGCTCGATGGCCCTCTTGGCCAAGAGGGCCGTGACTTCCTTCTGTAGAAGCACCAAGTGATCCCCTGACATGCGGTGGAATGGAGGTGGCATGGCTGGGGGTGGTCTCGAAGGGGAGGGAGTAGCCCCTTCGGACAATGTCCAAGACCCACTTGTCCGAGGTGATGGGACGCCAGTGGTGAAGGTGATGGCGGACCCTGCCCCCGACTGGCGTGCTGTGCACCTGAAAGGAGGGACTAGGAGGGCTTGGAGGCCGCGGACGGGTTGGAGGTGGTGGCCTGACCCGCACGCTGGTTGCCCGAACCGCCACGGCGGTATCCACGTCCTCGGCCACGCGAAGGCGCTTGCTGCGCGGGCCGTTGGCCGGCCTGTGGATGTGACTGGGCGCCCCTTCCGTGGCCACGAAAGGGGCGAAAAGCAGACGTTTGCGGAGGGCGCACAACAGCAAGGCCCAGGGACTTAGCAGTAGCCCGTGAGTCCTTGAAACGCTCCAGCGCATGGTCTGCCTTCGAACCAAAAAGACCGACTCCATCAAAGGACATGTCCATGAGAGTATTCTGGACATCCCCTGAAAAACCAGTGGTTCTCAGCCAGGCGTGGCGACGCAGCGCCACCGTCGTTGCAAGCGATCTGCCCAGCGAGTCGGCGGTATCAAGGCCACAGCCGATGGTATATTTAGCCGCATCACGCCCTTCTGCAATAGCGCGGGTAAGCAGTGTCTGGACCTCCTCAGAACACTGCGGCAAAACATCAGCCACCGAATCCCACAGGGAGTGGGTGTATCGGCCCAAGAGGCAAGCGGTATTAACAGACCGCAAGCCAGCACTGGAGGAAGAGAAAGCCTTCTTCCCAAAGTGATCCAGGCGCTTGGATTCCCTATCCGGAGGGGCGGTAGGGAAGGCTGTTTGGGAGGCAGAGGCTTGGACAACCAAGCTCTCAGGGGTGGGGTGTTGGGAGAGAAACAGGGGGTCGCCCGGAGCCGGGCGATGGCGTCGGGCCACGTTCCTATCCACAGGAGCCCCTGTGGTGGGTTTGGACCAGGCACCCAAAAGAACGTCAGTGAGTGCATCGTTGAACGGCAGCACAGGCTCCGAAGAGGAGGCCGCCGGCTGAAGCACTTCAGTCAGGAGGTTAGTCCTGACGGCCACTGTAGGCAACTGGAGATTTAAGGCTCCAGCAGCTCTACGCAACACCGTTGCAAAATTAGCCCCCTCCTCCGTTGCCACGGGAGGAGACAGCATGCCAGAGTCGGGGGAGGTATCCAGCCCACTGGCATCCCCAAGTTCCTCAACCCAGTCCGGGTCAAACTCGCACTGTTGTGTGAGAGGGTCGTCAGACCCCTCCCAGCTCTCCTGGTCCTCCTCAGGTTGAAAAGATGGAGGAGGAGGGACATAAGGGACCCAAGGTCTCATCGGCGCCGGAACCGGCGTCGGGCGACGCCGGTCCGGCTCCATGTCCGGACCCGGGGAGAACCGGGGAACGACGCCGCCCGGAGCCCCGGACGGCGTCGGAAACGGCACCGGGGACATCGGCGTCGGCGGAGGCGTGGTTAGGTCAACCGGCGTCGATGGGGGTTGCGGCACCACCGGAACCGGGGTCGAGGCCGGGGCCGGAGCCGAGGCCGGGACGAAGGCTGGTGGGACAGGCGACGCCGGGACCGGAGTCGACGGCGACGCCGGAGCAACCCCATCAGGGCCCGCGGGGCCCGAAGGCGCACCGGAGGGACCTTGAGGCCCGAAGAGGCGGGCCATGGCCGACAGGAATTTCTGTATCTCGGCCGGAGTCGCCCCGAACCCGGGTAGGACGGGTAATGCGGGGGCAACTCGACAGGCACGTCCGGGGCCGCGGGGACGGTGCCGACAGGGACCTCAGCCGAGTCGCGCGACCGGCGAGGCGAAGTCTTAGAGCGATGACGCCGCTTAGACTTCTTGTGCTTCGACTTACCGGAGGAGCGCGAAGACTTGGATTCCGACGAACGGCGGGGACTCCGCGTCCGGCCCCTCGACCTCTCCCGGGACCGGGGCTTGGTGCGGCGCGGAGCCGACTGCCGGACTTCAAGGAGCTTTCGAGACCGCTCTCGCAAAGCCTTCGGATGAAGTTTCCGGCAGTCAGGGCACGACTTCGTGTCGTGGTCTCGGCCGAGACAGAAGAGACACTCGAGGTGGGGGTCCGTGATGGACATCATACGACCACATTCCTCGCAGGGCTTAAAGCCGGGCATCCCTACGACACCTTAGGAGTCGTGAAGACTCGTTGAAGAAAACAGTGAAAAATTTCACAAAAAAGATAGTCAAAAAGTGACTAGGGCACTGCTCTTCCCGGATCTGCGCTTACTGGCGCGGAAAAAGAAGAACTGACGTCAGCGCGCAGGGGCGGCGCCTAAGTACTGCCCGCGACGTCATCCCGGCGATCACGACGCCGACGACGGACGCGGAGCCGCACGACGCCGCCTACCGACGCGCAAGGGTACTGCTACGCAAAAAACTTTCCGGATCCAGCCTGACGCCTGGGGATATTCTAAGGTAAGGAATCTGTCACTAACGTGTCTCTTTCAGATATGTCTTTTTCATGCTTATGCTTTAATAGTGGAAAATGCTTGGTCTTTGGCCCTTTTTCCATGTTATTATTACTTATGCTATGTGTACTTGCATTTGTATATATATTTTGTATACTGTGTATACGTGTGAAAATGTGTCGGTCCGCCCGTTTGCCTCGAAGGCACGGAAAAAATGGGTGAAACTGACGTCAGCACGCCGACGAGGTCTTCTTATGGCTCCGATGACGTCATACGGAGTCGCGAGCGGAGCCGTGCTATTATGACGTCCTCGTCGACGTGGGAGAGCTAGGAAAAGAATTTCCGCGGAATGCTGGCGCAAGGGGTATTCAAAAGGTGAGGAATCCACAGGCAGATACTGTATCCAGCAGAAAATGCGTTACCGAAGGTAAGTAACTTGTTCGTCTGGTACCGTCCAAACCTGCCCAATTTAAGATTCACCATTGCTGCAATGGGTCCTGCGGCAGACACGGCATGGTTGAAACAGCCGTCCTGCCTTCCGGAGCACAGCAGGCCAGGGAGACGCGGAGGATGGCAGCAAGGGATGGCAGGACAGCTGGCACAGGATTCAGAGAGGTGCACAAAAAAAGTACTTTGTTACACCCTGGCAGACGGGAAACCACACTCATTCATTTTGTTGCTATTCTCCTCTAGATTGTATCCCATGATTTCTTTCTATCTTTCTGCTTTAGTTACTGGATGCCTGCTCACAGTTTCGGCTTAAAAAAATTCTCTTCATCTTTGCATCAAACCCTCATTATTCTCTCACTTACCTTTATACTCTTTTTTCCTACTTCCTTACCCTTAACCATCACTTCCTATAAACTAGACATCACTCAAGAACCTGCTGCACAAGTTACTAACTTGTGTAACGATATATCTGTAAGAGACAGTAGTTAGTGACAGATTCCTTACCTTAGAATATCCCCAGGCGTCAAGCTGGATCCGGAAAGTTTTTTGCGTAGCAGTACCCTTGCGCGTCGGTAGGCGGCGGCGTGCGGATCCGCGTCCGTCGTCGTGATCGCCGGGATGACGTCGCGGGCAGTACTTAGACGCCGCCCCTGCGCGCTGACGTCAGTTCTGTACACGACTTTCCGCGCCAGGAACGCAGAGCCATGCAAGAAGCTGACATAGGTGTCTGAAAAATACTAGGGCCCTGAAAGGGATGTCCTTAACCCTAGAAATCAGTTCGCAGAACGGGGAGGATGGGTGGGCGGTGAGGAATCTGTCACTAACTACTGTCTCTTACAGATATATCGTTACACAAGTTAGTAACTTGTGCATCTGAAAGAGACACGTTAGTGACAGATTCCTTACCTTAGAATAGATACCCCAGCAATACCAACCCCGGTGGTGGGTCTGCGAACAAAGATCAGACAAGGAAGTCCCGGAGGACAGAACGGCCAAAGAAGCCGTCCCTCCGGACCCGACTGTCAAGGCAGTAATGCTTTGTAAACGTGTGCAGCGAAGCCCACGTAGCTGCCTGACAGATAACCTGCAGCGGAACACCGCGGCCCAAAGCCGTGGTAGCAGCCGTTGCCCTGGTGGAATGGGCACGCAGCCCAACAGGAGGCTCCTTCTTAGCCAAAGAATAGCAGGTCTTGATGCACAAGGTAACCCAGCGGGAGATGGTTCGTTTGTGCACCACCCGACCTTTTTGGCGCCCACGTAGCCAACAAAGAGCTGGTCATCCACCCGGAAGTGTTTTGTGCGGTCGATATAGAAGGAGAGCGCACGTTTTGGGTCCAGACGGTGGAGCCTCTCTTCCTCTCTGGAAGGATGCGGAGGCGGAAAGAAGGTAGGCAAAGTGATGGTCTGCCCAATGTGGAAGGCAGTAACCACCTTTGGCAAGAAGGACGGACGCGTCCTAAGAACAACCTTGTCTGGATGCACAGACAGAAAGGGAGGTTTGCATGATAGAGCCTGGAGCTCACTCACCCGCCGAGCGGAGGTGATGGCCACCAGAAAGGCTGTCTTCAGAGTGAGAAGACGAAGAGGACAGTTATGTAGAGGCTCAAAGGGAGCGCACATTAAAAAGGTAAGAACCAAGTTCAAGTCCCATTGAGGCATCACAAACGGAACAGGAGGGAAGAGGTGTGTAATGCCTTTTAAGAACCTGTTAACAACAGGGGACTTGAAAAGGGAGGGCTGATCAGGGAGCCTGAGGAAGGCCGAGATAGCACAGAGATAACCCTTGATGGTACCCAGGGCAGAACCCTGTTGGGCCAGAGAAAGAAGGAACAGAAGGACCTCAGAAAGAGGGGCAGAAAGGGGGTTCACAGCCTTTGCTGTGCACCATGCCACAAATTTGTTCCACCTGCAGGCGTATACCACCTTAGTGGAGGGACGCCTGGCTGCCAGAATCACATCACAAACTTCGGGAGGCAAGTCGAAAGGAATCAACTGCCGCCGCTCAATCTCCACGCAAGCAGGTGGAGGCTGGACAGGTTCGGGTGGAGGACCGTCCCCTGCTGCTGCGACAGAAGATGCTCCCGAAGAGGCAGACGGATCGGGGGATCAACGCTCATACTGAGTAGCTCGGGATACCAAACTCTTCGAGCCCAGTCCGGAGCCACAAGGATGACTTGGGGCCGGTCGCGCCGAATCTTCTTCAACACTCTGGGTAGAAGTGCTATAGGCGGAAAAGCGTACAACAGACCGCAACTCCACTCGCGACGAAAAGCGTCGCCGAGCGAGTGCCGCCTTGGAAATTCCAACGCGCAGAACTGATGACATTGCGCGATCTCTTCGGTGGCGAATAGATCTAACCAAGGCTCTCCCCATTGTAGAAAGAGTCCTTGCGCCACTTCCGAGTGAAGACGCCATTCGTGATCCATCATGCACCTGCGGCTGAGTTCGTCCGCCCTGGCGTTCAGGGAACCTGCCAGGTGTTGAACCATCAGGAACATGCCCTGATGTTCCAGCCATGTCCAGTGACGCAGAGCCTCCTGACAGAGGGTCCACGACCCCACCCCGCCCTGTTTGTTGCAGTACCACATGGCGGTGGTGTTGTCTGTGAACACCTGCACAACCTTCCCTTTGACAGAGGGAAGGAATGCCTTGAGTGCAAGTCGGATCGCCCGGAGCTCCAGAAGGTTGATATGGAGCCGGGACTCCGCCGGAGACCAGAGGCCTCTGATCTCCGCCTCTCCCATGTGATCGCCCCATCCCAGAAGGGACGCGTCCGTCACAACTATGTGCTCTGGCTGGGGAAGGGAGAGGAATTTGCCCATGACCCATTGCCGGTCCGTGAGCCACCACTGCAACTGTTTTGCAGCCCCCTCCGAGATCTGGACGTGATCGGACAGGTTGCCCCGGTGCTGCGCCCACTGGAACTTCAGGTCCCACTGCAGAGCCCGCATATGCCATCTGGCATGATTGACCAGCAGGATGCAGGAGGCCATGAGGCCCAGCAGCCTCAGGGTCATCCGTACCGAAACCCAGGATAAAGGCTGAAAGATCGGAATCATAGCCTGAATATCCCGGACTCGCCGTTCGGGAGGATAGGCCCGAAACTGCGTCGTGTCCACAACTGCTCCGATGAAAAGGAGCTGTGGAGAAGGAATCAGATGCGACTTCGGCACATTGATGGAGAACCCCAGCGAGTGCAGGAGTTTGGCCGTAGTCTGGAGGTGGGAGACGACTGCCTGGGACGAGCCCGCCTTCAGCAGCCAGTCGTCGAGGTAGGGGAAGACTGGAACCCCTGCCCGGCGCAGATGAGCTGCGACCACCGCCATCACTTTCGTGAACACCCGAGGAGCACTGGTAAGGCCAAAGGGGAGCACGGTGAACTGAAAATGCTCGAGGCCTACCGTGATCCGTAGGTAACGCCGGTGGGCCGGCAGGACGGGGATGTGGAAATAAGCGTCCTGCAAGTCCAACGCTACCAACCAGTCTCCAGGGTCGAGGGCAGTCAAGACCTGAGCTAGGGTGAGCATCTTGAACTTCTCCTTCCGGAGGAAGCGATTGACGTTCCGGAGGTCCAAGATAGGACGCATGTCCTCCTTGTCCTTTTGGGCACCAGAAAGTAGTGGGAGTAGCAACCACGTCCTACTTCTGGGGTCGGAACATGCTCGATGGCCCTCTTGGCCAAGAGGGCCGTGACTTCCTTCTGCAGAAGCACCAAGTGATCCCCTGACATGCGGTGGAATTGAGGTGGCATGGCTGGGGGGGTGGTCTCGAAGGGGAGGGAGTAGCCCCTTCGGACAATGTCCAAGACCCACCTGTCCGAGGTGAGGGGACGCCAGTGGTGAAGGTGATGGCGGACCCTGCCCCCTACTGGCGTGCTGTGCACCGGAAAGGAAGGACTAGGAGGGCTTGGAGGCCGCGGACGGGTTGGAGGTGGTGGCCTGACCCGCACGCTGGTTGCCCGAACCGCCACGGCGGTATCCACGTCCTCGGCCACGCGAGGCGCTTGCTGCGCGGGCCGTTGGCCGGGCTGCTGACGTGACTGGGCGCCCCTTCCGTGGCCACGAAAGGGCGAAAAGCAGATGTGAGCGGAGGGCGCACAACAGCAAGGCCCAGGGACTTGGCAGTAGCCCGCGAGTCCTTGAAACGCTCCAGCGCATGGTCTGCTTTTGAACCAAAAAGAACGACTCCATCAAAGGGCATGTCCATGAGTGTATTCTGGACATCACCCGAAAAACCAGTGGTCCTCAGCCAGGCGTGGCGACGCAGCGCCACCGTCGTTGCAAGCGATCTGCCCAGCGAGTCGGCGGTATCAAGGCCACAACTTATGGTGTATTTAGCCGCAATGGTGCGGGTAAGCAGTGTCTGGACCTCCTCAGAACACTGCGGGAAAACAGTCGCCACCGAATCCCACAGGGAGTGGGTATATCGGCCCAAGAGGCAAGCGGTGTTGACGGACCGCAAGCCAGCACTGGAGGAAGAGAAAGCCTTCTTCCCAAAGTGGTCCAGGCGCTTGGATTCCCTATCCGGAGGGGCGGTAGGGAAGGCGGTTTGGGAGGCAGAGGCTTGGACAACCAAGCTCTCAGGGGTGGGGTGTTGGGAGAGAAACAGGGGGTCGCCCGGAGCATGGCGATGGCGTCGGGCCACGTTCCTATCCACAGGAGCCCCTGTGGTGGGCTTGGACCAGGCACCGAAAAGAACGTCAGTGAGTGCATCATTGAACGGCAGCACAGTCTCCGAAGAGGAGGCCGCCGGCTGAAGCACTTCTGTCAGGAGGTTAGTCCTGACGGCCACAGTAGGCAACTGGAGGTTCAAGGCTCCAGCAGCTCTACGCAACACCGTTGCAAAATTAGCCCCCTCCTCTGTAGCCACGGGAGGAGACAGCATGCCAGAGTCAGGGGAGGTGTCTAGACCACTGGCATCCCCAAGTTCCTCAACCCAGTCCGGGTCAAACTCGCACTGTTGTGTGAGAGGGTCCTCAGACCCCTCCCAGCTCTCCTGGTCCTCCTCAGGTTCATAATATGGAGGAGGAGGGACATTAGGGACCCAAGGTCTCATCGGCGCCGGAACCGGCGTCGGGTGACGTCGGTCCGGCTCCATGTCCGGAGCTGGAGAGAACCGGGGAACGACGCCGTCCGGAGCCCCGGACGGCATCAGGAACGGCACCGGGGACGTCGGCGGAGGCGTGGTTAGGTTAACCGGCGTCGATGGGGGTTGCGGCACCACCGGAGCCGGGATCGAGGCCGGAGCCGAGGCCGGGATGAAGGCTGGTGGGACAGGCGACGCCGGGACCGGAGTCGACGGCGACGCCGGAGCAACCCCATCAGGGCCCGCGGGGCCCGAAGGCGCACCGGAGGGACCTTGAGGCCCGAAGAGGCGGGCCATGGCCGACAGGAACTCCTGTGCTTGGGCCGGAGTCGCCCCGAACCCGGGAAGGACGGGTAATGCGGGGGTGACTCGACAGGCACGTCCGGGGCCGCGGGGACGGTGCCGACAGGGGCCTCAGCCGAGTCGCGAGACCGGCGAGGCGAAGTCTTAGAGCGATGACGCCGCTTAGACTTCTTGTGCTTCGACTTACCGGAGGAGCGCGAAGCCTTGGATTCCGACGAACGATGGGGGCTCCGCGACCGGCCCCTCGACCTCTCCCGTGACCGGGGCTTCGTGCGGCGCAGAGCCGACTGCCGGACCTCGAGCAGCTTTCGAGACCGCTCCCGCAAAGCCTTCGGATGAAGTTTCCGGTAGTCAGGGCACGACTTCATGTCGTGGTCTTGGCCGAGACAGAAGAGACACTCGAGATGCGGGTCCGTGATGGACATCATGCGGGCACAGA